>CAWUFW010004509.1:1430000-1526210 GCA_963921515.1 Calotriton arnoldi | reverse complement strand
AATTTCGAACGAGTCAATTGCTGGAAAATCAGTTGGTCACCCACAACAATGTTGCAAAATCATGTATGTCATGAAGTTGAAGATTTGAAGGATGCTGTGGGCGTGTTTTGGTGCTGCTATTCCATGGATTGGCCAGATTCAGAAGATGCAAACGACTTGGACCTATCACTTTGGACACAAGGGACAGTATCTGCCTCTCCAGCACATATATATTGCTGGCTGTTCCCCTGAGAGCCCACTTGCCTGCACTACATGCTCCAAGACGACATCTGCCACTGCACTGCTGCTGTCTCTGCCCCTCTGGACCCTGCAATGGCACGTACTGTGGAGAGAGCCCCAGCCTTCAGCCTTGAAGAGAACCAGGCCCTGCTGGACAGCCTACTTCCACAGTACAGCAATCTGTATGGGACACCAGGGAGCAGGTGAGTGTCCTGTGCACTGCCTTTCTGAATGTGCATTTTGTCTGACTAGCAAGGCTGAGAGTCTGCACGCCACTGGCTAGCAGGCTCACTGAGTAGTTGTCACCCCCATAGTGTGTAGTGACTTGCACTGGACAGGTATGGTGCAGTGACAGTGCTTCTGAACAGGGTTTTACTCCCCATGCAATGATACCATGTAGTGACTTCTGTAAAACTGTCCATGGGCAGCCGTGCACTGCCTGTGTACACCATGTGCCCCTGTGATTGCGACATGTATATGCAACTGTGTCATGCCCGGATATGTTGCATGTGTAGTAATGGCCTTATCACTTTGTCATCCTGACAGGCTTCTGCCCATCGGAAGCAGGAGATCTGGAAGGACATCGTCCGGGCTGTCCGGTCCGTGGGGGTCTACAAGCGCCGGATCCGCAACTGCCAAAAGAGGTGGCAGGACCTTCGGGGCTGGACCCGGAGGATTGCACGGGTCCAGCTGAAGCTGTCGCCTCCTCGCAGGAGGGGCGGAACACGGACCCTGACCCCCACATGCTCAGGATCCTGGCGGTGGTCTTTCCAGACCTGGATGGGCAGCTGAAGGCCAGAGAGCAGCAAGGAGGGGTGAGTCAAAGACTGCACTGTGAACTCTGTCTAACATGCTATGTGCCCTCCTCGGGCCTGGTTAAACTGCCACAGTACAGCAGTCATGTTGTCCAGGAGCCATGTCCCTCTATTGTGCACTGCCCACTCCTCATCTGATACCCAGGTGTGGCCCTTACATGCAGGGAATTCTGTCACTTAGGACTGTGTCCTTGCAGTTTGCTTGACTCAAGGTGGGAGACAGCATCTGTTTCCCTGACTCTGTGGTGGGCATCATGGGTGGGTCCATTGCTTACACAATGCCTGTATTCTGACATGTATTCAGCGTGTTACTTTGATCTGTGGTCCAATTGCTGAGCTGATCCACCACATGTGGCTGGGGTATCTGGCACACACCCATGCTGCGGGTGGGAACAATGTTTGGGCCCCAGGAGTATGTATATGACGTGTGTCACACATACTTAGCCAGCTGCCTACAGTCCAGGGCTCATCCCTCATTCATGTGGGGCTGGACAGTCATGCCTACTCCAGGCCATACAATACACTCTGTACTCCCACTCCGTGTATCAGCTGACACATTGTGCGCAGTGATTTGACCCCTCAGGTGTCTGCCTCTGTGTCAGTGTGCTGTGGATTAGTCGCCAGGACTGCTGTGGAGTTTCTTGGTAGGGGCTCAGCATGCCACTGGAGATGTGACCATAGGAGACGATACTTGTGTGTCACATAGGTGTCTGATCAGCTGCCCATGCAGACTGGGGCATGTGAATGTGAAGTTCAGGCAGCTGTTCCCCATTCACAGCAGAGTGTGAGGGGCTCAGGTTCAGAGGGTAGTGTCACAGGTCTCCCATATGTCCAATAGGTATGACCTGGACAGATGAGGGTTAAGAGGATGTGTTGTGGGGGGATGTACATGTGCACTTGTGCAGCTCCAGGACTTGCATTCCCCATGACCTACTATTGTGACACAGTGCAGAGTGTTGTTGTCTGGCTGCAAAGTCATACATCACTGAGACAGTGATGTATGACTTTGCAGTCATGCCTCCGCCATGGCATGTGTCTACTGATTGGTGAGCCTGCAGGGGAGTGACATGTGCTACATGCACACCATAGTGGCGCTGGCTATCAGGACATGGGTGCATCATGGTGTCTGTCGCTGGTATGCATCACATGCATTTCCTATTTGACTCTGGGCATCCCTTTCATCCGGAAACCTGTACTGACTCAGTGGCAAGAGCTGTGATGTGTGCATGTCCACATGCCACACCATGTCCTCTGCACTGTCCAACTACTGTGTACTTGGTGCATGTGTCCACACTGGGGTGTTGCAATCCAACAGACACCAGACAGATGGGTGCAAGGCCATGTGGGATGTGAGTGCCATGCTTGGCATCAGACTGACAATTGGCTTCTCCTGTTCAGTTAGGGCACTTTTAGCAATGTACAACTAATGATGCCAGGGCTTGCTCTGTGATGTGCTGTGCTCACAGTGGTGTGTGCGTTTTGTGCAGGTGACTGATGTCTGTCTGTTTCCCCATTGTTTGCAGATACATCCACGGCCACGGAAGGGGACAGCTCCACGGACCAGGAGGAGCCAGAGAGCCAGACTGGGTCAGCAGCCGAGGAGTGGTCGGAGGGACCCAGTGGCACGGAGGGCGAGGGGAGCCACACCGAGGAGTCCTCAGCAGCATCCACCTCAGCTGAGGACCAGAGCAACTCGGAGGATGACTCCCTTGTGGAGGCGGGTGTCAGCAGCCACCACACCCCAGCTAGTGTTGCTGTCCCCGCCACCACCAGCACCACCACCGCCCTCCCATCGGCTCCCATTCCCCAGGTCCGTGGAGGCTCCCATGTCCGGGAGCGTGTCTCCTTTGGGCCAGGCACCGCAGCCCCTGCCCCTGTGTCCCCTGCTGCCCTGAGTGAGGAGTCTGTGTACCTCCTTCGCCAGCTCCATGTAGGCCAGACAGCCATGCTGAGTGTCCTCCATGCGCACACCGCGCTGTTGACTCAGCTGGTGTCGTTCATGGAGGGCATCTCATCGGGCATGTCTGACCTACAGAGGGGCAATAGGTCCATGGACTCCTCCCTGACGGCAGCAGTGTCCCTCCTCAAACGGTCCCTCACCCCTCCTGCCTCTGCTCCATCCACACTCCCCAGCACCTTACCCATCCCAAGCACACACACACCGGCACAGGCACACACCAGCACACACACATCCAGCACACTGACACACACGCCAATGACAAAACGCACACGCACGCACATTCAGGGGACTGAAGCCAGACTCACAGGGGATGGGGCCCTGGAACACACACACGCATCCACATGCACTGCGCAGTCCTCAGTTCCCTCTCCCTCCAAAGCACCCTCCCTTGCCTCACCTGCAACCCCAAAGTCACAGCAGCTCTTCCTCTGTGACCTCGGCCTCTTCCCCACCGATGAAGCTGCTCCAGCATCCCGGGGAAGAGGAAGCCCACCCACACGGAGCAGAGTGCCCCTCGCCCCCGGACACCCTCCCCCAGGCGCAGACGGACTGAGGCCCCCACCCGCAAGTCCCCCGGAGTCCTAAGAGCAAGACCCCGCCACCGCCCTGCAGCTCAGGCACAAGGTCTCCGTCCTCCATCCCTCAGGCCCCCACTGCACAGGTGCCCCCACCACACCCTGCCCCAGGTTCCCCCACCCACAGATATACCATCCCCAAGAGGATCAGGCCTTCTCCCCTGCCACTTGCTCTCCCAGCACCACACCCCCCGCTGCGCTTGTCTGTGCCACTGATGTGATGAGGGTGTCCTCCCCCTTTGTCCAACCCACCTTGCCTGTTCCCCATTCTCCTCCCCTGGAGGTAGGCACTGCAGTGGAGTCCACTACCGACCTGTCTGACTTGGGCACTGCAGTGGCGGACCTGTCCACTCCATCTGCAGGGTCCACTGCAGTTGTGCCGGCACCCACGACATCTGAGTCATGCCCCCCAGTTGTGCCGGCACACACCATGTCAGACACCTCCACTGCAGTTGTCAGTGGCTCTCCAGCACCCACCACCCCTTCGCTGACTCCCCCTGGTGAGCCCTGATCCTGTCCCTGCGGTGCCTGGCCTGCCCCCGGTTGCCCCTCCTAGTGGATTGTCCCTGGTTTTGTGCAGGCATGCGTAGGGTGACATCTGCCAGTGTCACCCTGTTTGAACTTTGACAATGGACTGGCCATTGGCCTTTGCTCTTTTTTTCTGGACGTCGTTTTCATTCAACACATATGTTGAATAAAGCAACTTTCTTTTCTCTAGTGCTCATGCTTCAGATGTACATGTTGTTGGTGCTGCTAACCATGCCCTTGCTGCAGTGATGGTGATATCTGGTCTCATGATTATGAAGTGTTACTGTGCAGGAACCCATGTGGTCCAGGGGGAATGTGTCCTATCATGTGGTGTATCCATGTCATCCATAGCAGCATCTGAGGGTGTCATGTGTTCAGTATTTGGCAATGGGATTTCCTACTTACATTAGCAATTTCATATCTGTGGCTTCCACCCCTGCACATCTGTTGTGCCTGCCATTGTTGGATTTGTCTACTTCCCTGACCGTGTTGCCATCTCCACTGGACATGCAGGTTTGGGCATCAATGGGGAAGGACTCATCCGTGTAGTCAGTGCAACATTGCTATACAAGTGTGTTGGATCTGTGCTGATGATTCCGTTGGCACATCCATGACCAGGCTGATGTGACGGGAGCCCTCATTTGGTGCTAATTGTTGATTGTGTGACCAAGTGCTCAGCTGACATGATGGGGCCCTACTGAGGCAACATATGGCACAGCTTTCCTCACACAGGAGTGGAGTCCCCTCATGGCAGTGTGTACACGTGTGACATTGCCTGCACCCAAGGTGTGTGTTGTATGTGCATGTCTGTGTGTTCACTTCCATTTATCTGCGCATGCTGTGATCCCTAGTGTTGTACCTGTTTGTGATGCTTGCTGACTTGAGCTATGTTCCCCCAAAGTCTTCTCCCTGTGTTCTCTGTGATGTGGGTGCATGGCACATTACTGGTCATCAGGGTGTCACCCATAGGTGTGTTTGCTGTCAGGGCTGAGTTTGTGTGCAGACGCAGATGGGTCACAGTCAGGTTTCCCCTTGGCACTTGTTGTTTGCCCCTGTCATGTGATTTTCAGTTCGTGTTATCTTTAAGTTATTGTGACACGTTGTGTGTGTGACTGCTGGCACTCCTCAGGGTCCGGGCTGCGATGTTGGTTGTTGTCTATGTGTGTTCTTTGTGGGTGACCTTGGCTTCTTCATTGGTGTGTGACTGTGGCTGGGATCCCATTGGTTGGTGTGGTATCGCCGTCATGTCCATGTACAGCGTAGTGTGCAGTGTGTCAGACATTCAGGAGTCTTGTTGAGTGGCCATGTGTGATGTGTTTCTGCACCTTGGTTCCCACCCACCACCCTGGAATAGTCATGGGTGCATGTGCAATGTCACCAGTGCATGTGTACTTCACTGCTGCACATTGTTGGAGGTCGAGGGTGTGGTCTTGAGTGTGTGCAGATGGGAGTTGTTGCCCAGCTAGACCCCTGCCTCCATGTTGGCCTTGGCTTACTGGCCATGCTGATTGATTTGTGCTTGTGTCGGTGTGATGGTAGTTTGTTGCTCAGGACACATGACTGTGGTTCACAGTGTGAACCACATTCAGCTTTGTCATCAGAGTGGGATTTTTATGCAGCCAAGGGTCACCACATTGTGGGGGCCCTGGGGGTGGTGCTGTGGTGTGTCTGTGTCTTGCTGTGTCAGTTGTTGTTCCTACGTGCCTGTGTGACATGTGTGTTTTGTGCTCCCTCTCATCTGACAATGCCTGCTTGCCCACATAGGGGATTTGGATCCATGAGTTACCTTAGTGTGGCAGTGTATGCACAGCTGTATGATTGGTATTCAGCTCTCCTCATGTGTTGTGTGGTTGCCTGGGGACACTGGCACCCCCCCCCCCCCCTCACCTGCTGTGTATGATGACAGTGTTGGTCTGCCTGTTTGTGTTTGTGCATCTGCACCACTGCATTGGCATATCTTGGGTGTGCCATTGGCTGTATGTTGTTTGGTGTGTTTCCCCTGCTGTCCCTGGGACTCCTAGGTCATCGGTCAGCACAGTGATCATGGTTTGTGTGTCCCATTGCTGCCATGGAATGGTATCTGTTCACCTCACATCTGCTGTCTCCACAGGATATCTGCATTTGTGTGCCCATTGGTGCAAATATGTGGTTCTGCATTCTGATGGTCACTTCTGTCATTGTGTCATTGATGAATGTTGACGGTGTCAGCCCCCATGGGTGTTGTTTGTCTGCACATGGCCAAAGGAATGTCTCATTTGCACTGCAGTATTTGGCTCACCCAATTTATGTTGCAATGGGACACATACACTACTTTGCCACAGATGAGTTTTTGGTTCTGTGACCAGGAATGATCCATGCAGTTTGGCAGTTGCAGCTCTTTCTTTGTCAACACTTACCTTTTGGTCACTGTGATGATGGGGGTGTAGACCCCATTGCCACAATGGTCAAAATGTGCTTCAGCTATGGACCCCACACTTCCCTTTTGGTCACTGTGATGATGGGGGTTTAGACCCCATTGCCACAATGGTCAAAATGTGCTTCAGCTATGGACCCCACACTTGCCTTTTGGTCACTGTGATGATGGGGGTTTAGACCCCATTGCCACAATGGTCAAAATGTGCTTCAGCTATGGACCCCACACTTACCTTTTGGTCACTGTGATGATGGGGTTTAGGCCCCATTGCCACAATGGTCATGGGCTGCTTGCATTGTGGGTGCCACACACATATATGTGTGGCACATGTGCTAGGGGGTCACATTGTATGTTCAAAGTCATGTTCGGTGTTGTAGGCATTTGACACAGCCTACACACGCTTGTCATGGTGGTGGGGGATGTCTTTATCTTGCATTCCCTAGGTTATGGTGTGCTGGTTGTGTCATGCATTGTCCATCCTATGAGTGGGGGTGGTAGTAGTGGTAGGCATCCAGCCCCCTGGGTGAGGGTGGTAGTCGTGGTAGGCATCCAGCCCCCTGGCTAAGGGTGGTAGTAGTGGTAGGCATCCAGGCCCCCTGGCTAAGGGTGGTGGTAGTGGCATCCAGCCCCCTGGGTGAGGGTGGTAGTAGTGGTAGGCATCCAGCCCCCTGGCTAAGGGTGGTAGTAGTGGTAGGCATCCAGCCCCCTGGCTAAGGGTGGTAGTAGTGGTAGGCATCCAGCCCCCTGGGTAAGGGTGGTAGAAGTGGTAGGCATCCAGCCCCCTGGCTAAGGGTGGTAGTAGTGGTAGGCATCCAGCCCCCCTGGCTAAGGGTGGTAGTAGTGGTAGGCATCCTGCCCCCCTGGGTGAGGGTGGTAGTGGTGGTAGGCATCCAGCCCCCCTGGGTGAGGGTGGTAGTAGTGGTAGGCATCCTGCCCCCCTGGGTGAGGGTGGTTGTGGTGGTAGGCATCATGCCACCTCTGGGTGAGGGTGGTAGTGGTGGTAGGCATCCATGCCACCCCTGGGTAGGGGTGGTGGTGCGCATTCAGGCCCCTGTGTGCATATGTGGCATTGGTGATGGGCATCCCACCCCTATGGTGCTGCTGTTGCTGGTGTAAGTATATTCAGCATCCCCGTGTGTGTGTGAGATGTGTCGTGTACGTGTTGTATGTGTTTTGTGGTTGGTGTCTGGCTTACCTTCTGCGCCGTACGCGTCCGTGCCTGTTCCGGTAGTAAATGTAGTATATTGGTATGATCGGGACGAAGGGATTCATGGTTGGTTCGTGTCGTTCGTCCTTCTCGTTGCTTCGCGTCGTCCTCGTTGCTTCGCGTCGTCCTCGTCGCTGCCGTGTTCGTCTCGTAGCCGTGGATCGTGTTGTGGCGCGAATCGGAGCTTATGTGCGCCTCTCCCGGATGCTTTGACGTGCCGTGCGTAGCGACGGGTTCGGCGCGTACGGAAGCGCGATCGTACTTGTCCGGCCGGACAGGGCTGCATTTTCCCTTCCGTGCGACTCGATTCGGCGTTTCCGGATTCGCCTCGGTCGGAGAACAGGACCTGGTTTGGGTGAGTACGGCTCGGCCGGATTTTTGCTGTTGTGCGCATCGTACTTGCTCGTTCGGTGTGCTGTGACGGATCGGTCGGGAAACAGGCTTTCGCATGGCTTTTTCCCGACCGAATGGTATTGGGTGCGCCTCCGACCGAGATCGGAATCGGCCCCTAAGTGTCATGATTACCGGTGAATGATCAGATAGAGTTCTAGGCAGGTGCTGGGTGTCAACGTACCAAGCGACTAAGTTAGGGGATACCAACCAGTAATCTAATCTGGTCAGTGTATTGTGGTATGCCGAGTGGTGTGTGTACGCCCGGCCATTCGGGTTGCAATGCCTCCACACATCTAATAAGCCCAACTCCTCACAGATGGACCGTAGAACACGCCGGGCTCGAGGTTTCAAAGCAGGAGAGGGCGATGTGCGGGCTCCAGTAACAGGTTAAAGTCCCCGCCTATATATAAAGAGTCTGCCTCTATCCTCAGAAGTTGTGCACGCAAGTCCTGGAAAAAATTCGGATCGTCCACATTGGGTGCGTAAATGCAGACAAAGGCTGTCCGTCTCCCCATGAGGTTTCCCTCTACTATCGTATATCTACCCTCGCCGTCTGCGTGGGAACGAATGAGGTGAAAGGGCAGGCGTTTGTGGATTAAAATGGCTGTGCCTCTAGCATATGTACTGTAACTGGCAAAATACCTGTGTGGGCCCCAGGACCTAGCAAATTATGTGGATGGCACCTTTGGCAAGTGAGTTTCCTGGAGGAATGCCACATCTATGTGATGACGTTGTAGGTAGTTAAGAACCTGTCTGCATTTCTTTGCGTTATTTAACCCTCTAACGTTCCATGTGCTCAGCACTAATCTGGAGTGGAAAGCTAAGTTACCCTCTGTTGTCATTGAACCAGGTCCAAGTAAGTGCCTGCCCTGCTCCCCGGAATTGCCGCTGATCTGCCACAATGAGTAAATGGTACAGAAACGTGATAAACATTAACATAACATACCCAGCTCCCTCCCACCCACCTCCCATCCCCCTCAAAAAACAATGGGGGGAAGAACCCATCCCGAACCTTACTGTTGCAAAAATTGACCAAACAAATTTTACATTCCCAAGCACTAAAGAATATTGATACATGTGCAAGTGCACTAGGGGGGTGGCAACACCCCGCCTCTGTCCCTGCCAAGGGCACCAAGTGCCTGCATAGTGTAATAATTATACAACCATGGCGGTCGGAACGTGCGTCGTTGGCATCAGGGTATGGTACTGCAGATCAAACAAAACGAGAAAGGGTCAATGGTGCGGACTCAGTACAAAAAATAAGTCAGAAAACACTATGAAGCGGAAAAAAGATCTGCACTCGCTCCGGAGCTCGGTATGTCCTGAGAGTGCTGCGGAGAGTTTGTGACTTTATTTTTAACAGCGGCGGAATATCTTTGACAAAACTCTTGAGCATCGTGAGGTGAGTCAAAAATGCGTGACCGACCGTCAACATCCACCTTTAGTCTCGCTGGGTAAAGCATCCCATACCGCAGACCCAACTTTCAGAAGGCAGCCTTCACCCCTGCGTACTTCCTCCGTGCGTCCTGGACCATTACAGTGAAGTCTGGATATAGGGAAATGCTGGAACCCTGTCAGTCAAGCCGGCCATTTTCCCGCGCCAGCCTTAGGGCTGTGTCTCTATCTCTGAAATTCAGGAGGCGGGCGATGATCGGCCTCGGTGGGCAGCCTGGGTTAGGTCTAGGGCCCAGAATACGATGTGCACGTTCCACCACGAAAGTGGTGGTGAAGGATTCGCTACCCAGCACGTCCGTAAGGAGAGTCTCTACAAATTTATCCAGTCGCCCTGTATTCGTGGACTCCGGCACACCCGTGATTCGAATGTTGTTCCTTCGACCCCGGGCCTCCAAATCTTCCTTCTTGAGGGCGACAGATTTGAGGATCTTCTCCAGCCGCTCGTATTTCTTCGCTGTCTGGGCCGCGCCTCCTCTATGTCAGAGATCCTACCCTCCGCCACCGTGAGGCGCCCTTCATGCAGATCAATCCGGGCCCCCATGGAGTCCAATCGTTTATACAGGGCATCAAACCTGGAATCCAAGGCCTTGAAGCCAGCTCGAAGCTCTGCCAGTAAATTCTCCTGGCCAGCTGCCTCAGGCGGGGGCGCATCGCCCCCCTCCGCCATATTTGGTTGTTGCGCAGTGGAGTTGGTGGGGTTAGTGCCTGGTGCCTTAAAGGGGAGCGTGCTTTGCCGAGGGTCCTTGCGCCCCATGCCCTACTGTGGCCCTCAGGCAAGGTCGTGCGGGGGCAGGCTTCCTCCGGCCAGAGGTGATGAGTGCCGTGATAAGAGGCACCAAGACGTGTAACAAGGAGCGACACTAGCCCATGTGCATTCAAGTGACAGCCCCAACGTGTCAACAGTGGGAAGGGGGGCCAACAGCTATGTCAGCAGATGCGGGGTGTTGACCAATTTACAAACCGGTGACAATGGTAGTTTTATTTTCCCATATTTCCCTTTCCTGAATCTTGCCAGAGCCGCAGGGTAGTAGGTTCAGCCCTCCCGCAGCAAGCAAAGAGGCCAGGTGAGGTCCATCGAGCGTGCCCCGCAGAGTCAGCCAGCCATGCACCGCAGGAGAGGAGGGCGGGTCAGTAGTGAAAGTCAGGGCCCAGGTGGTGCGGACGCCGCGCGTTGAGGCCCCCGCCAACACCCGCAACAAGCAGCCCACTCGCCGGCTCTACAGACGTCGTCCAGTAGTACTTACAGGAAGGGGGGGTGGAGAGCCCCCACATCCCCCCTGTCGGAACGGCGCCGGAGCCAAGGCACAGCAGGGGAGAGGAGGTAGAGCGCGGCCGCGGGGGGAAGCGGGCAAACACAGCAGCACAGCGCGGCCGGGCGGCCGGACCCCAAACCCACCCGCGGCCCCTGTCGCCGAGGGGCTTCCGGGGAAAGGCTGTGACTTGTGCAGTCAGCAGAACTGAACAGAACACCCCCGCGACCACTCACCGCCCTCCGCGTAGCTGGCGAGCGTCGCTATCTCGATGGCCGAGGTGCTGCTCGCCAGCGTCGCCCAGCTCAAAATCGATCTCCCGGCTTCACACGCAGCAGTAGGCCCCGCCGCTGCCGATCCGGACGATTCGCCGTGTCCACCCACCACGGGACACCATCAGGCCGCTGCTGGTTTCCATCGATGCCACATCTATTTCTATTCCGACACCCAAGGCGGTGTCTAAGGATGGCATACACGATCCTCGACCGCCATGGCTCGCTCTCGTGAGGGAGTCAGAGACGGAGCTTCCAGCCTACGCGGTCATGTCGGTCGGTGGCCAGGCCACGCCCCCTTAAAGTACCCACTTTTGGACACTAATTTACCTGCTGACCTTACTGGAATCAACGGTTTCCTCTCAGCGGTGTACATGGGCTGGCCTCCTCATTTGCCCTATAAGTAAACTGTGGATGGACAGTGTTATCCTTGCTGTGACTGGTCTCAGTCACCATCACTTCAGCCACACTCCACCCCAGTTGCGCTACCTCGCCCTAGCCGACTTCCTCAGGTGAACAGGCCGTGCCCGCGGCTTTTTAATGACAGAAACTGAAGCTCTCCTCACCATCACGCCAGCCGCGGCTCTGCTCGTCGCTGCGCTGCGCTGCCTATGCTGCCTCTCGTTCACCGACTCCTCAGGTGGGCAAGCTACATGAACTGCAGGAGTGTTGGAACCAGATACATCCAGAATCCAGCCTGTGACCGCCCAACCGTTGCTAATGCAGTATTTGCCTGGAACATTCTGCCAGCGGGCATCTATGGAGTCTGCTGCCACTTGAGGCCCTGCAACAAGGTGTGCTCCCACGTGCTGGGAAGCACCTAATTTAAGGAAAGCTCTGGAAAGCACCAAAAGAATTTAACCTACAGCTGAATACATGAAAGAAAATGGAGTCCAGCAAAGCAACCACTTTACGGCGTAAAAGACAGAAATTGGAATGAAAAGGTCTGCAAAGGGTTGTAGTCTGGAATACTGAGTAGGGAATATTGTTATACCTTAATATCATAGCCAAAATGTTGGGGGCAAAAGTATTGAAAGGTAAGTGCATATAGTGAAGTATGGATTTCCTATTCTTAACTCTGGAATTAGGTATGAAAAATCTATACTTACCTGTCGAAATTGTATCAGATTGGTTGGGGGTTGGTCACCACTCTGGGGCACACGCTGTCCAAGGATGGAGTGAAACCTATAATCGACTCGGTTGACGCTGTAAAGAAAGCCCCAAGCCCCAGAAAACACAGATGAAGTAATATCCTTTTTAGGGATCAAGGAATTCTACTTTAAATTTGTCCAGGGTTTCACCAATATTGTTTAAACTCCAAAAATGTATTAATGTCTTTAAAACGGAGACAATCAGGGACAAAATCAGCACCTCCCTGGTTGAGTTTGCACCAGATGGTTGAGGTTGATATGGACAATGTTATGATTAAGGTAAAAATCCAACAGACCAAGTACAGAGCCGGGTACGACAAAGAATACGTGGTGAGAAGCAGAAAGTATGGGGGTAGCAGAAGTAATGCGAGTCAGGAACCTGAAACCCAAGGTTGTAAAGCATCGTTTTTCACTCTGCCCGTGAAATTTATCTGGGTAAGTCGTAATATATAGTGCGCTTGAAAACGGACAGACATGGCGCATGGATAGAATCTGCTTTGCCCAAAATGTGAAACCCTCAAGCCAAGAAGAGGTTGAGAAGAACGCCAGTCATGGGGAAAAAGTGTATAAATGGAGGTCCGTAGGGATGAGGCAACCGGAGAATTGGTTAAAGGATTTAATTTAGCATCAAGTTTCCCCTTTTATCTAGATTACACTTTGTGCTGTAGTTATTCCTAATTATGGTTCTCTACTTAAATGATGTTGGTTAGTTTCACCCTTCAATGTGTGGCACATGGTTTTTTCCAATTCTACGTATTGTCTCATTTGTTGTATTTCATATGGGAGGGAATGTATTGTATTGTAATTGCATTTATATAGCGCTTACTACCCCTGACGAGGCGTCGAAGCGCTTTTTCGGCGGGTAGCACGCTACTCCGGGACCCATAGAGGATTAGTGTTGAATTAGTATAGTGAAACATGCAAGTACATTTTAAGTGGTGGATAG
The DNA here is from genome assembly GCA_963921515.1 of Calotriton arnoldi. Lineage (NCBI taxonomy): Eukaryota > Metazoa > Chordata > Amphibia > Caudata > Salamandridae > Calotriton > Calotriton arnoldi. Next base: position 1,513,026 of record CAWUFW010004509.1, on the reverse strand, counting down.
GTTAGTCAGTTATTTGGATTTGGAATGATAGCAGAAGGATAGAGGAGGAAAAAGGTTTCTATTTATATAGCGCTTGTTACCCTGATGGGGTGTTGAAGCACGCTACTCCGGAAGCCCATAAAGGATTAGTGGTGAATTAATATGGTGAAATATGAAAGTAATTTCAGTGGTGGATATTAGTCAGTTATTTGGAGTGAGAAGGATAGTGGAGGGATAAAAAGGGAAGAAAGGTTTGCATTCATATAGCACTTGTTACCCCTGATGGGTGTTGAGGCGCTTTTCTGGCGAGTAGCACGCCACTCCGGAACCCATTAAGGATTAGTGTTGAAAATTAGTATAGTAAAATATGAAGTAATTTGAGTAGTGGATATGTTATTCAGTTATTTGGGTAGAGAAGGGTAGGTGGCGGGATAGAAGAGGGAAAGAGGTTTGTATTTATATAGCGCTTGCTACCCCTGATGGGGTTTTGAAGCGCAAGTAGCACGCTACTCTGGAACCCATAAGTATTAGTATGGTGAAACATGAAAGTAATTTTAGTGGTGGATATGTTAGTCAGTTATTTGGATTGAGAAGGGTTGGGGAGGGGTAGAAAAGGGAAAAGGTTTGCATTTATATAGTGCTTGTAACCCTGATGGGGTGTTGAGACGCTTTATTGGCGAGTAGCACGCTACTCTGGAACTCATAAAGGTTTAGTGGTGAATTAGTATAGTTGAATATGGAATTTGAGAAGTGAACATGTTAGTCTGTTAATTATGATTGAAAGGATAGTGGAGGGATAAAAGGGTGAAGGATTTTTTTTTTTTAGGTCTTAGCAGTAGGAGGAGGCTTTTGGATGAGTAAAAAGGAGTTTTGGAGGGGAGGAGTCAGAGGGAAGAGTTTAGAAAGGTTTGTTTTAGGGGATCGGTATAGTAAAAGAGGTGTCAGATGATGCAAGGAGGGGTAGAGTAGGAGAGAGTCTAGAAAGGGTTATTTTGGGGATCATAGTAGTGGTATGGGGTTTGGAATAAATGAGAGTGTGGATGTAGAGGATATATTGATAAATGTATAGGATGAGAGATAGGGTAGTGCATTGGAAAGAGTAGTAGAAAGAAGTTTGAGATGAGTCAGAAGGTTGGGCTAGAAGATATATTGAGATAAGTATAGGCTGAGAACTAGGGTAGTGCCTTGGAAATGCTAAATTAGAAGAAAGTGATAAATATATAGATCCATAAGTACATTGAAAGTATATAGATACATAAAGGAGGTAGTATATGTAGATTAAAGATATTGATAGAGGCACAGGATGAGAAATAGGGTAGTGTATTGGATATGCTTTTCAGGAGAAAAGTAACAGAGACACAGATCCAAGTACATGGAAGGTACATAGATGCACAATGGAAGTAAGTACATGTAGACCAAAGATCATTTTTATTTATTTATTTATTATTATTATTATTTTTTTTTCTTTCTCTCAACAACATAATTATTCTACATGTTTATACAAAGCAATACACAAAGATAGGTACATATCTATAGTGAAAACAAATGCTTATATACAGAGGGATATGCTGTAAATTTCTGTTTGCGTATGGTGCTTATGTGAGGAAGAGCCAATTCTTGAGTAGTTTTCTGAAGATAAGGTGGTTGTCGGTGGATCTTATTGTTGGGGGGTAAAGAGTTCCATAGTTTGGCTGCTTGAACAGAGAAGGATGTGCCATCCACGTTTTTAGGTCTCGCCCTGAAAGCCAGCGCTTTAGCGCTGGCTCTGGGCGAGACATTTTGTAGTGGGCTTGCAGAAATGCGACCACAACTTTTGGCTGGCCTAGAGCATGCGAGTACGCGCACACTAACGCGCATTCCTCGCATGCTCCAGGCGCCATATGTCTCTTCTCCCCCACCACAGAGCGCTTCTCGGGGCCGCGCAGCCGTGTCACTTTCACGGCCGCGCGTCACTTGCTCTCCCGCTCCTCCCCCCCCCCCACCACAGAGCGCGTCTCGCACGGCCACGCGGCCAATGCTTGTTCATCCATGCTTTGGGCCAAATGTGTGTCCGAATTAACCGTTTGACAGACTTGAGACGCTATGTTCGAAAATTCAGATGATATGCCCACATATTGTCTCAAAACGTGTGACCGTGGGCATACAGAAGTTTCTCACAAGCCCGGGCCAGCTGACAACAGTCAAGGGTAGGGCTTTACCAACCCCCCTCCCCATCAGAAAATAAACCTCTTTCGCAAGAGACCAGCACACCCCTCGATGACAGAATATCTTGCGCAGCACTATTCACTCAGGCACGCTGCCCAGTGCCCACACGGGGAGTTTAACATGAGGGCGGTGGGTATCCGTCCAGCTATATTGCTTTCATGTTTGTGCAGTGGCCTGCTCCCTTCAGGGGCCTTTCTGCCTCGATCCAAGACCAGCATAGACACATGCTGCGGGTACACGGTGTCCCTTTGCTGACGTTGATCTGCGTTGACTCCATCAGCCGGATGTAACTCAGCTCCCGAATGGCACCAGAGATCACCATTAACGAGTCAGGCAGAGACGGGAGATTTTAATCTTGAACGACAGCAGCCACGGCGGAAAGAGGCTAGGCTTTCACAAAAACCTGTTTTCCCTATTTTCTTACCTCACCGCGTTTTTTAGAGCCCCCTCTCCCCACCTCGGTGCTAGATTCCAGTGCATGTTTATTTTCACATTTTTTTACACCTAGTGCTATATTGATTATATGAAAATATACCATCTGATGGCAGCCACGACTTAATGCCCTATCCGGCCTCATCTGCTACAATCTCGGTTCTACCGCCTCAAATGTAGCCTGCCTTCGGAAACCCCCTAGGCAAGCAGGCAGCTCACCTGCTAAAGGACCGCCGGCATTTCAGCGACGAAGGACTGCCCCGTTTAGGTCGGGCTTACCAATACTTGTTATTCTTGCCTGGAACCAAAATGCGGACATTCCTAGTAGGAAATAATGTAAAATTACCATGGTTCACATGGTAAAACTTCCCTGCGCATCAAGGATTGTTGTTTTTGTTTTCCAGTAAGCAGATTGTTTCTGGAAAAAAAATTGGAGAGCTGTCCACCACTACATGGCAGCCAGCTGGCATTTTTCTTTGTCAAAAGTGGACCTGTAGAGAACTTTTGAATGGACGTCGATTCACCAAAATGTTAGGGGTAGCAGAAGTGACATCCCATGCCCTTTGACCCACTCACAATGAAGGGAGAGGAAATGACATCACATATCAGGCATCAGTGCATTACAGGAAGTGATGTCATATACCCTTTGACACGGATGACATCCAGAAAGTAAATCACTCAAGAAAATAGAAAACTATAATATGTGCAAACTTACATAATAAGTTCAATGTTAGCAAAAAATGGCTAAACTAAGTATGGCTATTTCAATCACCAAGAATATACTAATTAGGCTGCTGCCAGTATATGTCATAAATGCATCAGTCACGGATCCAACGGTAGCCAATCATGGTATGCCCAATAACAGCTTCAAATGCCAGCCACATTACCAAGCCCAACGACAATTGGAAGAGTCCCTCAGGCACGCATTAGTAACAATATAGGCGGAATCATTGTGCACCTTTTCAGAGTCCCAGATAGAGCATAGCAACGGCAGCAGCAACAAAAGTTTCCATCCTCACAAAAAACAGGGGCCTTAACAACACCTGGCCTTCTGAACAGGACCGTCTTGGCTTCATCCCACAAGTTCCTGCTATCGACCCATAGGGCTAGAAATAATAGCAGCAAAGTGCTTCAAACTCATATTTTCGGTAATTCTCAGATTACAATAAAGCATGTAAGCTTTTTTCCCATGTTGCCATTGCGAGTCTGAGTAGATGGAAGGCGAAAGGCTTGTCTTGCTCACATAGTTGCATAATAAGCAAAAATACAGGATTACTCTGCTTGCATGGTCTTTTAAAAGGTACTTGGGTAGGACTGAAAAATAAACATATCAGTCCACCAGCATAAGCAACGTTGTTTGCAAAATTCCACAAAATAAAACTTGAGGCGAGCAACTTTAGGCATAGATTCCAAAGCATTAAGAATGTAAATCTAAGCAACCAATCTGCAAGGATAGCTCAAATGTCTACCCGTTTCAAGTGTCAGACTCAACACTTCTCAATTTATCAATCGACTCTTTGCACATTAGACTATACTTTACTAACAGGAATGTCAATTCTGTTATGACACATAGTCAGAGCAGTTTGACATCTACTGACAATGTCCAACTCAATCCTTGCAAAAAATGATGCGGGATGAGGAAAATAAGTAAGAATTACAATCCATAACTCTCTGCTTAAGCAACACACAGACTTTCACCAAAAATGCTAATTCGGGAGGAGGGAGAGGTGGGGTGACCAGCCAGCCCAGCAAAGAGATTTTAAGTCTTATGTTATATTAAACTATTTATATGGTGCTCATTGTGCCACTGATATGGCCTCAGAGCTCCAATCAGCTTTGGTTCCTTCTCAGCATGGTTTCAAGGATTTCATTAAAGATGGTATCATGGCTCAATCAGTGAGTTGTAATAAGTAGCAGGAAAGTTGTCTGATGTTTTGATGTACATAATTTGGTGTGATATACATTTGCAGGATGTGGCTGGTGGACTACTCAAAATACATACACAATAACTATGTCATTTGATGTGTACATTGCCCAGAAGGTTTGTATGTGTGTGAATTCATTGGAAGTATTGGGTGGTGTTTCAGAATCCTGGCTCTCATCTGATAGCTTACCAGGATTTTGTTGGGTGAATGATGTGAGTTCTTTTAGATGTGTACTGCTGTTTGATGGTGTGTGTTGTTGATATGGGAGAGTTCTGTTTTGCGCAAACTGATACGTATTAAATGTTACATCCATGCAGTGTTGGATGTTAACAAGTTGTTCTGTCAAATGTGTTGTGTTGATTGTTCTTATGTATTGTTATTTAATGGACAGTGCTTTTGGGAGCAGATTACCACCCAGGTATGTGTTGCCTGCTTGTACAGAGTTCTGCCTAATGTTTTCTGTAGAAGGTTGTGTAACTGTTGAGTTCTTTCGAAGCCACGTAATAGCATGTCTGAGCTGTGTTGGATGCATATGCTATGTTCTATTCTTTGTTTTTAAAATACATCTTTATTCAATTTTCGTAGAGAAAAACAAACAGTATATCATAACTTCCCCAACTGTCCAGGACATGTGATCAAGCTATGTTCTATTCTTAGTGTATTGTTGGACTAGCCTGCCTAGCATCACAAGGAAAGATAATGACTTTATCAGCAACCAAATCTAAAGTAAATTGCAGTAATTTAAATTAAGTTTTTATTTCAAATGGGAGAGAAATGAAGTTCAACAATGCACACATCCAACAGCAACAACCTGGCCAGGCTTAGAGCAATAGTACTAAACAATGTATGAGCAAAGCTATCTCCAATGCCCCCACCCACCCTTTTATGGCCATAATACTCTTGAGGTAAGGAAGCAGGGCTTGTGGGGCCAGATTGCCTGTGATGGGTCTTCAAGACACCTGTGGAAATGTAGCTGCTCCATCACTCCCCGTTTCACTCATTTCTGACTGGGTGTTGGTGAGCATCCAGGAAGGCTGGGTGTTGAAGAGCTGCTAAGAAGAGCCATACACATGGAGTGTGGACTCAGGTCTTGTTCTTTCCAAGACCAACCAGGGCAAGACAGGAGTTGTGAGTGGATGGTGTATGAGCACTGAACACCAAGCGCCATTCCCAGTATGTCCGTCCCACACAAAGCTCTGCATGGCACCTCAGTTTAACCACCTGAAAATCCAATAATGGGACCTGCACAATGCAATGCCACTGCATGCCAATCCTGACCCTCTTATGCCAGCACTAGGACTCACCTCTGTCTGTTCACTTCGGTCCTGTCCTATAACAATCCTGTTCCTCCATGTAGATCCCCGCACACCACAATCTACACTTGGAGTAACACATACCAGGCACAGTAATTCCACGAGTTATCCAATGAAAATAGAACCTGTGATATTCAAGTTACTCAATGACCTCAGCGGCATGTGCATTCACCCACTGTGCAGCCTTACTAACACCAGTCTGTAGCCCAGGTGTTCAACTGTGTGCCGTTCACACACTCCATCTGGGGCCAGAATTAACAAGGGCTAGCATTACCCACGCGACACACAAGGTGACGCAAGGGCAATGCAAGCCCTTAAGTGAGATTTACTATACCACGCAGAGCCACCTTGCATGGCTCTAAATGGCATAGAAAGTCTGGAGTGATGAATACAGCGCAAGTTGCTGCCTTGTGTTACTCTGCCCTGGAAAGGCGTTCCATGGGTGGAGCGTGGGTGTTGACACTGGGAATGTGTCAAAGTGGTATGCCTCCAATATTGATACTGCCACCTCCAACTTTTCAAATTGGATTGATTTTGCAGTCACTCAGCTAGCTTAAAAAACAAATAAGAAAAAGCTACATCAAAAATCCATCCGCCCCATGGTATTCTCCCGAACTAAGAAAAATTAAAATAAAATGGAGGGCACAAGAATGGAGATGGAGGGAAAACTGGGCATGGTGTGCATCAGAGTGACACAGGACGGCACGGTGAGTGCCAGAGATGCATAGTATGTGCGAGACTGTTCAGGCAGCTATGGTGGCAGACTGATCAGGCAGATATGGTGTGTGCCAGAATGACACCAGCAATCCCAATGTGTTCCAGGCTGGCACAGGTAGGCACGAAGTTTTAAAAGGTCATCTGGTCACATTAAAAAATAAGCATTGGCATAGCCAATAGGTCTCGCCTTTGGGACATTATAAGTATAAGTATTTAGTTATGCAGCACAATATCCTTACTGCAACAACATTAACTATTGCATGGTTAAACACTTATAAGGTCCCAAAGGCGAGACCTATTGGCTATGCCAATGCTTGTTTTTCTTGTATCTTGGGATTTTGAGGCGAGATGCTCCTTTAGAGCGGAGGTTCCTCTGTTGAATGTGTTTGGTGATTTTATTCCTGATGAAGAGCGGTCCCATTCCATGTATTGCTTTGTGGGTGATACAAAGCAGCTTGAACGTGGATCTTCTGGCAACCGGTAACCAATGCAGGGCTTTCAAGGCAGGGGAGATGTGGTCTCGCGGTTTGATATGCAAGAGTAGTCTGGCAGCCGAGTTCAGAATCCGTTGTAGTCTTTTCATGGTTGTTAAAGGTGATCCGTGGTAGAGGCTATTGGCGTAATCGAGTTTGGACAGAACAAGGGAGATGGTAGCTTTGACCTTGTGCGGAAATCCCAAATGAGGGAAAATTCGTCGCAGCGTTTTTATAGTGACAAAGCTTGATCTTGCTAGTTTGTCCACTTGGGCATTCATCAACAGCTTGGAGTCCATGGTCATTCCGAGGTTTCTTACTTCCTTCGATACTTTAGGTGGTGATCCCAGTTCATTAGGCCATGCGGCAAGCGGGTTGTAATGTTTCCAATTGCCACACGTGAGTATTTCCGTTTTTGAAGCATTCAATTTGAGATGGCTCCAAGTCATCCACTGATCCACGGCTCTGAGACAGCTGAAAATTGGTGATTTTCCAATGTCTTTGGGGCATTCCAGTTGAAGGAGTATTTCCGTGTCATCTGCATAGTTATAGCACGTGAGGTGAAATTTATTGATCAGTACTGGTAATGACTTCATGTAGATGTTGAAAAGCATGGGCGAGATGATAGAACCTTGAGGGACCCCTGCTTTTGTGGAGTACAGTTTGGACGAGAAAGGTGGGGTATGGATGACATTAGTTCTGTTTCGAAGGTAGGGCGCTATCCAGTCTAGAGCAGTTCCCTCTATGCCGGCTTCATAGAGTCTTTGTTTCAGAGTGTCATGGTCAACCGTGTCAAAGGCAGCCGAGAGGTCCAAGAGGAGTAGCGCAGCAACCCCGTTGCGGTCAACTGTATTCTTCAGGTCATCCCAGATGGCAAGGAGGGCAGATTCAGTACCTCTTCCCGGACGGAATCCTGTTTGGAAGTCTGAAAGTATGTCATTCTCTTCAATGAATTGTGACATCTGGGTGAACTTTGCTCTTTCTATCAGTTTGCCCAGGAAAGGTCCATTTGTAATGGGTCTGTAGTTGTCAGGGTTCAGCGGGTCCAAGTTTGTTTTCTTCAGTATAGGGCGTATGTGTGATTTTTTGAGTTCTTCTGGAAATATTCCGGTAGTGAAGGAATCGTTGATGATTCTTCTTACTGGAGTGGCAGCAGAGGTTGTTAAAAAAAATTGCCTTGAAAGTTTGTGGTGGACAGGGGTCAGAAGGGCTGCCGGCAGGCCTGCTTGCTTTGACCAGGTCCATAAATTCATCGTGTGGGATGTGTTGGAAGGAACGGAGAGGCTTGGTTAGAGTATTCTTGGATTGTTGTTTTGTACAAGGGTTAGTGCTGGTGCTTTGTTTCTGTTTTAAGTACGAGTCCAACGTGTCTGCTTTGTCCGTGAAATGATTTGCTAGTTTGTCTGTGAAATCTTGAGTAACAGGATGAGTTCCTTCTAGGCAATTTGGTTTGCGAAATTCATTGAGTATTTTATAGAATTCTTTATTTGCACATTTAGCGTTTTGAATTCTGTCTGAATAGTACCTTTTCTTAGCTTTTTTGATAGCCGACTTGTATAATCTGTTAATTTTTTGTAGGTGAAGTTTGTCTTGTTTGGCGTTTGTTTTGAGCCAGGTACGTTGCAGCTTTCTAATTTGTTGTTTTATGTCTTTTATTTCTATGTTTCTCCAAGGTGCTTTTTTTCTTTTGTTCTGTTGTGTGGTTTTGAGTGGTATCAGGATGTCAAAAACTTCCTGTAGCCACTCATAGTTTTTGAACAGAATTTATTGTTTCCAGATTTGTACTTGATGTTAGTTGCGTTTCTAAGCTATGTTCCCTTTAAGGTGCGCGCCTGTGCGGCCGCGCAGCTTCACATTCACTACCGCGCACTCCATTGTGAGGAGCGCGCACGCTCCTAAAATACTATCAGGCCACCTTGAAAGGCAAATGAAACACACGCACTGTCTGTGCTTTCCATCCTAGCCATGGCGCAGTCTGAAAGGGAGCTCTTTCCTTCCCTCTCTCATCTGACTTGTGAAGGGTGGGTGGGGTCAGCAGGCGAGGCTTCAACAATGGTGTGTTGAATAGAGGGACTGAATAGGGCTAATTGAGCGGCCTGGCGGGATGCCCCTTTCTTCACAGTCTGAAGTTGATCTGTGCAGAAAGGCCCCCGAGCAGGCACCATTTTTACAAGGTGCACTATGAGAAGGTGTTAAAGCACAGAAGTTACCTTGCTTAATGGTAGCTTTAGAAAGTCGTTTTCAGCTTGGCGGGGCTATAAAAGAGGGATTTCAACACTAGCCTGGAAAATACCTTGAAGCAAGAGCAAACCAAAGAATGGAGTGGGGCCATCATTGCTCCCTTCAGAAATAGGTGATATTTATGGTCAGGTTTAGGAAGGAAACAGACAATGACAAACTAAAGCATTTAGTCAAACTTTCCTATCTAAGATCACACAATATGTCCTTCAAGTAGGAACATAAGGTTTCTAAACGAAAGCCACACCCATAATTCAGTCCTCCTTCCATTTAGCACCCAAATGCAGCGCTAACATTCATCTGGTTTGAGATATTCACAGGAGCCTAACAAATCCATTCATCGTCCCTATCATCACTCATGTTGCATGGGGCATGTGCTTTTCCGGAATGCTATTGCACATTTAGGAGTTTACAGTACTCTTGAATCTAGTAGCCAGAAGGATGGCTCAGTGAGCTAAACAATTGTTGGACATACGTAGAGTTCTGGCGATCATACGTTTCAATCCTGCATGGCACACTCAGCATTTCATCCTTCTGAGGTCACTAAACTGAGAACTATAACATGGTAAATAGTAATACCTATACATTAAGTAGTGGTATGAAATGCTATGTAAAAACACATTAATAGTGTACCATTAGTGAACTGGCCTTGCTTACTCAACTTGGTATATGTGGGAATCTGTGCTTCCTTGTGCCACAGTTGATTCACAGAGAAATATGACAGTCTGCAACATGTCTTCCAACAGTTTGCTTAGGGCTGTACGAATTCTGATTGAAGGCGGTGTTTTTTTAACTAAGGTGCACTGTCACAGTTGTGTGCACATGGACTGGCAACTCTGTGAAAGCAGTGCACTGTCAAAGCTGTGTTAGTGTAGTAGTGTAATATAAAATGTTTTTAAATTGGGAATAAAGGCTGCCCCCCTGGCAATTATACATCAGTGGAGCTTTGTGAGTGCAAACTGAAGTCAGCCCTGTGACTGGGATCCATGTCATAGGGGTGAGGATGTAATGTGAAACAAGCAATTAGACATCAGTGGAGCAGTGTGAATTCTGCCTGAATTGAGAATTGTGACTGAGGTACATTGTAAAAGTCGTGTAAACACAAACAGCAGGAAGTCCTCGGACTGAGGAGCATGGACAGAGCTGTATGAACGTAGGCTGCTGGCAAGTTTGGGACTGATAAATCATCACAATTTACCTAACTCATAATCTAAATATTGCTGTGCCTTTGGGAACAAATGACAAATGTAAGATTTACATTTCCCAACAGGGAAACATTTGCTGTCTATTGTAATCCAGATTCCTGGCCCTCATGACAGGAATGCAAAACACACAAGATGATGGACGGAATGCTGCACATTGGCAAACATTCACCCCCAGTCACAGATCTGGGTTTAATCCATCGTTATTTTGCTTCACCACGCCACCCCAGTTCAGACATAGCCATATGCAAATCAGTCTTGACCCTGTGCCTCATGGGAACAGTCCAGACCGAACTGCCAAGCCATGTCTTCCCTGGACCGGAATCAAGCATCCTAGGACCGGTTTCAGGCTATCAGCCTTCATCAGCCAGGATAGCTTGACTCCAGTGGCGTAGTGAGCACGGGACCCACGTCTGGGCATACCCTTCCCACTTAGGGCGAAATGCAAAACACACAAGATGATGGACGGAATGCTGCACATTGGCAAACATTCACCCCCAGTCACAGATCTGGGTTTAATCCATCGTTATTTTGCTTCACCACGCCACCCCAGTTCAGACATAGCCATATGCAAATCAGTCTTGACCCTGTGCCTCATGGGAACAGTCCAGACCGAACTGCCAAGCCATGTCTTCCCTGGACCGGAATCAAGCATCCTAGGACCGGTTTCATGACAGGAAGACAATTATTCCAGATTTGGGAGTAAAATGGAATTAGTGCCCACATCGGGATTACAAAACTTGAATACATTTGGAGTGTTTTTCCCTTGCAAATTTTGCTGGGTAAAGTGTGACATAATTTGTGGAGGGAAAATACTGCACATTCCTAGTTTTGCAGCTTATAAATGGGGAATCATGGAATATTTAAGTATTATCCCCAGTTCTGCAGTGCCGAACTCAGTAATAGGGAGGAAATACTGCACCCCTTGGTATCTGTATTTACCAACGAAAGTATTACTTCCTAAAATAATAGGCAACCCTTAATGAACGGCTGTTAGGATGGATATGAATTCCGCAAAATTATAAATACTGTGGCATCGTCCATGTAAAACTAATTATTTATTTTTATGGGAGTATTGTGAGGCTAGGTTCTGGAAGCAGTGTCACATGTCGCAAGGGTTACCCTGAAAACTCTTGAGCATGTCTCTTCATGTTCCTACTCATTTGATAGATGTGTTGTAGTAAGTTAGTACTTACCAACCATCAAATTGCATGTTAACACTGGCAGATAAAAATTTAGAGATTCCTTATCATTTATTCAACAAGAGCATATTCTTTACTTTCACTCATTTTAAGTGCTAATATCATCAATTTTAAGGATCCCAGAAATGATAGCCATTTCTGACAGACTGATGATCAGGTTTAGATTTTTCTGGTATTTAAGTTGTAGTTATTTAAAGTAGATTGAGCAACACAGTGTTCATCTGCAAGGAGATTACATTTTTTTGACAAGGGAAACTGTTGTAGTCAAAAAGACTTGAGATTTAAGCCTTTGCAAATGTCTTAAACTCCTTCCTAATCCCTCTTCCACAGGGCAATGCCTTCTTCTGTTCTGTCATGTTTTTGTAAAAGAGATATGCTTAGACCTGTATTGCCAACAGTTTGGCTTTAGATTGCTGTGTCAAAAATTAACATTAATGTAAAGGGGTACGCCTAAGTACTGAACCTCTATTTGGCTGAGTTAATCTCCAGGCACTTCACGATGGGCATGATGCTAAAAACCCTTTAATCCATCGCTATAATGAGCCCCAGAGCAAAACAGCCTGGAATTCAGTTCACTTTGTGGGCTATATAAAATGTTTTGTTATTTTTGCTGTGTTTGTTTTTATTTTCATCATTTATTGCATTTGTCATGTGGAGCAAGCCATATTGGGAAATTGATCTTTTTTGATAACAGAGCTATGTGGTTAATGTTTATTGGGCAGGAAGCTCAAACAAAGTTTGCCATTTGGAAGGAAGTTTGATTCTTTTATGATGTGTCATGATATTTGTGTACACTAAAATCTGTTTTGCAAGCATTTGCTAAAAGTACATTGCAATGGTACTGTTTTGTATGAGGAATAAAAATGGGCCACTCTTCGCTTGCTCTCAACCCTACAGTGGCTTACCCAGAAGGAATTCTGCACAAGGCCAGGGGACGTGTGCACATACATGGTTTCTTGCTGCACACGGAGAAATTAAATTAGAGGGAACATTGTTTCTAAGTGTTCCAAATTGAGTTTGTTCCACGGCCGATAGGTGGATGGATGTAAGGTAGTTTTAGGTGAGTCGCTTAGTGTTGTTTTATGTTGGAAAGCAAGCAAGTGGTGGTCTGAAAATGTGACTGGAGTTATAGTTTGAAAGGTAACTAGTTCAGTATTAGCAAAAATGACATCTAGGATATGTCCAGCGGTGTGTGTCGGTTTGTGGACAATTTGATGCAGGTTCAGTGCGTCTAGGCCAGTGATTATTGTTTTTGGATGGGTCATATTGGGTTTGTCAAACAAATGTTGAGGTCACCCAGAACGCATAGGTTGGAGTGTATTGTTATCAGGTTTGAAACTGTGTCTAGAAGTGCGTCTGGGAATGTCGCCTTGCTAGGTGGAGGTCTGTAAAGGAGCAGGAAGTTACAGGAGGAAGACGGTGTAGGATTGCATCTTGTTAGAAGAGCCTCACAATTCTTTATGGCGATGTTGTCAATTTTAGTGATATGTATTGTTTGCCTGAATACAACAGCTAGACCACCTCCTTTTTTGGCTATACGATTTTGGGTGATTGTTTGATAGCCTAGAGGAATGGCTTCATGCAGGACTGGAGACATATCCTCTCCCAACCATGATTCGGTTATGGATAGTATGTCTGGTTTTGCATCTGTGAGAAGGTCGTAGATGTGATGCTTGTTTTTAGAGAGGGATCGAGCATTTATTAGTAGACAGTTTAGAGAGTGGCCTTTGGTGATAGTGAGACTTTGTTTTGTAGAAGAGTGATCAGTATTGTGTGGGTTTGTAGCAGGTGTGTTTTTAGAGCTGGCATTAGCTGTATTAGGATAGCAATCGTGTAACTGTTCTGTATCATGTTCCTCATCCAGCATGCTAAGAAGGCATTTTGATGGGTCTGCGTGTGTATGTGGTGGAGCTGGTGTTTGAGAGTGAGTTGGAGTGCTGTGTTGTTTTCGTGGTGTAACATTGTTGTGAAGTAGACATGGGGAAGCGAAGTTGTGAGGTATGGCATGTTGCTTATATTGTTTGCGTGTGTTTAATGCGGAAGGTGTATGAGTCAGGGTTGGTGGTGCAGCATGTGGGTCATGTAGTAAGGTTCTAAATTGTCTAATGGATGAGAGGCGGTTAGAAGAGAGTTGCTGTGTTGCTGTATCTGTGTTAGGTGTGGTGGAAGAGAGAAAGCTTGGCATTGGAGTTGGTTCCTTTGTGTTGTTTGAAAGGTGGGTGTATGTTTGTATTTTGTGATGGTAAGTATTATGAGGTGTTGTGCTTTGAAGATCTTGTGCTGGTGTGTGTGATATGTTTTGTTTTTGAGGAGTAGTGAAAAGGGGTGCTGATGTATATGTTTCATGCAATGGATTTGGTTGTATAGTATTGTTTGTGAGAGGAGGTTGTACGGTAGAGGGGGTGGTGATGTGTTTATGAGTAGAGTGTATGATGTGTGTAGGAGGGAATGAAGTAGAGGTAAGAGTGTTTGTCTTAGACTGGTTTGTTGCAAGAGTTAAAAAGTGTGGTGGTCTGCAGTGTGTGTGTTGTGCGTTAGTGTTATTATGGTAGAAGGGAGAGGAGGGTGTTTGTTGGACAAATGATGGAAGGATGATTATATGTTTGTTAGTGATAAAAGGTGGTATGTTAGGTGTAATTACAGCAGGGAGCGTGTGTCTGGATGGGATGTAGTTATGTATGGTGTCGATTGGCGTTGTGTTAGTGATGAGTGTATTGGTTAGTGGTATAGGATAGAGTTGTGTACTGTTTGTAGGTGATGGTGGATATGTGTGGTAGTTGGGATAGTAGGGTGTATAGATGTGGTTAGGTTGGGTTTGTAGTGCATGCTGGTACATTAATCTGTGCATAGTGTTGTGCGTGGTGTACATTTGGTGTGAGTGTGTTGCTCTGTTTGTGGATGTGGATGGTGTGGGCTGGGTGTTGCTAAATGGGAAGGTGGGCAGCATTTCTAGCCCTGGCCAGTCTTGAACAGGCTCAAACAGGCAACTGTCCTTGTCTTCTCCGCCCTTAGCCTCGACGCCCGGGCTGAGACGCCCTAACCCTGGCCTTTTATAGCCCTAGTAATCAGGTAACCCCGTCAGCCAATGGGAACCCTAGCCCTAACACTATCCAATCACAACACTAGCCCTAAAAATCTAGAACCAATAGGAGACCAGGACCTTACAACCAATCTTAGCCCTAGTCCAAGCACCCAATCAGTTTCAAAAACCCTGATCTCTACATCCAATAGAGGCCCTAGCCCTACCAGTAGTCCCAACCCAAGTCCAAGCAACCAATGGGACAGGAAGCCCTACTCCTACTTCCAATAGAAAGCCTAACCCTACTCTTAGTCCCACACCTAGTCCAGCAACCAATCACACCAGAAGCCCTAATCGCTACTTCCAATTAAAGGCCTAACCCTAGCCCTAGTTCCACCCTATTCCCAACAACCAATAACACAGGAAGCCCTAGTCCCTACTTCCAATAGAAATCATAACCCTAGCCCTAGTCCCAACCCTACATTGATTGAATCACAGACCCAGAAACCAATCAGAACACTCAAATACCCAACCAATGAGGACACTAACCCAAATCCAATAGAAACATCAGATACAACCACCAATCAGTGTATACATGTACCAACCACTAGCAGACTATATAAGGTCCCAGAAACCTCAGACAAGGTTTGCTGGCCAGGGAGTTGCATCTCCTGTTCAGAATCTCCATTACAAGATGGAGGAGAATGATTTGGGGTGCACCCAGCAAAGCCTTAAGAGGCCTGAGCAGGTGTGAGGGGAGGGCTCAGAGTTGCCTGGTAGCTGAATAGCCAATACCCAGTCCTAGGCCTGCTGGCCTGGGGGTGGGGGCTGGGGAGCTGCTTCTCCTGTTCAGAATCTCCTAGGAGACAGACAGGCTCAATCCACACTTTGGACTTCTGCAGGTACAGGCCTCACAAACTTGAAATCTAACACTACTGTTTGAATAAAAACTTTACTCCCTCTCCTGGCCAAAAAACGAAGTGCACAGTCCCTATTAAACACAGTTTAAACAGCTCACAGAAGCACCCTCTGATGTAGAATATCCCTGTTGCTGGGGGGGGTGGGGGTGGTTGGTTTCACTGGCTTGTTAACACAAAATGGTGGCTGGGAGTGCACTGTTTAACATACAGGTCTTAGCACAGAGCAAAGGAGAAATTTGGAGGGAAAATTGAATAGTCACCAGGAATGAGAGGGAAAAACTACAGAGTTTGGACTGCAAATCCCACAATTCAACACGTTAAATGGAAGCAATCATGGGCAGGAAAACCACAAGTTTAAAACACAAAACAGGTGATAAAATATGCAATCACAGGCAGGTTAAAACTACAATTTTAAACTGTAACAACCACAGGCAAAGACAGTAATCACAGAAAGGGAAAATCGTTTTTTAAAAAACTTTTTTTTTGGGGGGGGGGAGAGACAGCACTAGTTTGCCTCCTTACCACTTCCTGGACTCTGCTCACTGCAATCTGGGGCACAGGTAGGCTGCAACTCACAAGATGGATGTTGTGATTATTGCTCTTGTCACTCCTTTCTTCTTCCGCCCCTTGCCCTCTTCTGTACCCGCCTCTTTCCCGCCTCACCTGTGGTCCATTCCCCCAGCTCACATTTAGAATGTTAATGTTCTATAGTATGTTTCTGCAGTGAGTGTCAGCAACTGTGTTACACGTTTGGCACTTTATGGTGCTCACTTTCACAATAAATTTCGAGGATACTCTTGTTCCTTTTTGCCTTGGGCTTTTCTTCATGTTGTGAGGCACAGTCTCCATGTTAAAGTAGCCTCATATACTGTCACTGCCCCAAGTGCTCCGGAAGTGAACTATCTCCCAGGAAGTGAACATCGAATGGCGTCAGTCAGTTAGCCTACGTGTGGTTCTCTGACCATGCTGAGCCTGGAACCTGCTAGGGTACTAGTAAAAAAACAGAATCAAATAAGTTATAAAAAAAACACTTGACAAGACTACAAAACGTTCAGCAGTGTAATGAGGTTGGCTCCACCTCACGAGTACTATATGCAATCCAGAGGGAAGGTTTTAGACACTGCTCTAGGAGACCTGACATCTAATGCTAGTTTTACCACTGTGTAAAACATATGTTAGTATTACGCACTTTCGAAAAAATCTGAGCAGGGTTCCCAACACAGTGTCATTTTCCTAAAGAGGGCAGTCCCTGATCCTCACCATATTTGAACGTGCCTGCCAAAGTGTGGTGTATGGAGCAAGCTGGAAACATTGAAATCAGAAAATGTGGATGTTATGTAATCCCAAAAAGCCGTGCTTAGCCGTCCATCTTTCTGAGGTTACTAAATTGATTCCCATAAACTGGTTTCTGGTAACATCTCTTTCTTATAGTGCTTAGAAGCTGTATTGAGTGGCAGTCAAAATTCTTTATTCGGCTCTAACGAGCCATAAAAGTCACATCTTAAAAAGGAATACACAATAATTAATACATAGTTAAAAAGTCAAGAAAAAGGCGCTAATAAAATAGATTTTGAAGCCTTCAATAAAATCACAGACAACCATTAAATAGTATAAGAGCAGCAAAATACTATAAAAATGTCAATATTTAGATCGTAATCTCAAAGAACTTAATATGTAGTTCAAGACAGCAATAATGGCAGCTTATTTTCCCAGACACTGTAAATAAGAACAAGCATTGGCAAAGCCAATAGGTCTCAGCAGCCCGAGAGCTATAGGCGTTGTCAATGTTAATATCTTTTAGCTATATGTTATGGAGTGGAGTGGATGTATGTGGTGTGAAGTGGAATTATGTGGGTTGGAGTGCAATTGTTTGTTGTGGAATTGTGTGGTGCTAAGTGGAGTTATGTGCAGTGGAAATATGTGACATGGTGTGCATTGGAATTATGTGGCTAGTAATTATGTGGTATTAAGTGTAGTAGAATTATGTGGAGTGGGATTGTGTGTTATGGTGTGTAATTATGTGGAGTGGCATGTAGTGGAGTGGAATTATGTGGTGTGGTGTTGAATTTTGTAGCATGATGTGGAATTCTGTGGTGTTTTTAACTCAAGTGTTATCACTGCCAAGAAAGGTGGCATTGAAATGTCTCATGAGTGACATTGAGGATACTTTACCATGAGTGGAGCAATTTAGTTATGGCCATGTAATAAGATACATTTGAGAAAGGACTGAGTGACACCTTCAGGCATTATTTGCTTTTTAAACAGCACAGTTGCATTATGGGATTTGTAGTTTCGTTCTTAAAGGGAAAAAGAACTGGGATGAAAATGTCATCTATGACTTAGGTGTCCTGGTATCACAGCAAAAAATTTAGCCAGCAGACCACATCCTCTGCAAGGAAGTGGGAAGCTGCATATCACAGGCTACTTATGGTAAAGTATCCTCAGTGTCCCTTGTAAGACATTTGAATGTCACACATAAGCAACCTGAAAACTTGCCAGCTATGTGAGGCAGAACCACAGAGGAGGCAGAAAGCCTGTACTCCCAAACAAACAATGAGGAGCCCTGCACGCACTGAGTAAAAGGGAGAGTGCGAACCCGTTGCGCTTCTCCTTGAATAATCGAGCTTTGGGGCAACATAAGCGAAGAAATGCAGCCCAGCACGCTTCAAAAGATAAAACAAGGAAGTAATACAGAGCGCATGGGGTCTGTATGGTAAGACATTTGAATGGGGGGCTGCAGTTAAGCTGCAGGATACCGGGCAACTTGTAATTAGGGTCTATCTGGCGTGATGAGGCTCAGATGGTTTGATGCACTGACTGGTGCTCAGGCCGGCTCCAGAATCTGCTATCTAGGAGGGCTGTGAAAACACCTGGGTGGGCCATGAAGATGCATGATGGAAGCAGGATAAAATCAAAAAAGGTTTATCGGATACATGGAGGGCCTCAAGCTTTGATACCCACCCACAAACCTGTTAAGCTACCTAATTGCACTACTTGATGCTGAAGCCAAATATTACACAAAAATCTTCTTTCGTTCTTTGAAACAGGCCCCCCCTATTGGTAAATCAGACAAAGTTTTAGCACAGTCTATGGTTATCCCAAAATATTTTTAAATGCTCCGAAACTACTGTGTGATTGCTTCCTCGATTTGATAATTTATTGATTGTGGAATAAATTGAATAGCTGGGAAATTATATACAGCTATGAGCAGTCATGGCCGGCATGAATCGCGGTTGGGGGGGAAGGGTTGGGGGGTTAGTTTAATAAAGTTAAAAAAAAAAAAAAACTAACCTGCGTCGCGTCTCTTGCTCTCTGCTCACAAGAAGCAGAAGCAGGCAGCCTCCCTCTCTTACCCTAAGCCAATCACAACGCTGCAATGGCAGCGTTGTGATTGGCTAGGATGCCGTCCTTACAGGCGTCTACGGGGAGGCCGTTTTCTTCATGCAGCCTACATGAAGAAAACGGAGAGTCCTATGACTGGTTTGGTCGGCCCTGGGGCCGACCAAACAGTCAGCGCCCATAACATTGGGCTAGCCACTCCTCCCCGACCCGACCAACCAGGCATACCCAACAGTCAGCGCCCATAACATTGGGCTAGCCACTCCTCCCCGACCAACCAGGCATACCCTTCTTCTGCTTTCTCGCAGTGCGAGAAGCAGAAACGTAAAATGGTATTAATACCATTTTACGTCTCTGCTTCTTGCACTGTGAGAAAGCAGTGGGGCGACGCGCCGACGCCCACGTGGAGGAGCCACCCCTGGCTATGAGCTATCCAGCAGCAAGACGTAGAACACGGGTACACATAAAGCGTAGCAGCTCCTTTGCTTTATCCCCTAGAACCTAAACTGACAGGGAGTTGATATAAGGCTGTGCATTTACTCCTCTTTTGTTCAGCCTCTACGCAGCAGACATAGGGACTGCTTTGGCTAATCATAGACCTTGATCCCCTAAACAAGGGGGGGGGGACCTTGACACCGATATTAAAGTACGCACATGACACAATCATTTTGAACGGAATTGTATCGGCCTACACTGTTAATTAACTGCCCTTCATATGTCCTGGGGAAAAAGAATTGAAATAGATAGGTTTTAAAACACTTTTGCAGCTTTTGAAAGGAAGCAAAAGCTGGGACATATTAATTCACATGCCAAGCAACAATTTAATATGGTATTCCCTGATATTGTGCTATTTGTTTTTTGAGCTGAGAATGTGTGTGGGGCAGTTTGAACCTCTGCAGCTAAAGCTTCTGTCCACTGAATTCTGAATTTGGTACCCAAGGTTGGAACTGTACAGTGTCTTGGTCTAGAATTCCTTCATCTGATTCCTTATAGGAATCTAACCACTCCACAGGATAGCATTGGTGCGAAGGCAAATGTTACCGAAAAGTCTGGTGCTTAGAAGAGGTTAAAGTGTTGGACATCATATTCTGCTCAAGACCTTTCCACCTTATGGACTTCCTTGCAGATCCTGTCTACAACTGTTCTATTTATCATATCTCTGATTTGAAGTATTTTTGTCCTTAAAAGATAAAGCACTGATTTGATAAAAGTTATTTACAGTACCATATTACATCTACATTTCTGTTCCCTGCTACTTCCCAGAGTAAGCCTTGTGTGCTCACCCTCGCTGTTTAGGGAGTCGGGTGCCCAAAGTGCGGTTTCTTGGTTATCAAATTGGATTGCAATACTATTGTGGTTCTGGACACTGGTCGTAAACTGGCAATCACACTGGATACTCCACATTAAACCGTAGTGCTTGTAAAATGTCTTCTTGCCTATAGAGGCTCTACAGCCGCACTGCTAGAACATGGCATATGAGGTTCTTCCTGTGCTACCGGAAGTCCCTTATAATGCCTTTGCACAAACGGTCCAAGATGCATGTAAGCAGTTCATACATTCTGAACTGGACATCTCCTCTCAGTTGCTCTTTTCAATAGTGTAGGAAGCTGGCTCTGTATATTGTAAACCACTGAGTGGTTATACTGTGCACAGATTTCAAGGGATTCCCCCAGGGGTGTACAGGGCTCGGTGTAGGCCCAGAGTGCTCTGTTTGTGGTAGTGTGGACGGGCAGCCTTGGGCCTGGCCCAGGGGAGTGTGAGACATTTGTTATATGCACAGTTACTAATAAATGAGACACGACTCAAAAAGGAGAGCCACACCAATTTTAGAAAAAAAAGCTTCTTTCAAGATTTATTTTGAGACAAAGATGTTTGCAAAAACGGTAAGAACTTTTTTCAGGAAAAATACTTAATACTTTAAAAAGTGTACACTTAGTGCAATTGTCAAGCTTTGCAATGTTACCCTATGGAGGAAAACAAGAAAGCGTTTTTTTAGGTAAGTTCGCAACTTACAGTCCCAGAGTCAGCCCAGGTCCGCCAGTCCGAATGCTGGGGTGTCGCTCCGCCTCAAATACCCGCCCTCCAGGATCCTCGCCTTTCGTTTGCCACTTTGTCCCACATCTCCAAACATCCTCCGCTATGTCGAAAAAATGTGACTTCTCCTGGAATCCTTGTCGGGCAGGGTATAAAAGCATATATCTGAGGCCCCTGACCCTTAGCTGTTTCTTCGCCTCTGGGAAAGATTTGCTTTGGGCATGCACTTTCTGTGTATAATCCAGGAAGATGGAGATCTTGTGATTCTCAAACAGGATATTATGGACTTCACGAGCCGCCTGAAGGCGGCAGTCCCTGTCCCTATAGTTCAGGATGTGCGCTATGATAGCGCGTGGTGACGGGCCCCCTGCCTCGGAGGGGCCACCAGAGCACGATGAGCCCTCTCGACTGCAAATTGCAGAGACGGATCTGTGGGTTTCAGAGCATTCTGAATCCATGTCTCTACGAACCTCTGTCTCGTCCCCTCGGCACGCTCAGGGAAGCCCAGGAGGCAGACGTTTCTTCAGAATCTCCCTTCTGCGTCCTCGGCCCTCGCCTCCAGTGTCCCGTTTTCGATGTAAGGGTGGCTGCCTTTTTCTTAAGAGTCGCCACTCAGGACTGGAGATCAGCGGTGGAGCCCTCTGCTGCTTTAACCTTGTCAGACACCTTTCGCAGGTTCGTACGCAGGAGGTTCACCTCTATGGAGACTGAATTGATCTTCCCCTAAGGCTGCCCTGGATAGCCACCGTAAGACCAGCCCGGGAGGGGGCTTGCCCTGTGTCACTGCGCGAACTCCCGTGGCATGCTCGTTGGGTGGCGGGCGTGAGGGTGGCGTATTGTTCTATAGTGTTCCCCTGAGAGGTCGCAGGCAGTCTTCCCTTCCCCATGAAGAGAATGGATGAGGAGCACCCACTGCAGAGAAATCAGCAGGGCACACCGCCGTGCACAGAGGTCGCAGACTTTACTCGATCTCTGTTGACAATAGGTGTGGGACCCCCACACAAAGTCCATGGACCAGATGAACCAGCATTACCCTGTCCGCTGTCCACACGGGGACCCCGGCCACGCTCCCTCCACTTGCCGCCAGTGGAACGGGCCCGGGGTCTCAAGATTCCGGCTTAGTAGTGAGGTGAGCGGGCCACCGCAGGCCGCCAAACAGCTCCCCAGACCCCAGCCACACGGCCCAGGCCAGCTTATGCGGTGCCCAGCTTCCCGCCCGCCTCCGGGTCCCTCCGATGACGTGTCGTCCCTCTGGTCGCCAAGGGGGGTCCCTGCTATCTGATCCGGCAAAGCCCGCCCCTGGGGACACCATATATCTATATCTATATCTATATATATCTATATATATCTATATATCTATATATATCTATATATCGATCTATATATTTTCACCCTACCCATCTCTATCCAAATAACTGAATAACATATCCACCACTCAAATTACTTCATATTTCACTATACTAATTTTCAACATTAATCCTTTATGGGTTCCGGAGTAGCGTGCTACTCGCCAGAAAAGCGCTTCAACACCCATCAGGGGTAACAGGTGCTATATGAATGCAAACCTTTCTTCCCCTTCTATCCCTCCGCTATCCTTCTCACTACAAATAACTGACTAATATCCACCACTCAAATTAGTTTCATATTTCACTATACTAATTCACCACTAATCCTTTATGGGTTTCCGGAGTAGCGTGCTTCAACACCCCATCAGGGGTAACAAGCGCTATATAAATACAAACCTTTTTTCCTCTTCTATCCTTCTGCTATCCTTCCGAATCCAAATAACTGACTAACCTATCCACCACTTAAAATTTACTTGCATGTTTCACTATACTAATTCAACACTAATCCTCTATGGGTCCCGGAGTAGCGTGCTAATCGCCGAAAAAAGCGCTTCGACGCCTCGTCAGGGGTAGTAAGCGCTATACAAATGCAATTACAATACAATACAATACAATATGTGATTGACTCTGACCCAGCCCTCGCGACCTTTCAAAACTGTGTTTCATCATTAGCCATTATTGGGTAGGTTGCCACCTTGCCAGTTTTATAACCGGCCTGGAAGGTAATTTGATATCTAGAATGGGAAAGCAAATGGGAAATTAAAAATGGTGCATATTTTGTCTACTTCCTGACACAAAGATAAATCAGAAACCAAACAGGGGAGAACTGATATGTCAAAAAAGAATGCAGAGAACTTTACACATTTTTATTGCGGCACCAGTTCAGGGCCCTTCCAGAATCTCGTAATTGGAAGAAAAATCCTGAGAAGGAAAAAGGCCTGAAATCATGTCTGGGCAGGGGCCCAAAAATACTTAAAATGACGCAGAACACACCTGAATGTGATGATATATAGATGAAAGGTTTAGGACCTAAAACAGTGTAGTGATGACATGGAGTGAGGAGATCTACATATCTGCTCTGTTCCTGGGAGTATCCGCTCTTTGAGCAACTGCTCCCCAGCTTCTTCACAGGGACAAGATTATTTTTTCACCCAGGCAGATAAGCCCAGCTCCAGAGCTTGCCGCTGTGCCCCATTAATTTGCCATTCTATTATGCATACTGTTTGGGGCCCCCTAGCATCTAGTGATGTGCACCCGTACATATATAGCAGAGTGATGAATCCGTACTCTGGAAATAACTGCAGTGAATTGATGTACACATACATTTAATGCTCCCCGTGTTCCATTACACTGAGGATGAAGCTTGCGTAGAGGTTCAGCACCAGGCCTTCTTTCTGAGGCTTGCAAGAGCAAAGGCTGGTAGAGCTGGGAGAAAGTCACTTCATAGGGAAGCTGGTTTTTCAACAGACGCAACCCCCTGGACGGACCACCACTGCGTACACTTCAACATCGACAAACCCACCACACCCAAACCTGCACCGCGCCCTCCATGAAGGAACTGGAGCAAAATCACTGAGGAGCAGCTCAACTCCACCCTCAACCGTGACGCCCCCACCACCTCGACCGACGCCAACCTCGCAGCCAAAGAACTCCACAGATGGATCTCCAACTGCGCAGACAAGCTCGCACCCCTACGTAACCCCGACAGACAGCGCCCCAGGAAGGCCACCTGGTTCACCACCGACCTCCAAGATTCCAGACGCACCTGCAGACGTCTCAAGAAGAACTGGAGAAACAGCAAAACGCCTGAAGACCACACCACCTACAAGAACGCCATAACGGAATACCACCAACGCATCAGATCCACCAAAAGGACCTTCATCCAAAACAAGATCCTTGCCAACTCCAGCAACTCCAAGGAACTCTTCAGCGTCATCCATGAATTCACCAAGCCCCCCAGCAAAACCACGGACATCACCCCCTCCCAGGACCTCTGCGACAAGCTCGGATCCTACTTCCATCTGAAAATCAAGGGCCTCTACGACCACTTCAACGACCAGACACCTGACTCCAAAACCACCTCCATCTCCAGCAACGCAAGCCAGCCTACCATCTCCTCCTGGACCCCAGTCACCACCGAAGACACCACTTCGACCATGAAAGGCATCCACTCAGGGGCTCCCACGGATCCCTGCACGCTGCACATCTACCACAAAGCCGCCGCTGCCTTCGCTCCAGAACTACGACGCACCATCAACACCACCTTCAAGACCGGCATCTTTCCCAACGACTGGAAACGAGCAGAAGTCAGACCCCTGCTCAAGAAGCCCTCAGCAGACCCCACGGACCTCAAGAACTACCGACCCATCTCCCTCCTCCCCTTCGCGGCCAAAGTCACAGAGAAGATCGTCAATGCCCAGCTAACAAAGTTCATCGAAGAAACCTCCATCCTCGACCCCTCCCAATCCAGATTCTGCAGCAACCACAGCACAGAGACCGCTCTACTCGTCGCAACAGAAGACATCCGCACCCTCCTCGACCAAGGACACACCGCGGTCCTGATCCTACTCGACCTCTCCGCAGCGTTCGACACCGTCTCCCACCGCACACTCACAGCCAGACTCCACGATGCCGGCATACAGGGAACCGCCCTCAACTGGATCCGCTCCTTCCTCACGGGCAGAACCCAAAGAATCAGACTGCCACCCTTCCTCTCCGAACCCACAGTAATCAACTGCGGTGTACCCCAAGGATCGTCGCTCAGCTCCACGCTTTTCAACATCTACATGGCCCCCCTCGCCGCCATCATCAGACAGTACGGACTCAGCATAGTATCCTACGCCGACGACACCCAGCTCATCCTCTCCTTCACCAAGGACCTCCTCACCACCAGACTCAACTTCCAGGAAGGAGGGAAGGACGTCGCATCCTGGATGAGCAGCAGCTGCCTGAAGCTCAACTCGGAGAAGACAGAGGTCCTCGGACCCCCCTCCTCTGCATGGGACAACACCTGATGGCCCACAGCCCTCGGCAGCCCTCCCACCCCCACTGACCATGCCTGAAACCTCGGCATCTTACTCGACTCCTCCCTCTCCATGACCTGACAGGTCAACGCCGTCGCCTCCAGCTGCTTCAACACCCTCTGCGTCCTCCGAAAGACCTTCAAATGGATCCCCCCCGAATCAAGGAAGACCATCACCCACGCACTCATAACCAGTAGGCTGGACTACGGAAACGCCCTCCACGCCGGGATCAACAAGTCTCTGCTCAATAAACTCCAGACCATGCAGAACACCGCAGCCAGACTCGTCCTCGGCATCCCTCGACACAAACACATCACCCAACACCTGCGTAACCTTTACTGGCTCCCCGTTGAAAAGAGAATTACTTTCAAGATACGCACCCACGCCTACAAGTGCCTCCACAACACCGTACCCCAATAACACAACGAGAGAATCTCCTTCCACCCATCCAAGAGAAACCTCTGATCCGCCGATCTCGCCCTCGCCGAAACCCCCCCGTATCCGCAGAGCCAGAACAGGTGGAAGAGCCTTCTCCTACCGCGCGGCCAAGACCTGGAACGAGCTCCCGATCGACATCAGACGCGCCCCCTCCCTGAACATCTTCAATAAGACACTCAAAAACCTGGCTTTTTGACTGATGGAGCTGCTTACCCGCCCCCCAGCACCTTGAGTCCCTCACGGGTGAGTAGCGTGCTTACAATTCCCCTGATTGATCGAGCCAGCTTCCCTGACTGACTGGCACAGCCCAATAAGCGGCACAGAACTTAATAGAAGCACACTGCTGTTACACGGTGATTCTGCATACAGTGCTTTCCTAAGCAGAAAGGATTAAATCTGTGTAATTCTAATTATACAGCCCATACTGAGATAAGACCTTACTGTACCTAAGACCCGTAAACATTTTATAACAGTCCATGCCTACCTGCAGGTCTGTTTGTTTGTTTTTTTGTGCAGATTTTATATAGTGCGAACTCGACCTGAAAGTATTGGAGCGCTTTACATGAGCACCAGTTACGTTAATCAAGGACACATTCATTAGGTCTCGCCTAGCGTTGCAGCGCATGCGCTGCTCGCTCGGCGAGACTTATAGTGACAGAGGACATTTCAGAAGGGGGCTTGAAGCCCCGCCCCTCATTTACATTGGCTGGCGTCACCGTTTATGCTAAACGGTGGCCTGCCATTGGAAATGAGGTATTTTTGTTGCCGCCCTTTCGCCTTTTTGTCCAGCCCATCCGGACTGGCTCGTCTGCTTTGCGGCTGTCGCGAAGCATTTTCTTATCTTTGTCGGGGCCATCTGTTTTCACTCAGCCGCGTGTTTATTTTTGCATCGCGCTTTCACTTAAAGTAAAAGTGAAAGCGCGATGCAAATATAAACACGGCTGAGTGAAAACAGATGGCCCCCTGCCTACCCGCAATGGCGAGCGCTTGTTATATTTATCTTCACATATGGCGACGCCGGGCAATGCTCATGGAATACTTTTGTAAGTCGATATTTTGACCACAGTATGGTGACGTAGACCCAGCTCTTGCCATTGGGTGGAACAGCTCTGTGCTACCACGCGCCTTTGTCATTAAAGAGCAGCCGTACGATTGTTGATGGGCAGAGCTTCCTAGCGCTTGAAAGAACACTCCTGAATTAAGGCGCTCTGATAGCGAACGCCACAAGTGCATTGGCTGCAGGATCTGGTGTGATGTCTGCGGCACGTACACCCTTCCCAATCACTGCAGACACTGGTACCAGACACGCATGTCCGCGGAGCCGTCCGTCAGCTCCAGCGCCCACCCACCCAGTGGCAGGCGCTGCGGCTCATTCATGAAGCGCGTCAGCTGACTGCCTGCTGCCAATCCGGGGGCGATGGGGCACTGGCAGGCACTCCGCTGCTGCCCGTGTGAGCTGGCAGAGAGGGAGCGGGGCTGGAGGGGCAGGGGGGCCCTGGCGCGAGCACCCTGCACGGCTGAACAGGTGGCACCCTCAGTGAGAACCGGGCATGAGTAGAAAGAAGACCCCTAGGGTGAGAGTCATGCAGGGGTGGAGAGGAGGTGCCTTCAGTGAGTGCCGTGCATTGATAAAAAGGAGGTAGTGACAGTGAGTACCGTTCGGGGATGGAAAGGAAGGTCCCTCAGTGAGTACCGTGCAGGGGTGAGCAGGAGACACCGCAGTGAATACCGTGCAGCGATGAGTAGATGGTAGTTTCAG
Source organism: Calotriton arnoldi (assembly GCA_963921515.1). Lineage (NCBI taxonomy): Eukaryota > Metazoa > Chordata > Amphibia > Caudata > Salamandridae > Calotriton > Calotriton arnoldi. The sequence continues at coordinate 1,485,462 of CAWUFW010004509.1, read as the reverse complement.
TGAGTACCGCTCAGGGATGAGAAAGAGGCAACTTCAGTGAGTCCCGTGCAGGGCTGGAGAGAAGGCACCTTCAGTGAGTATCGTGCAGGGGTGGAAAGGAGACCCCCTCAGTGAGTACCGTTCAGGGGTGTAAAGGAGACCCCCCTCAGTGAGTACCGTTCAGGGGTGAGCAGGACGCACCTCAGTAAGCTCCTCCCAGGGACGGAGCGCTGGTCCTCGGAGTGACCCCCGTGCACTGCAAAACTGGTGCACGACGCACCTTATGCACCAGGACTGAGAAGGCGGCGGGGAGCGGTGATGGATGAATGCAGCATCCTGAGGTGGCGGGGGCTTCAGGTGAGCACCCCATACCCTTGGGGGGGGGGCATGAAGACAAACCAACACGTCACCTTTGTAGTTGTGCGGTTTCGACAGTAGGTGTCTGGGACACGCTATGATCATCTAATTTGTGCCACATGTAATGCTCAGCACCGGGTTATTTCACGTTGTCAGTCAGCTGCCTGTGTTAGGCATGTTTTTGTTCTGCTGTACTATTGTCAGGACCACTGGCATTATGCGGTAGGGTAGCACTGAATTATGTGGCATGGTTGACTAAATTATGCAGCAAGAAAATGCTAAATATGTGGCAGAATGTAGCACATTGTATTTAGTATTACTTACATATTTTGCAATCTTTACACACGGTAAAACCGCCTAGGCAAAGATTTCACCTCATTAGTACCAGTACCATGTAACAGTCAAATACAAAAATAAGCAACTGAAAGTTGGCCAGTTAACCTTTTTTTCCAAGGGCCTTCCATTCTGCATGAACAGGTCGCAACTTTTTAGTAACGTTTGAACCGTTTGAGCTAGAAACATTTTTTTGTTGAAATCTGCAGATTATGCAGCAATTTATGGATTATGTGGCAAATGTGGCAAATCCATAATTATGCGAAAAAAGGCTTTGCCACATTATCCTATAATTCTAGTGGCTCTGACTGTACATGTGTCGGTGTAGTGTTATGTCACTGGGTGTGATATGTGTCCTGCAGTTTTATCCCAGGCTAGATGTTAGGTGTTGTTCTGAAGTTTGTGATGTTAGGCCGCTTGGTTCGTGTTGTGTAATTGTGCATTCTCTTCTGCACGTTATGTGTCTCACAGTGTTCTGCTGTGTTATCAGTGCTTAATTTGAGCCGGTGGGGCCACCAACACTCATTTTTGCGGACCAGTACTTACTTTTCCTCATCAGACATTTCACGAGAACAAGAGGGGGAAACGCAAACAGGGGACAGAAGGAGGGAGAGAAAGATGGAAAACCGCTACAGAGGGCGAAAGCAGGATCCTGCAGGAGTGAGAGAAAGGGGGAGGGAGTGTCTGGTCATGGATTAAACAGGCCTGAGGTGAACTGAAGACCACACAGCATTGGTATTCAGTGCATTGACATTTAATAGCGCCGGCTTCTCATCAGAGCTTGAGGCACCGGCAGTCATTCTTTTACAAATTAAGTGCTGTTATACTATGCTGTCATGTGCTATATTACGACATAATAAGACTGAAACATCATGTTTTCTTATGCACCTCAATGGGTGAACCATAGTAACCTGCACCGTTTGTCAAACATTCACACTTGAATGTACATTTGTCTGTGTGCTTTCGATTACACGCAAAACTCATTGACTATATCTGTGGGGTAATATTTTAAACATAGGACAGGAATTGGATGTATATTTTCTCTCTTTTTACAAGCTGGCGCTTTCTAGTGAATGCTTTCAATTCCCCACAATAAGTTTTCAAACCAAGTATCCCGATTTTTTCTTTTTATGTTCCCATTTCTTCTTTCCGGAATCCTGTCCTACAGCAAGTGTGTAGCTTATTCCTGTATTGGGTTTTCCCAAGCAGATGGGGTTTTACGGATTGAGTTTTCGTGTAGGACCAGAAACCTGGGTTCTATTATTTGCTTCACAGTACAGACCATGACTAATTGTGTGATCTTGGATATAATAGTTTTTTTCGTGCCAGGAATTGGAAGCGCCAAGAAATTTGATTAAAAACATTCTGCGGTGTATAAAAGGTATTACATTTATATAAAAATGCCGTATGTATGTGGTATGTCTGGTCCATACTTATATATACTATATGAACTCGTGTTTGGCAAATCTACAATTTATTTTGCATAATGTGTTTTGTATGTGTAGCAAAGATTCTTCCACTAATTTCTTCTTGTGGCGCAATGAGCAATCCATTCACTGTTCATTGGGTTTCGAGGATAACATATACATGAAATATCTGCTAAAGAGATAAATGTAAATGTGTGTACTAAAACTAAGTGCAACGCCAATGCAAGGGTTTCCACCCAGCACTTACAATTTCCTTCCGTGGAACAAAGTAACGTTTCCAAAATGGCCCCACGCCTTTCTCGAACGCTAAAGATGTTTTTGTTCGATGGAATATTATACCTGTTAACTGCCTTCTAGGGCTAGTGGTAAAAGTGAGGGCAGTCCTGGGATTATATGAAGTGTGTATATGTTCGTGTGTTTAGTGTGTTTTGTCATGTGCTTATTGTGTTTGTGATCTGAATCGTGTGTGGCGTCTTTTTTAGTGTGGGGCCTTGGACAAGCTTTTTGCATTTTCTAAATAAATATCAGCACATTTCCGAAGCCAAGTAGTGCAGCCATTGTGATGCTCAGCCATCCCTCATCAAGCACAGCCACAGACATGTGCATTCTCACATAAGTACATTCTCCACCACCCAAACCAAACACACACCACCACCTATCATACCACACAACCATACCAAACTATACACCCCAAACCAAAATATACGCAACTGTGCCTCCCCAAACTCGCCACACCCTGAGCAGAATACTGTCTTCTCCGTGCCTCATTTCCCCATCTCACATGTCTCGTCATTTCTTCTTCTCTCTCTGCCCCCACAACACACTCTTTTTTTTTTTTTACTTTAATAAGCGCGGCGCCGTCTTCACGGACACCGCGCTATGCAATGCAATAGGGGTTGCTATTGGTATTGTAAATAACAATGCCTTTTAATTTTTTTAAAGGCATTGCCATTTACAAAGTCAATAGCTCAAAATAATGTCATTGCGAGACCTATTGCATTGCAAATGCTTGTTTTTTGGTAGGCACGGGGAGATTAAGTGATTTGCCCAGAATCACAAGATGTTGAGCCGACGCCGAGGCTCGAACCTGGTTCCCCAGGTTCAAAGTCGGCAGCTCTGGCCGAAAGGCCACAAACTCTCCCATGTTTGTGCTGCTCACACCCCTCCTGCTCAGGAGCACCGGGCATGCGACTTACTGACCCCGCGCCAGGCCCACCCTCCTCCCTGGGGATCCCCAGATTTCCCAGCATACCAGTCTGTCTGTGCTCCAAGCAGTGCTGGGCATGCAGCACCTTTGCCCCCGGCTGACTCAGTTTATAGCAAAACCAAAGGGGATGATGGACGGAGTGTTGAACATTGCAAGCACTCACCCCCAGTCAACTGATCTGGGTTTAATCTATCATCATTCTTTAGCTCGCTCCGCCACCCCAGTTCAGACATGGCCATATGCAAATCAGTCTGACCCTGTGCCTCATGGGAACAGTCCAGCCCGAACTGCCAAGCCCTGTCTTCCCTGGACCGGAAACAAGCATCCTGGGGGTGAGTGCTTGCAATGTTCAACACTCCGTCCATCATCCCCTTTGGTTTTGCTATGTTCGCCCTAAGTTGGCAGGGTATGCCCAGACGTGGGTCCCTTGCTCACTTTGCCACTGGATTTAAGATAGCCTGGCTGATGACGGCTGTAAGCCAGAAACCGGTCCCAGGATGCTTGGTTCCGGTCCAGGGAAGACATGGCTTGGCAGTTCGGGCTGGACTGTTCCCATGAGGCACAGGGTCAGACTGATTTGCATATGGCCATGTCTGAACTGGGGTGGCGGAGTGAGCTAAAGAATGATGATGGATTAAACCCAGATCAGTTGACTGGGGGTGAGTGCTTGCAATGTTCAACACTCCGTCCATCATCCCCTTTGGTTTTGCTATGACTCAGTTTATAAGCAGTAGGGAGATGCGAGAACATTGACGAAAAGCGAGCTTGCATTTTTCTAGTTGCTGCAAGAGTGGCTGCCCCAGCCTTTATTTTCTCTTTGCATTTTGGTACATGTAGTCCTGGTTTTGTAACAGGATAAATTGGATTACAATTTCTTTATAAACTATAATGTGGACAATTTCTTTATAAACTATAAAGCAGAGCAGTCTTTAGCTATAAATCACCACATTATTAGCTTCGCAGGGTCTCCGGGAGAGAGGGTCAGGAGCCACTCTCACTGATGTCAGTCGGCAGCCATTTTGCCTCCGACTACTGTTCCTAATATAAATGGGGCCGGTGGGCTTTGGCTGAAGGTTGGATAAATGGGGTTGCTTTCACAATATGTTCTGTCTATGGTTCAACGGGAGATGATCCAGAACTATTTGAATTCTTGGATGTGGAGTTAGCCTCCTGGCCCGCCCGGTGATAATGTGCGGTGACTATAACATTAATGGTATGGGTGGTCTCTGGGGGAAAATGGGGGAGGTTATAGGGGCAGAAAGAAGAGGGTATATAAGGCGCTTACTAATTTGGTGCAGAATAACGCACTCCGGGATGTATGGGTATCCCTCCACCCTAAAGATCCGGGTAGTACATATTTTTCGGCGCCTCATCAGGTATTGGTGAGATTGGATTATTTTTTGTCACATATTCTTTAATATCTAGGTGTAAAATCGAGAAATACCCCGATTGCTCTCGGACCATATTCCGCTAGTGCTTACTGTTAATCTAGGGGGAAACCTAAGCAAGTGAGGCCTTGGACATTTGAGAGAGGCTTATTAAAGGATCCTGAATATATAAGGCATATAACCGAATGGATTCAGACATTCTGGGAGATTAATAGGGCGAGTGCTAGCACCGGGGTAGTATGGGACACCTTTAAGGCTGGAGTTAGGGGTGAAACAATGAGTTATAGCCTATTTAGACGTAAGAAGGAAAATCAGAGGGAGAAGGCGCTGAATAACAGATTGAAGGAGATAGAGGAGGATTTGGCAGTGGGGGTTAGCAGGAATGACTCTTTGGATGGGATTTTATTCAACTTAGCTCTGACGAAAGCTGAATTGGGAGATTTAGCTACGGCTAAAGCGGCAGAAAGGTTTTTAACTAGAAGGGAGCACTGCTATGAGTACAATGAAAGAATTGGGCATACCCTGGCAGTGCGATTGAGGCAAAAGAGTCTAGCGGCCGAGATTAGAGAGGTTTTAGATGCCAATGGGAGAATAGTAGAAGTCCCGCAGGAGATTCGGGGGGTTTTTCGCCTCTATTATGAAAAACTTTACTCCGAAGATAAGAGTAAACAATTGGTTTACAAGCAGGCGCACAGCAAGAATTATTTGAGTACAGCAGGTTTGCAAGGTGTAGATGTTAGTGATAGAGAAGTACTGGCGAGAACACTAACCCTAGATGAGACTTTGGAGGCACTCCGAAGTCTTCCCTCCGGGAAAGCAGCAGGACCCGATCAGATTCCAGTTGAGTTTTATAAAGTCTTCGTTGAAATAATAGGGCCGGATTTACTGGAAACAATGTGTCAGGCTCAGCAGGGGAGCTCAATTCCTGATTCATGGGGAGGGGCAGATATTATAGTATTTTTAAAAGGGGAAGCCCCCGGAAGAACCCGGTTCTTACCGGCCGATAACACTTATGAATAGTGATGTTAAAGTGTATTCCAAGGTATTGGCAACCCGGCTGAATAAAATAATCGGGAACTTAGTTCATCCGAATCAGCATGGCTTCATACCCGGCCGGGGGACAACGGAACATATTCGTAAGGTTATTACACTGTTTGATGCAGCTGAGATCTCAGGAGACCCTATGGCACTGATTTTGCTAGATGCCGAAAAAGCATTTGATAGGGTCTCCTGGGATTACCTCTGGGAGGTATTGAACACGTTTGGTTTGGGCTCTGACTTTATTAATGCAGTGCAGGCCCTGTATAAAGCTCCAATGGCTCGATTGAGAGTTAATGGGGGATATACACTACCTATGAGAATTAACCGTGGTACACGGCAAGGGTGTCCATGTTCGCCCCTCCTGTTTGCTTTATATATTGATCCCCTGATTAGGAAATTAGAGACTAATAACAGTATTAGACCAATTAGATTTCATGAGCTTGATGCTAAGATAATGGCATACGCAGATGATGTCGCCGTGGTAACCCCAGATCCAGCAGCCGCTTTAATTGGTATAGAGCGTGAAGCAGAAGCTTTTGGCTTAATAGCTGGATACAAGCTAAACAGGGCTAAGACCCAAATTGTTTTAAATAAGGAGGTTCAATTTGATGATCCACGGGTGGTTGACTCAGTAATATACTTAGGCATCAATATAATGCCTGATTTGGGGAAAATAGTTGGGGAAAATATTGGCCCAATTATTACCAAGGCTAAGAAAGACTTTGATCGTATAAATAATCTGCATATGTCGATCATGGCACGCTGCAACGTAGTTAAGATGGTGTTCTTGCCTAAAATATTGTATGTGTTTAGAGCTATACCGTTAGAATTTGAGAAACATTGGTTTGGGCTCCTGGAACATATGGTGAATAGGTTTATTTGGGCGCATGGCAAAACCAGAAGAGCTTTGAGATTTATGACCTTGCCGCGAGACAGGGGGCTGGGCAGTCCCTGATTTCAGATTGTATTATTGGGCGGTGGCTTTGCAATATATGATTAGTTTGCTGGGTGGATGCAAGGTTGATTGCTGGACTAAAACAGAGTCCTCCGATCCGTACCAATACCTGCTAGGAAAAAAAGCTAAGAATTGTTTTATGAAATTTAACGAACCTAGCTATTTTAAAAAGACAAGGTTTAAGACGTTAAATGCTGCATTTAAAATCTGGACGGCACTCAAGAAGAGTCTGGGCCTTGGGCGAATCCATTTCTACACTCAGCTATATAAGAACCCTTCCTTCCCGGGGATTTTTGCAGATACAACTATGAGGGAATGGGATGAGTGTGGAATACGGATGATTGGTGATCTGCTGGGGCAAGATGGGTTAAAAACATTTAATGAACTACAAAGTGTGTATGGTTTAAGCAAGAGGAGCTTTTTAAGTATTTGTAATTAGCTAGCTTTGTAAAAGGGAAAAAAGGGGGACCATATCATTTTGGAAGAATCAGAATTATGGATAATATTCGATCAGGGAGAATTGCACTATTAGGTGGATATATGCGGAACTGAATCTGCTTAAACCAGATGATCTAGATAAGCATGGGGGAAAGTGGGCTGAGAAGCTTGATATTGATAGTGATGATTTTCTCGATTCCCTTGAGCTAGGTAACACCATTTTGTGTTCAGCGGGACTCCAGGCGCAGCACTATAAGACTCTCTTCTCTCTATATATCACACCAGCTAAAATTGCGCAATGGGGGGACAAGAGGGGATTAGATGTTCCCGGTGCGGTAGTTTAGCAGCGGACGCAATACATATGTTTGCGACCTGTCCGCAACTGGAGACTTTGATTAAGGAGATAGAAAAATGTATTAATCAAACTCTGAAATTAAGAGGTTCCCTATTGCCTGCTTTAATGTTGTTAGGGGTGAGAAATTCTGGTCTTCAAGACCCAACGAGGTATTTCTGGTTCGTTGCTATGGCTGGTTCTACGTATATGTATTTCTTCAGCATGGTTGGATCGGGTTGCCCCTACTTTTCAGCAATGGTTAGCCAAACTACTGTTTATTTATAACCTTGAGAAAGGAATATACGAGAGGAGAGGTAAAAGAGGTAGGAAGCTTGGTAGGACAATATGGGCCCCTATTTATAGCTGGAAAAATGAAATGAGCAATTAATGTTGTCCCAGTTTACAGAATGAGCTGTATATTATTATGTTATGGCTATAATAATGAATTTTTGTTGTATTAATTAACTGGGTTGACCCCTAAGTATCATAACGTGTAATGAATTTTGATTCTGTGCATTTAAAAATTTAATAAAAATATTTAAAAAAATAAAAAAATAAAATAAACTATAAAGCAGAGATCATTTAGAAATATGTCCTGCATTGCCTTCTAACCTCCACAATTTCAATAGCTAATTTATCTACATAGTGACCTACAGACTTCTCCGCCTTATCTACCCTCTTACTATTTATGTACATAGACATGCTCTGCGATAGGCCCCACTGGCTGGGGAAAGCACACCAGTTTTGTCAACAGGAAATGTGCCTCTTTCAAGTATACCTTTATACCACAGTACTAATGTACCTGAGGCCTGAGTAATCTTCAACCACTTCTGTATGCTATATCCATGTGCAACTAACAGGCGTATCTGAGGCCCGAGTAACACTCAGCCACTTGTGCATGTTACATCCTGGTGCACCTAACGGGGTATCTGAGCCCTGAGTAACGCTCAGCATTTGTTTTCAAACTGAGTGAATGAACGGCTGAGTTGGCCCTGCGCCCCATCGAACCTACCACCTGCAGGTTTTGCATGGATCCCCTCCAGTAAGCACTTAATGCACCTGCAGATGTGTCTGTGAGGGCCATCACAGTGTGTAATAACTAGAGCCGCTAAAGTGTGGGGGTGGGGTGGCAGGGTGGAGGAGAGACCCTAAACTCCCCCTCGGAACACGAGGTAGCAAAGGCGGAGTCATGTTGTGCAGTCAGCAGGGCCCTGAAACTGCGCACAGCGTATTAAGAGGCATTGATTTTTTTTATGGAAAAAGAGGAAACCTCACCCAGAAGTCCACTCGAAAAAAACGATGCCCCCATTAGGATGGGAGCTGGATAGAAGGGGGGGAGCAATAATTATGTGTAGCCAATGCCCCATTAGGATGGAAGCCGGTTGGAAGGGGGATCGCGCCTTGTGCCTTTTACATTCGGGTTTGAGATTTTAAAAAAGTAGTCCCGAAACCATCTACACAATGACCACTGCGTAAGTTCAATAGTAGACGGGAAGGTCGCTTGGGTAGGGCTAAAAACTGGACGATGCATGGCCTAGGTATTTCCCCCCCCCAGATAGGTTGTTGGTATAACAGACCCCCGGATTAGTTGTATGGTTTTGTTATGGCCTAGGTATGCCCATGGCAAATGGTGAGACCACAAAATGGAGCGACGAAGGTTGAAGCCAATGGCAAGCCTATGGGTGGGCAGAAGCCCATGATGTAGATACACCATGTCTCGGTTCGAGACAGCGCATGCATGCCGTCTTAGAGCCGAGACCTTAAAAGCGACTGTGTGGGATCTAGAATCCAGAGCATCAGTACGCAGGAACTGCCTTTTTTGGTCAGAATAAAATGTACAACAAACTGATGAGTGCTTTGTTCGGCTGGGACTTCACAATGATGGGGGAGTGGTGAAAACCAGGTGCCTTTGGTGGGAAAGGCTACCAAGAAGTGTATAGTTTGGAGTCTGAACCTTGCCAGTAAAAACAAACTGGCTTCTGGTAACATCTCTTTCTTATAGAGCTTATAGTGCTATACAAAAACATTCAAATTATTACTTTTTTTTCTAAAACACTGTCTGTTCTCTTACATTATGATCGAGATGTGTGGAATTATTAAACTTTCAAGATATCCCTGAGTGGCAGAAACTAGATTCCTGATGAGAGAAAGTGTATTTTGCCTTTTTTTATTCCCAGTAAAACTGGTCAGACTCAGGCTCTGTGACCATATCCATGACTGGCCATTAACTCAAGTAGACTAATGTATAGATTTGCAGTCAGTTCCATGCTGGTTTCGGACTGTGTTAGAAATGGGATTTTTAGTAGGCTAGGGCATGTGCCAAAGCCAGGCAGAAACCACCACTCTAGTCAGGATAAGGGAGTTACACTCCTAAAATAACCCCTGCTCACCCCCTTGGTAGCTTGGCACGAGCAGTCAGGCTTATCTTAGAGGCAGTGTGTAAAGCATTTGCACATAACCAACAGTAATACAGTGTAAGCACTACAAAAGGACACCACACCAGTTTTAGAAAAATATCCAATATTTATATATACTTAAGACAAGACCAAAAACGATAAAAATCCACAATACAGTACTTAAAAATCTTCAATTATCAAAATATGCTCGAAAAACAGTTCCTTGATGTCGATAGCTCCGTCCGGGGCTATCACGGCGTCGTGAGCAAACAAAACCAAACAGTTCTGGCTGACCGCGGCATCGCGGGCCAGCTACGGTGTCGGGAAGACCCGCAAACAGTACCTTTTAGAAATGCAGGGTGTCGGCGACCTCTCATTGAGCTTCCGAAAGCACGGCGTCCGCAGGCGTCGGTTCCGGAGGTCGGTGCAGGAGTCGTCGGGGCCCTCGAAGTCACACGCATTGCAGATCGAACTCCTCTCTGTTGAAGTCAGGAGCGCTGGCGTCGGTAGGCGTCGGGTGCTGCGGTGCGAGGTGCGGCGTGTGGTGCCCTCAGGTCGCGGTGCGAGCAGCGGCTCGGTGGCAGCATCAGATGGCGTCGTCGGTGAGACCTGGGTCGCGGTGCGAAGTGAATGCGGTGCTCGTCGCTGTGCTGGCAGGTCGCGGTGCAAGCAGCGGCGTCGTCGTTGCTGAAGCGCTGTCCTCGGCTGACGAACGGGTGTCGATGGCGCAGGCGTCGGTAGGGCAAGACTGCAGTGTGGGATGAGGGCGGTGCGTCGTGTAACTTTACGAGCAGTGACCTCGAACCACGGTGCAAGCGGCGGCGTAGATTTCGGCGTGGAGCGGCATCGTCGGGGATACCAAGGCGTCGCCGTGAAGCGAGGCGGTGCGGAGTGCGGTGCCCACAGGTCGCGGTGCAAGCAGCGGCTCAGTGGCGGCGTCAGCCGGCGTCGTCGGTGAGACCAGGGTCGCGTTGCGGCGGTGCCCTCTGCGGTGCCTTCAGGACACGGAGTCGGCAGCGGCGTCGTAGACGGCGTTGGATTGCTTTTTCTTCTGTTGCAGCACAAAACACACAGTCCCCAGTGCTGAGGACAGAAGAACTTGAAGTCTTTGCTGTTCCTGAGACTTCTTGAACAGGGGGCAAACTCTACCTCAAGCCCTTGGAGAAACTCACAAAAGTAAATTGCAGAAAGTCCAGTCCTTTCACTGCCCAAGACGGAAGCAGCCACTGCAGGCCAACACAGCAAAGCACACAGCAGAGTGGTAGTTCCTCCTCACAGCTTCTCCAGCTCTTCTTCTTGGCAGTCTTCTTGGTCCAAAAGAGTTCTAAAAGTCAGGGGTCTGGGCCCCAATATATATATCCCAAAATCCTTTGATCTCTTAGGCAGAGAGTGTCTGTGCCCAGCCAGAACCAGTTCTGCCCTCTCTGGTGTGACTTCCTGGCAGGAGGTGGAGACGGCAGGGTCAGAGGCAGACCAGGCCCTTTGAGGTGCAAGGAAATCCCCTCCCCTTTTCCCAATTGCAGCCCAGGTCTATTCAGCCCTTTCCTGACCCACCTAGACTATCTGGAGCACTCCTGCTCCCCAGCCTTCTGTCATCCAAAACCCAGACAGGCAATCCACATTCCAGCAGAGGCACACGGGATGACTGAGCAAGAAAATACCTACTTTCTAAAAGTGGTATTTTCAAACACAGAATGTAAAAATCACCTTCACTAAAAGATGCATCTTTAGATTCTTAGTTCAGGCATACTAAACTCTATTTTCCTACCTAATTCCCCGGGCCAGTTATGTTTTTAAGGTGTTATAAACAAACTCCCCATTCTGTCCTATGGGGAACAGGTAGCCTTGCAATAGTGAAAAACGAAATGGGCAGTAATTCACTATCAGGACATGCCACACACACCAGGGCATGTCTTACCTTTCACATACACTGCACCCTGCCCACAGGGGTACCTTGGGCCTACCTGAGGGGTGACTGACATGTAAGAAAAGGGAAGGTTAGGGCCTGGCAAGTGGGTGCACTTGCCAAGTCGACATGGCAGTCCCAGACTGCACACAGGCTCTGCAACGGCAGGCCAGAGTTACCTTTTACGGGCTGTTTGTGTGGGTGGCACAATCCAGTGCTGCAGCCCACCAACAGCATTTGATTTACAGGCCCTGGCACACGCAGTGCACTTTACTAGGGACTGACACATAAATCAAACAGGCCAATCATGGAAACACCAATCCATAACACAATTTACCACAGGAGCACTTGCACTTTACCACTGATCAGCAGTGAGAAAAGTGCGCAGAAACACTACGCCAGCAAAAACAGAGTCAAAACCGGGAGGTCAGAAAGCAAAAACTCAGGGGAAACACACCAAAAGATGCCAAGTCTAACACATGTCCCCTCCAGCTGAAAGTAGGGAGAACTACCCACCCTCCTGGGAGTCCTCTTCACTAAGGCGGAAGAACCTGGACAGACCATCTGCATTGGCGTGTTCTGTGCCAGGACAGTGTTCCACCATAAAGTCCATTCCCTGTAGGGAGATGGACCACCTCAGCAGTTTTGGATTCTCACCCCTCATTTGCATCAACCATCTGAGGGGCCTGTGGTCTGTCTGAACCCGGAAGTGAGTCCCAAACAGGTATGGTCTCAGCTTCTTCAGTGCCCAGACCACAGCGAAAGCTTCCCTTTCTATGGCACTCCACCTCTGTTCCCTGGGGAGTAGTCTCTGGCTAAGGAAGACTACAGGCTGGTCTAGGCCCTCTTCGTTCAGTTGTGAGAGCACCGCTCCCACTCCATGCTCTGAAGCGTCAGTCTGCACGACGAATTCCTTGGAGAAGTCGGGGGCCTTGAGCACGGGTGCCGTGCACATGGCGGCCTTCAGGGCATCAAAAGCCTGCTGGCAGGACTCAGTCCAGATCACCTTCTTGGGCTGCTTCCTGGAAGTCAGCTCTGTTAAGGGGGCAACAATGGTGCCATACCCCATAACAAACCTCCTGTAGTACCCGGTGAGTCCTAAGAAGGCCCTCACCTCTGTCTGGGTCTTGGGGGGCTCCCAAGCCAGAGTGGTGTCAATCTTGGGTTGCAGGGGCGCCACCTGGCCGCTTCCTACCTGGTGTCCCAAGTACACCACCGAACCCTGCCCGATCTGGCACTTACTGGCCTTGATCGTGAGGCCTGCCCTCTGCAGTGCCTTCAACACTTCACCGAGGTGCTGCAAGTGTTCTTCCCAGCTGGAACTGAACACTGCGATGTCATCCAGGTAGGCGGCACTGAAATCCTCCAGCCCAGCCAACACCTGGTTGACCGACCTCTGAAAGGTGGCAGGGGCATTCTTCAACCCAAAGGGCATAACCCGGAACTGGTAATGTCCTTCTGGGGTTGAAAATGCTGACCTCTCCTTGGACCCATCGGTTAAGGCAATCTGCCAGTACCCAGATGTTAAATCAAACGTGCTGAGGAACTTGGCAGCTCCCAACCGATCAATGAGCTCATCAGCTCTGGGGATGGGGTGTGCGTCAGTCCTGGTGACGGCATTGAGCCCACGGTAGTCCACACAAAACCGCATTTCTGGAGTGGCACCGGGTGCAGCAGCCTTTGGGACCAAGACCACTGGGCTGGCCCAAGGACTGTTGGAAGGCTCGATCACTCCTAACGCCAACATCTTAGAGACCTCCTCTTTAATGCTGGCCTTGACCCGGTCAGTCAACCTGTAAATCTTGTGCTTCACAGGAGGGCTGTCGCCGGTGTCCGCGTCATGGGTACACCAGTGAGTAACACCTGGAGTCAGGGAGAACAGTGGGGCAAACTGTCCCAACAACTGGTGACAGTCGCTCTGCTGCTCTGGAGTCAGTGTAGGGGAGAGGATCACACCTTCCACTGACCCATCGCGCTCCTTGGTAGACAGGAGGTCAGGGAGAGGTTCACTCTCCTCTTCCACCCCATCATCTGTCGCCAAGAGCATGCTCACTTCGGACCTCTCGAAGTGGGGCTTGAGGCGGTTCACGTGGAGGACCCTCAAAGGGTTCCTTGGAGCCCGCAAATCCACCAGGTAGGTGACATCACTTTTGCGCTCCACCACCTCAAATGGCCCAGTCCACTTGTCCTGCAAGGCACAAGGTTCCACTGGGGCCATGACCCACACTTTTTACCCAGGTTGAAATTCGACCAGAGTGGCATTCTGGTCATACCACTTCCTCATTTCTTCCTGGCTGGCTTCTAGGTTCGCCTGCGCGAGTTTCCTGAAGCGGGCAGTTTGGTTTCTGAAGGCCAACATGTAACTAAACACATCCTGGGGAGTTTTCCTGGGAGCTGCCTCCCAGCCTTGCTTCACCAAATTCAGAGGTCCTCTCACAGGGTGACCAAACAGAAGCTCAAAGGGACTGAACCCAAGAGACTTCTGTGGTACCTCCCTGTATGCAAAGAGAAAGCACGGCAAGAGGACGTCCCACTTACGCCTCATGGGTTCTATTAGACCCTTAATCATGCCCTTCAAGGTCTGGTTGAATCTCTCCACCAGACCGTTACCTTGTGGGTGGTAAGGGGTGGTGAACTTGTAGGTTACACCACACTCCTTCCACAGGGATGTCATATACTTGGATATGAAATTGGTCCCCCTGTAAGAAACCACCTCTCTGGGGAACCCCACTCGGGAAAAGATCCCCATTAACGCCCGGCCCACCACTGGCGCCGTCGTTGTCCTGAGAGGGATTGCCTCCTGGTACCGGGTGGCATGGTCCACCAAGACCAGGATGTACCTGTTGCCCATGGCTGTCTTGGGATCCAGTGGCCCCACAATGTCCATCCCTACCCTTTCGAAGGGCGTTCCAACCACTGGAAAAGGTTGGAGAGGAGCTTTGACCTTCCTCCCACTCTTACCACTTGCCTGGCAAGTTTGGCAAGACCTGCAATGTCCATCTGACTGCCTTCGCATTTGGGGCCAGAAGAAGTGGGTGACAAGTCTGTCAAAGGTCTTGTCCTGCCCCAAATGTCCTGCCAAAGGCACGTCATGAGCCAGACCCAGTAGAAAGATCCTGAAGCGCTGGGGTACCACCAGCACACGGGCTGACCCAGGCTCAGCGACCTTAGGCTCACTGTACAGGAGATCATTCTCCCAGTAGATCCAATGTGATCCGGACTGATCACCAGCTGCCTGGTCTGCAGCCTGCCACCGCAGACCCTCCAGAGAAGGGCACTCCTTCTGCTCCTTGCAGAATTCCTCCCTGGTGGGACCCCCTTCTTGCTGCCAATGGGTCAGCTCAGAGATGTCCCCCAGTTCAGCTACCTGCTCCCCTGTAGGCACTAGGGCGTCCCCCTCAAGGTCCGCCTCCTCCCGGTCCGTGGGAACTTCAGGGGCCGGTTTCCCGCGCCCCTTGCCCTTTCTCTTGGCAGGGACTTGGGCCACTGTTTCAGGCTCCAAGTCCTCTTGATCACCCTCTCTGGCCGCCATTGACCGAGTGGACACTCATGCCCACTCTGGCAACCCAAGCATCTCCAAGTGAGACCTGAGCTCAACATCCTTCCATAAGGACTGCTCCAGGTCATTACCTAGCAGACAATCTACAGGCATGGAAGGGCTCACAGCCACCCTCAAGGGACCTGAGACACCCCCCACCACTCGAAGTCAACCTGCGCCACCAGACACTGGCGCTCTGAATTGTCCACCGCAATGACTTGGTGGAATGCCCCTGGTACTACCTGCTTCTCAGAGACCAGGTGACACCGGTCTGAGGTCACACTGGCTCCAGTACCTCTGAGAGCCTCTACCCTTTTTCTATTGATGGTCACCCAGGTGCTGTATTTCTTTGTGTTAGGGGGCACTGGGTTTCCTGGGACCATCTCACTGTCCCCTAGTGAGACGAGGGTCATTTCTGCGGGGTCCCCACCCTCCTGTGGGTACTCCTCCTCCCCAAGCGCTACACTAGCCAACACCTTGGACTGCCCACCGGTGGGTGGCTGTGCCACCTTAGGGCACTTGGGGTCCCCCTTCATGTGACCCACCTGGTCACATGCAAAACACTTGCGGGGGCCGGTCTCAGCAGGCTTTCCTGACGGGACCTCTTGTTTCTTATCTCCTGGGGGATGGGAACCTTTACCCTGGGTGTTAGTTTGGGGCCCTTTAGAGAACTCCGGTGTTTTACCCTTGTCCCCCCCACTTTTCTGCTGGGGACCCTGCCCACCTTTGGCTGAGTCTCCCCCATATGCTTTCCTGTGGACCCTGGTACTCACCCAGCGGTCCGCCTCCATAGCAAGCTTCCTGGGGTCAGTCAGCTTACTATCAACTAGGTGCTGGCACAGATCTGCAAAACATAGACTAGACAAGTGCTCCCATGCAATCAAATTGTAGAGCCCCAGAAAATCTGTCACATTACTGCCCTTCACCCAGCCATCCAGTGACCTGCAAAACATATCTACACATTCCAACCAAGTGTTGGCATCGGACTTCTTACTGGACCTGAACTGATCCCTGTACTTTTCAGGAGTGAGACCATACTTAGTGAGAAGGGTGTCCTTCATGTCTGGATAGGTGAGGTGATACCCCTTACCCAAAGCTATTAAAGTATCCCTTGCTTCTTCTGGGAAGAGAGGCCACAATCCTGCTCCCCAATTCTCCTCGGGGACCCCATTCATGTGTATCGCTGCCTCGTAACCCTGAAACCACCTTTGTATGTCATCCCCCTTCTTGAATTCTTTGCCTACATTCTTAGGGATGTGCACAATCCTGTCTGCCTGTCTTGACGGGTTGCTGCCACCATCTGAGCTGGCTCTACTCCTCTGATCCAGCTCCTTTATCCTGAACTCATGCTCTAACATCATCCTTTTCTCCTCCATGGCTAACTTAAGCTTCTCCAGTTCTACTGTAACTCTCCTTGCTTCCCGCCTGTCCTCCAGCTCTCCTGGGGACAGGCCACTGCTGCCTGGCCTGGAGGGTTCCCCCCTCCCAAAAGCACATCCAACCTAGGAATAGGCTCCTCCGCCTCTCCACTGAGATCACCAGACTGCTCGCTGGCATGTCTGGCTGCTACCCAGGCCCTCAGCGCCTTTTGTAGCTCCTCCTTTCTCGTGAGGCCTCTGACTTGGACTTTTAGGTTTTTGCAAATTGATTTCAATTCCCTAACATTGTAGGATTCCAACCTATCCTCCTCAAAGGCAATTTCCAGGGATGCAACAGATGATGCTCTTGATTCAGGCATGATGAAGTAGCAAGTTCAAACTGGCAAGATCAAAAATAGGCCAAAAAGAAAAAGAACCAGTATGTGGCACATAATGGTCTGCGATATGGTAGTAGTGCACACCACTCACTGTAAGTCAAGTGCAAACGCAAGTCCTATCCTCACCGCTGACAACCAATGTTAGAAATGGGATTTTTAGTAGGCTAGGGCATGTGCCAAAGCCAGGCAGAAACCACCACTCTAGTCAGGATAAGGGAGTTACACTCCTAAAATAACCCCTGCTCACCCCCTTGGTAGCTTGGCACGAGCAGTCAGGCTTATCTTAGAGGCAGTGTATAAAGCATTTGCACATAACCAACAGTAATACAGTGTAAGCACTACAAAAGGACACCACACCAGTTTTAGAAAAATATCCAATATTTTTCTATACTTAAGACAAGACCAAAAACGATAAAAATCCACAATACAGTACTTAAAAATCTTCAGTTATCAAAATATGCTCGAAAAACAGTTCCTTGATGTCGATAGCTCCGTCCGGGGCTATCACGGCATCGTGAGCAAACAAATCCAAACAGTTCTGGCTGACCGCGGCGTCGCGGGCCAGCTACGGTGTCGGGAAGACCCCCAAACAGTACCTTTTAGAAATGCAGGCGTCGGCGACCTCTCGTTGAGCTTTTGAAAGCACGGCGTCCGCAGGCGTCTGTTCTGGAGGTCGGTGCAGGAGTCGTCGGGCCCTCGAAGTCACACGCGTTGCAGATCGAACTCCTCTCTGTTGAAGTCAGGAGCGCTGGCGTCGGTAGGCGTCGGGTGCTGCGGTGCGAAGTGCAGCGGTGCGGCGTGTGGTGCCCTCAGGTCGCGGTGCGAGCAGCGGCTCGGTGGCGGCGTCAGATGGCGTCATCGGTGAGACCAGGGTCGCGGTGCGAAGTGAATGCGGTGCTCGTCGCGGTGCTCGTCGCGGTGCTGGCAGGTCGCGGTGCAAGCAGCGTCGTCGTTGCTGAAGCGCTGTCGTCGGCTGACGAACGGGAGTCGATGGCGCCGGCGTCGGTAGGCCAAGGCTGCGGTGCGGAATGAGGGCGATGCGTTGTGTAACTTTACGAGCGGTGCCCTCGAACCACGGTGCAAGCGGCGGCGTAGATTTCGGTGTGGAGCGGCGGCGTTGGGGATACCAAGGCGTCGTCGTGAAGGGAGGCGGTGCGGAGTGCGGTGCCCACAGGTCGCGGTGCGAGCAGCGGCTCGGTGGCGGCATCATCAGGCGTCGTCGGTGAGACCAGAGTCGCGGTGCGGCATTGCGGCGGTGCCCTCTGCGGTGCCTTCAGGACACGGAGTCGGCAGCGGCGTCGTAGACGGCGTCGGGTTGCTTTTCTTCTGTTGCAGCACAAAACACACAGTCCCCAGTGCTGAGGGCAGAAGAACTTGAAGTCTTTGCTGTTCCTGAGACTTCTTGAACAGGGGGCAAGCTCTACCTCAAGCCCTTGGAGAAACTCACAAAAGTAGATTGCAGAAAGTCCAGTCCAGTCCTTTCACTGCCCAAGACAGAAGCAGCCACTGCAGGCCAACACAGCAAAGCACACAGCAAAGTGGTAGTTCCTCCTCACAGCTTCTCCAGCTCTTCTTCTTGGCAGTCTTCTTGGTCCAAAAGAGTTCTAAAAGTCAGGGGTCTGGGCCCCAATATATATATCCCAAAATCCTTTGATCTCTTAGGCAGAGAGTGTCTGTGCCCAGCCAGAACCAGTTCTGCCCTCTCTGGTGTGACTTCCTGGCAGGAGGTGGAGACGGCAGGCAGGGCCGGACTGGCCGTGGCGGACACCGGGCGTTTCCCCGGTGGGCTGCTAGGGTGGGGGCCGGTTTTGGGCCCCTGGGGGCCGTTTTTGTTACTGGGGGCCAGCAATATCGGCCCCCGGTAACAAAATCGGCCCTAGAAAACAGATTGGCCGCACCCCCACTTCCCTCTCCCGGGGGCTGGCTGAGCAGTTTGCCAGGGCTGGTTTCGGCTCCCAGTCCGGCCCTGATGGCAGGGTCAGAGGCAGACCAGGCCCTTTGAGGTGCAAGGAAATTTCCTCCCCCTTCCCCAATTGCAGCCCAGGTCTATTCAGTCCTTTCCTGACCCACCTAGACTATCTGGAGCCACTCCTGCTCCCCAGCCTTCTGTCATCCAAAACCCAGACAGGCAATCCACATTCCAGCAGAGGCACACGGGATGACTGAGCAAGAAAAATACCTACTTTCTAAAAGTGGTATTTTCAAACACAGAATGTAAAAATTACCTTCACTAAAAGATGCATCTTTAGATTCTGAGTTCAGGCATACTAAACTCTATTTTCCTACCTAATTCCCCGGGCCAGTTATGTTTATAAGATGTTATAAACAAACTCCCCATTCTGTCCTATGGGGAACAGGTAGCCTTGCAATAGTGAAAAACGAAATGGGCAGTAATTCACTATCAGGAAATGCCACACACACCAGGGCATGTCCTACCTTTCACATACACTGCACCCTGCCCACAGGGGTACCTTGGGCCTACCTGAGGGGTGACTGACATGTAAGAAAAGGGAAGGTTAAGGCCTGGCAAGTGGGTGCACTTGCCAAGTCGACATGGCAGTCCCAGACTGCACACAGGCTCTGCAATGGCAGGCCAGAGTTACCTTTACGGGCTGTTTGTGTGGGTGGCACAATCCAGTGCTGCAGCCCACCAGCAGCATTTGATTTACAGGCCCTGGCACACGCAGTGCACTTTACTAGGGACTGACACATAAATCAAACAGGCCAATCATGGAAACACCAATCCATAACACAATTTACCACAGGAGCACTTGCACTTTACCACTGATCAGCAGTGAGAAAAGTGCGCAGAAACACTACGCCAGCAAAAACAGAGTCAAAACCGGGAGGTCAGAAAGCAAAAACTCAGGGGAAACACGCCAAAAGATGCCAAGTCTAACAGACTGCTTTGCAGTCTTTTAATCTCATTTACCATGTAATGCAGGCAGGCTTCTTGCAAGCAGCTCTTGCTCACAGTGCGAGGTGTATTGTAGTATGGCCCCTTGAGGCTTTACAGCCTGCCCTTGTCTGACTCACATCTTCCTCATTGTCCGCAGCTCCCTGGTAAACAGCAGCAGAATGCTTGCTGGGTGCCTGAAATTGTCTATCGGGCTGCAAGTGGCCAACAAACTGTACACTGAGTATCCCTGGGTAATATCAAGCTGAAACAAGTATTGGCTAAGCCAGTAGGTATGGCGTTACCTGCCAGTCTTTTGGCTTTGTCAATGCTTGTTTTGCCTAGTCATTCATTCATTTTCACTTTATTCGATCCATTTAAAAACATAGATCATAAAAGTACAAATCGGGTTAAAAATTACAAACCACACAATTTTCTCCTCCGTAACACAGGGATTATACACACTAATAAGATTCTTAAATCATCTACAAATCTAAAAATTCTTCCATTGACCAAACAGTTCTGTCTGATAATGACCCACAGAAAAGGGAATGACTTATTATAAAAACATCAGATTAAAAAGAATACAATAATATGCCCCCCCCCACGTAACCTTCCAGATGAATCCGTTATATACACCACAGTCCCTTGATAGATAATAAATTAATAAATCAACAGCTTTTCCTCCTCTAGTCATAGTTTTGTAAAACTTTATTGTTGGTGGAACTACTGAGGCTTGTCGCTGCAGACCTCACAACTGTGGTACATGCACTTGTGTTATCGAAATTAGACTACGGAAGCACTCCCCTGGTTGGTATCCTGATAACTTCACTTGCACCACTGAAGGGTACATTGAATGCAGCAGCTAGGCTCATCACTGGATCAAAAAAAAAGTGATCATATCACCCCGACCTTCAATCACTGAAATGGCTACCCTTTGAGGCCAGAATTCTTCCCAAAATTGCCTGTGTGACCCACAAAGCGTTGCACCACAATACCCCCTCCTACTTGACCCAGAAACTGACCCTATGGGTGGAAACAGGTCCTCCAGAAGTACTAGCTCCTTACTCCTTAAGCCACAAAAAAAACATACAACCGATTTTTCTCCGGAATTGCCCTAAAAATTTGGAACTCTCTCGCTACTGAAACTAGATGCAACCCATCCACATCCATCTTCAGGAAAGAAGTACAAATCTTACTATCCAACAAACTCCTCTCTCACTGAGAACTCGCCTCTATCTCCCCTGACTGATTCCTCCCGACTATTTGTCCGCTGCCTCTTGTCAAACCGGAATATATTTCAGGCCTGGACTTATGCTATACTATGTACTCTTAATTCTCTGTTCACCATGAGTGCATGGATATATGTATATATATTGTATTTTTATTTAGTGCTATATAATTCGTCCAGTCCTATCCCATGTTTTTGTACACTATCTGTAAAGCGCTCTGTCACCCGAAAAGGTCTTATTCACGCTATATAAAACTCCAAAATAAATAAAGAAATCAGCTAAAAGCAAAACATTTTTTTAGTCTTGAAAAGCACACATTGCCATAGAAGTCCCTGGCACTGAATGGATCTCATTTTAGTGTGGATGTGCTCCTTGCCACCTACAATGAAGTTATCCAGTGGATGAAGTGGGCGGTCACTGCCCCATGCTTTATGCTGCAGTGGGCAGGAAAAAATGTGAATGACATAAGAACAGACTAATGGATGAAAAGGGCTGGGTGAAAACTCCTATCAGTAAATATATTCTATATATCAACTGACTAAAATCACAAGGTCTTGGTTAATGGCAAACCTAAATTGTTTACCTTTGGAAAAGCACAAAAGTCTGCCTGCCCGGCTGTCTGAAGGAATGCCTGTAATATACACACCACACCACAGGATGGCGCTATTACTTTATTCCGTAGACATTTTAGGCAGCCAAAATGTAACGTCAATTGTAAAGGGGCCGATTCATAAGCTGCATTTTGTAGTAGTTTAGTAGTACTGCAATAATACCTCAAAGTAGTACAAAATGCTTTTCACAAACTTATGAGTGTAAATCTCCACCTTTCTTATCTTTTCAATGGGGAGATCCTCTCAGATGTAAGTTTACTATTTAGCCGTAAATGTGAAAGTGACCAGTGGGAGTGGCTGTAAAAGTAGGCAGTTTACTGCTAAATGGAAAGAGTTTACAGAGGAGAAAGAAGGTATTTAAGGAGAGTAAATAAAGGGTTTATAGAGGGACACTCACCCGTCTACAAAAGAGTAAGCCCACTGCTAGTCACAAACTGCATTTCTAAAGTTACTACAGTCAAAAAGGAACTCAAAACAGTAGTAAATTACTCCATCTCAGAGCTGGGGTAAGGTAAACACCAAACATGGCCAACCACTGGTACTGCAACACCCTCCCGAAAATAATGGTGACAGGGACTTAAAATGAAACTCTATATCTAAATAAAGTTAAATTAAATTAAATTATTTAAAATAGTTAAATATAAATAAATATAACTTAATGTTGAAAATATCTAAAAATAAAACATTTATTCTTTAATTATAAAATATTTTAACATTTTTAAATGTTTAAATTAATATAACATTAATGTTATCAAAATATAATTAAATTACTTCTAATTATTTCTGTAGATCACTTTAAATAATTAATGTACAATAAAAAATGTAATTTATTTACCATAGGTGTGAATTTATTTTTTAATTTAAACTAATAAATATGTTTTATTTAATTTAACATATTTAAATTAAATAAAGGTTTAAATCAAAATTAATTTAACAGAGCTGTAGCATTTTTAAATTTCGTTTTACATTTAAAATAAATACATAAAATGTATTAACATTAATATTTAACATAAAATTATTTGTATTCTTTTTTCCAAAGTTAAATAAACATTTTTACTTTACCATACGGAGACTCTACAGTCAGGGGAAGATGCTGTCTCACACATCATGACAACTGTATGGGGTCTGCATGTATGAAACATTTGACTGTAGCATTGTATGGTCCTCAAGCTAACAGAATAGACGAGAATGTAAACAGAATTGTAAAAGACACAATTATTTTGGCAATGAGATCAGGTTTGGATGTTTATAAAATGATGAGAGGGTTGTGGAGCTATCACATCACACCTCATTCCAATACAGAGACAACTCCATTTAGATTGTTAAGAATGAAGAAGCCAGTGTCAAAGTTGCCTCTGAATTGGTTCCAAAAAAGTGTGGCAAGAGTTATTCAGTTTTGCAGGAAATGGGAGACAGAGTACGAGGTCTCAGGAGAAGAGGTGCTGTAGAGCCGATTTAGAGCATCATGTCAAGTTTAGTCATTTTGAAGTTAGTGATTACATTAAAGTACAAAAACCTGATCCTGGGAAAAAACACAATTCCAAGTTTTATCCAATCACCAGGGTGCCCAATATGTCAAAGGGATCGATTCGAGTTTTCATCAGAAAGTGGTGGGGCAAGAGAAGTGTTGCGAAAATCAAGAATAAAGGCAGTCTCTCTAGATGTGATAGGGAACGAGAGAGTGGTGCTAATTCCAGCACTGTGAATTGTGATGTAATTGGTTTGAAAGTGGTGTATGATGTTGTAGTGGCTGGGCATTCTCTGGTTACAGATTTTGGAATAGTGGTTGGGGTAGATAATGACATGAGGGGTGGAGATGAGAAAATTCAACATGTCGCTGATGATAGTGAAGCAACAACTGCAACTGTTAAGTGGCAGCTGTAAAAAATAAAGGTTTGCTTTAGAGTTTGGAGGACAGGGTAATTCGTCACAAACATGAAGGAGAACTCTGTCCAGCAAACCTCCGGTCCGTCCACTCTGTATTGAGTAGGGAAACCTGTCAGTTTTCCAATGGCGGTGCCCTGCTACCTCCACCATTGAAAAACGTACTTTTGCGACCCAATGGAATAGAGGATGTCTGACTAAGGGCATCAGACGAAACACACAATTTAGAGTGGATGGTGTGTTGTCCTTTTTTCTGTCCATCAACATAAGGGAAAACCTGGTGGTCACAAACAGGAAAAAAAAATAACTCCCGCAAATTGGTATAAAACTCCCAGGGTGTCGGGGTCATTATTTATTTCTTTTTTTTTTTTTTAACTCAGGCTTTGGGAGTTTATTTTTTAAAAAGAAGATGGCAGACACACACCAAACTTTCAGTGCCTTCACAAGAGCCACCATGGTGATGGTTTCTGTGAAAGAACAAAGATCACCACTGGGCCGGTGATGATCACTAAATGATGGTGAATGTAATGCCATTGCCTCATCCTGATGGACAGGTTAAAACTGATATACTCGAAAACAGGTCCTACGTTTCCAGATCAAAGCAATTCTGAACCTAAGAGAAAGACATCTACCAAAAAACCTTGATGTTTATGTCATGTATTGAACTTAGTTCATTATTTATCATCACAGTTTTCATTATATTATTTCAATATATGGATCTGGATGTGCTACATCTTTAGATATCTACTGGTAGGTGTTCTTTTGCTACAGATTGTAAGTATGGTGTTGAGCTCTATGTTCTTGCCACTCTGGCAGTCATCTGGGTTTTGGGGCTTTGATTCTCTGGTTGGCAGATAGAGAGTGGTGGACTCAGAGATTGGACCATCATGGTTGGGATCTGACTTTATTCAAATGAAACTTAATGCTTATACTTTCTTCACTACCACTCCATAACAGAGCCCCAAAAAGATATACAACTAGCAAACTGAACTACCAGCCCCCGGAGCTCCATTGCATGTACCAGACATAAAGTCATGATATCAGTGACAGTAGAAGAAGATGCAGATGGAGATAAAAAGTGCAATGGGAAAGGAATAACTTACATAATGGAGCAACAATGTGTGCAATAAACAGCATACATGGTGCCAAAGCAACAAAACAAGAAAGCTCAAGGTGACACAAAGAAGAAAAACATGTATCAATTCAGATTGACAGAATTCAATCAAGTGCAGAACTTTGATTGGTCTGGTGAACATGCAGCCCTCATGCTCAAATGGCAGCAGTGGGTAGGAAGATAACAAGGTTGGAAAACTATTTAAAGGGAACTGTGAAGACTTATGATAAAGTAAGATGATCATTACTACTTCACCTAGCAGCATATGAAAGGCGTAAACAGTTTAGATCGCTGACTAACACAGTCATATCCTATGCAACTACACTGGCAGTCTCAACTATTTTGAATCACTATTAGACCTTAAATATGAATGATTTGTCAAAAGACATCATTCAGAGAGAAAAAGAATCAATCAACGCATCCCACACCAGACTGAGAGAGCTAGCAACCATGTGCATATCTGATGATAGTGATGAAGTCAGAGCAAAAGTTATACGAAACTTCCAATCCACAAAACTTCCGCAACTCAAGCTATTGGAATCTTCAATCCCACTTGGGAGAACCCACAAACTGAAAAGCAAGAGCTTCAGATTAAATTAGACAGATTCAAGACACATCAAAACAGAACCTTCCCAAAAAGATGCAGAAATAAGGGTCTGAGAAAAGGACAAGTGCAAGACAGACCACAGATCTTAATGTGTATACTGTGGAAATACATACACACAAACACACTCTGCAGATGCCCAGAAAAACACTAAAAATGCTCCATATCTAGTGCGTTGAACCATTTGGCGGAAGACTGCCAGTCCATAGGCACTGATGAGACAACATATGTGTAACACTACAAGGCACCGGCATATTCCTCAGGCATCAAATAGCAGAACAAGAATTCATTCAATGAGCCATAAGTGTAAAATGAAGTACACCTGATAAGTTTTTGAAATAATAGGAGTGCTTACTCTTTGGAATGGGTTGTGAAGGCCAAAGTAATAACAATCCATATTTTGAGACCGCATAGACATGGAGCTCCATCACAGAAGAGGAGCTCTTCACCTGTGTCCCAATTTGGAAGAGAAACTTTAGAAACTTGAAAAGGCCAACATGATTAAATCAGTGGAGACGCCAGTAGCACAGGATTCCCGGATGGCCATCACAAGGAAAATCCAAGCAGTCTGATATGTTCAGCATCCGCCTTGAAATTTGGCTACCAATCTGCAGAATCTAGTTAACACCACATCAAACAGTCCACAACCTAATGGCGGAACCAGGGGCGTAGCTTCAGGGTGGTGTTTGGGGTGTGACACCCCTCAAATAAATGCATTCTTAGCTTGGCAGTTGGTCTGGGGATAGGCCCTGAGTGGCGTCTGCCATGTCTGTGTTGGTTTTTCTCATTGTCCTGGTTTCACTAAGAGGTTTTAACTTGTTCATTTTTGGATCAGGAACGGTAACATATATATAGTTACCAGTTTACCCGAAAATATAACATTTGCACCCATATGATGCAAATTTACTACTTTTTGGAATTCACAACCATTGGCGACAGTAGGCTTGGAAAGCTGTGTCAGTCTCAGGTCTCCTGGCATACTACTGGCAATTAGTGGGACGAATGCTTGTAAATAGTCTAACCACTGGCAATCACTCAGGGTAGCATTCCAAATTATTGTTTTTCATCCACTACGCCACAACAGACAGAAAGCATGATTTAGGGTTTTATGGGCAGAGTAAAGCCAGACAGGGTGGGGGCAGACTTTACGTCAGCCACCCTGCCTTTACTCCGCCAGTAAAATTTAGCGATGTCTGCCAGGCCAGCAGACATTTCTATACTCTAGCATTAATCGCCATTATGGCGGTTCCTGTCAATGTAGGAAATGTTTGACAGATGGCTCCGTCAAACATGATGGCTGGCCGTCAAACTTTTTCAACGTTTTTTATTGTTCAAAAACAAACTCCTAAAGTGGGAGTTTGTTTTTGAATAATAAAAACGAAAGAGTTCCACAACAGAAGAGGTAAGTCCCAAGATGTAGGGGTTATTTTTCCTTTTTATTGTTTTACTCTGTCTTACCATCTGGATATATTGAGCAGTAAAGGACAGTTAAAAAAACAAAAAGCCATTTGCCTGTCCACTCTTAACGGGATGGACAGTCAGATGGTGTACCTCTGACAAACTCTACTCTGTCGGCTTAAAACTTGCAGTCTACTGTACTCAAAATCAGGAGGAGACAGATTAGCCTGTCAGACAAACTCTAAAGAAGCCACAGAGGCCCATGTAATACCAACCAGGACTGCCACTACTCCTCATGGGATCAGCCATCCCGAACCTTGGTCATCTCACCCATACACCTTGTGGTCCACTGTCTTTTTAGTTGGGAAATTTGAGATTCACACCATCTGAATCTCATTGACTAAGCTATGCCCCTGATAACCACTTACTGCAGATACAAGAGACTGAATATCAGAATATCTAGCACTGCAGAGGCATTTGAGAACAGCATCTGAGAAGTCCTTACTGGCCTACTAGTAGGATACATAATTGTCAGCATCAACATATTGGTCCATGCAACTTTCCACGGCAGCCAAACCATTTGCTTTGAGCAATACAACAGATATGGAAAGATTGAGGCCTCACGCTCCACTGGCAGAAGTGTGAATTATTAAGGCCCATTATCGCAATTTATAGAGAACGCCAACCTACACTTCATGCCATCAACACACTGACAATATACAACAAGGCCTCTATTTACTGTCCAATGGGATACTTCTACGAGGAAAAAGCTAGGAACACCAACATCTCAAAAAGGATGTGGAAGGCTTGATCAAGGGCTATAGCTCAGGCAGAGCGGGACACCAGCTCCAATAAAGGAAACAGCTGTTACACCGCAAGCGTTACAATGCATGCCATTACCCCGCATGCCATTGCAACGCGAAAGGTGTGTAGTAGGGGGGTAGAAGGTGTCGGATTTAACTCCAACACCTTCCCTACTGTTGCACACACTGGAGTTGGAGTAGTAAATTAAATAATTCCAACTTACAGCGCACCCCCGACAGCAAGTCGGGGTAAAGATTTGCGTTGCAACGGCATGCGGGGTAATGGCATGTGTTGTAACGTCATACAACCCTCCAATAATAACCAATCAGGCATCACCCATTATCCGGGCCAAAGTCTGTGCAGACTTTAGTAGACCCCCAATGGAAAATACATGCTGGTGTTTCTGGATGACTTTACAAAATACCCAGAGGTCGAATTTGTCAGCTCTGTGGTTGCTGAAGAAGTAATTTCAAAATATGACATTATATTCTCCTCATCAAAAACTTTAGATGGACAATGGACCACCTTTCCAAGGAAGGGAAGTAGCTGAATAACTGGCTTCTCTTGCATAAAACATATCCAGGTCATTCCCACGAACGCCTCACGAGGAACAAGTAGAATGCTTTATGAGAACGAAAAATACATTAATTTGTATTGCTCATGTAGAAGGCACATGCCTGAAGAGTCCCTTTGGCCCATTAAATTGCGATCTAGTCCTAAACTGCAATTACAAATGGTATGATGTTTATTGCACCCGGTAATTACCAGATGTGATGAAGATAGTACCATTTGTCAAACCTGCCAAGGTTAAACATGGGGAAAGGACTGGGTTTTCACTGGGACATTCGAATTTTGGGTCAGCAACCTCCAAAATCTGCATCTTATTCAGCAAACACTCAAAATATGCAATAAGTATTGCCTCTGATAAAATCCAAATACATTGGTGTTGGATTTTATCTGATAGAGACTTCTAGTCGCACATTCCTTACCTTAGAATATTCCCCAGGTGTCAGACTCGATCTGAAAACTTTTAGTGATTAGTACCCCTGTGCGCTGGTAGGTGGCTTCGTTCGGCTCCGCGTGGCATTGTCGGTGTCGTCTACGACATAAGTGATGTGCGCTTTGCCTATATAGGCGCCACCCCAGCATGCTGACGTCAGTTCTTTTCTTTCTGCACCAGTCAGCACAGATCCGGTGAAGAGCTAGACCCAGTCACTTTTTGACTGACCTTTTGTCAAAGATTTTTTGAGACTTTTTTCTCTCAGTGAGCAGGATGTCCTACAGAAAGGCAGGTTTTTGGCCATGCGGCGCCTGTCATCAGCAGATGTTGGTGATGGACCTGCATTTGGTTTGTCTCTGGTGTATTGAGCGAGACCACAATGCCCAGACATGCAGGGACTGCCGTGTCAGGCACCCTAAGGCACTGAGAGGAGTGCCCCCTCAAGCTCCTTGCCACCCGATGTCGATCGACTCCGCAATGCTCCAGGTCTCGGTTCCGAGGAAGTTCCCGAGATCGTTTGTGAAGTCGTACCAAGCGAACGTTGTCCCACTCCAAGTCATCAGGGCGTCAGGTAAGTTTCACAAGACGAAAAATAAGTCGAAGAGGTTCTCAACTTCATAGTGTAAGTCTTTGGACGAGTCACTGGACCGTCGGCAATCGAGGCCTAGCTCTGTGGTGGAGCCTGCGCCTGAGCCGTCTCCATGGCTCCCTGAATTTCAGGGAGCTGAAGCGACCCTGCCCAACTTAAGGAATGTTATGAGGCCATGCTCTCCGTTTTTGGCCGCCCTACCCCTTTTGAGGGCCCTTGGGCCCCATGGGTCTGGGAGGGGCCCCTACTGGTCTTTTGCTGGCGGGTTCACCCTTGATGCCAGTCTGTCCCCAAGGATCCATGGATGGATCTGGAGCCATGCCGGGCAACTGACCTTTACCTTCCCGGTGCCTGCACCAGTGCCAATGTCCCCAGCGCCACCAACACCCAGCGGTGGCGCCACCCCATCATCATTTCTGACTGAGATACAGAGCAGACGGGCGTCGTCCAACACCAGCTCGAGCTTCGACCAGGGGCGGACTCCCGATATTGGAGCCAGTGCCTTATTCTTATAACAAACCTGGATTGGGTAATTATTGGGAGGGGTCTATGGACCCATATGGATACCAGACATTAAAAGAACCAGAGGACAACTGGTATGAGGATCTGACTGGACCCCTCCCCAGACACTGGCCTGTTTATTCCCCCTACTATGGCTGAGGAGGAGGGTGCCTCATTCACAATGGTGGTGCGGAGGGTGGCTTAGGTCCTGGACCTTACGCTACTCTCAGCAGTCAAGACAGACGTCTTGACAGAAGTGATGCAGCCGGGAGTTACTCTCATCGAACCATTACTCCCACTCAATGAAGCCATTACAGACTTCCTACTTAGGGCCCGGTCCAAGCCCTGCACAGGGGCCCCTGTGCGTAAGACAATTGCCTGCCACCATCGCCCTGCCACAGGG
Source organism: Calotriton arnoldi (assembly GCA_963921515.1). Taxonomy (NCBI): domain Eukaryota; kingdom Metazoa; phylum Chordata; class Amphibia; order Caudata; family Salamandridae; genus Calotriton; species Calotriton arnoldi. The sequence continues at coordinate 1,455,371 of CAWUFW010004509.1, read as the reverse complement.
GACCCCAGCTTCCTCACCCAGCACCCCACCTCGGAGAGCTTGGTGGTCAGGGCTCCACCTCCAAAGTCAACGCCGACATATTCCCTACCACTCTATTGGATAGATAATCCAAAAGGCTAGATACCTATGGGAAAAAGATGTTCTCTTCTGCCAGCCTGCCACTAGAGTTGGTAAACACTGTGTGCCTCCTGGGCCGATACTGCCATACAATCTGGGACTTGATTGTGCAAGTGCTGTCCATGGTACGGAGGATGTATGGGAGAACAAGGGTACCCCGATATGTGAACCTGGGGTTGACATATGTTTAAGGAAGGACAATGGTTCAATGTTGGCCACGTTGGGTCCAGGGCAAAAGGTCTGGGCTGGAGCTCCAGCCCAGTCACTAGCTGCGCGCACACCAGGAAGGTGCTTCACTCCTCCACGGGATCCTGAATTAAATTCAGACTCGACGGAAGTCTCGTCCTTATGCTACCTAGAACTATCACTCTGGCTTAAACTTGCTTAAGCTCAAGCTAGCAAATGCCCACTTTACAATCACAGTTACAAGCGGAACTCTGAGCCCCCTCTCGCTGGAGCTGCATCCACACAGTCCCCCCTCCACGCCTTCATTAAGACACGCTCAACCGTGACCCCGCATACGGCCTCTATCAAGTCCCAGAATTAGTTCGGACCTACAGGCCACGGCACCACATTCAGACGGAAGTAGCCCTTTATCTGCGCCTTCACTCATACTTCGTCAATTGGAACAGCCGTACTCACGCAAGCTGCTCCTCCTGAATCGCTGTTGAGAATACATTTACGTCCTCTCCTTGATCAGTACCGCCTTACAGCAATTAGAGATTTCAGGCTGCTCACTATATGTCCTGAAGATGATCTTAAGTCCCTAAGATCGAAACGCCGTCGACCCCTACAACAGGAACTCCCCACATTGTATATATTCACGTGGAGTTCCAATGTGTGCTGTCAATGCGATGTTATGTTTTTAATGCATTATCACCTTGTCACATCACGCCCACCTTTCACTTTGTGTGAGCACTTGAATACTATTTAAAGTACTAAGTTAAATCTTGTGTAAAATAAATTGTCTATTTTACACTACCAAGTTGGCTGCCGGTATCAAGACGAGCTCAATTTAAGGCTTTGTGCTCTGTTTTCAAAGCATTGAAGGGCAGTGGCCCAGAGTTCTTGAGTCGGTGCTTCAATTGGTATGTGCCAGGGAGAGCGTTGCGCTCCTCCGAAGGCAGACTAGTTGCGGTGCCCCGAATAAAAAAGGCCAGTTGGGGAGGAAATAGCTTTTCATACTGTGCAGCGAAAGCCTGGAACAGCCTGCCGGCGCATATCAGGAATGCCGAGGAGCTCCTCTCTTTTAGAAAGGGGATGAAGACTTGGTTATTTAGGGAATAGGCCCCTCGTGCTCCAGGGAGTCAGTGTGCAGCGCCAGGACACCCTTGGGTATAAGTGCGCTTTATAAGCTCATAATAATAATAATAATAATAATAATAATAATAAGTTCCCCTACTTTTGTGTTCCCAGTATGATTAACTGTCCAGTTTTAACTTGAATCACAGTGTCCCCCTTGGGGATCAACCTTTTGCCCTGGACCCAACGTGGCCAACATTGAACCATTGTCCTTCCTTAAACATGGTACGGAGGAGGCCTGAGTCATACTCTTTCAAGCAATTGCTGACTGGAGGGATGCAGCAAAGTTCACCTAAGATGTGGGCTGGACAAGACAGACTCGCTGGGCAGAGCTATTTCATCGTGGGTGGCCCTTAAGCGCAATGCCTGGTTGAGTACTGCTACCTTTTTGGGGGATGTCTAAGCTGCGCTCATGGACATGCCCTATGTTGGCTCTTGTTTCTTCTGAGAGAAGGCAGACTCATCGCTAGAGTGCTTAAAGGACAGCAGAGCTACGACCAGGTCCTTGGGCCTTTCCATGGCCCTCGCCAACTCCAGTCAGCCTTCCGCTCATTTCGTGGCCATGCAAGGGGCTTTCAACCGAATCTCTACACACCCATCCACCACAGCCAGGACATCGCACAAACTTTTTGTGGCTTAGGAGGCAATTCCCACAGACCACTTCGGACAGGTAGCCAGAAGTTGAGCCATTCCACCATCCCCCAGCAGCCACAGCCTCCAAACCCTTTTACTTTGCCCTCAGACCATCATGGGCACCCAGTGGGGGGGAGGGAGGATACATCATCACCTGTACCACTGGAGGTCAATAACAGCCGACTGTTGTGTTTGGCAACTAATCCAAAGGGGCTACTCCCTCCTATTTGTGACCACTCCTGCCACCTACTTATGACAAGCAGATGGAAGACCACCTCTCCTTGCTCTGTCAGGAAGTGTTAGCTCTCTTGGCCTAAGAAGCTATAGAGAAGGTGCTGGCATCAGAAGTAGGTCATGGTTGCTATTTACACTACTTTCTGGTGCCCAAGAAGGACGCAGGTCTTCGTCCTATTCTAGACCTGCGCCTTCTCAATCTCTTCCTGAAAAAGGAGAAATTCAAGATGCTCACACTTGCACAAGTCCTGTCTGCCTTGGACCCAGGAGATTGGATGGTGTCGCTGGACTTGAGGACGCATATTTTTACATCCCTGTCCTGCCTCCCCACAGGCATTACCAGTGGTTCATGGTTGTCCAAGAGCACATTCAGTTTGCCATGCTCCCCTTTGACCTTACTAGCGCCCCTCTGGTGTTCACGACAGTGATGGTAGTGCTCACAGCTAACCTCTAGAGGTTTGGGGTTCCAGTCTTCCACTACCTTGACGATTGGCTGTTGAAGGTGGACTCGCCACAGGCAGCCGCCTCCCACCTCCAGACTATGGCGAACCTTCTGCATTTGCTGAGGTTCACTATCAATGTGCCAAAGTCACACCCGACTCGCTCTCAGACGCTTCCTTTCATCAGAGCTGTTCAGGGCACTGCGCAGTTTCAGGCTTGCCCTCCCAAGAGGCGAGTCCAGGATATTCAAACTATGATACCAATGTTTCAGCCTATATCCTGGATTTTGGTGAAACTGACTCTGAGGCTGCTGCTTCTCATGGCTTCCTGCTTCTACTAGTAACACATGCCTGTTGGTATTTGAGGGCTCTGCAATGGGACCTGAAGATCCAGTGTGTGCAGAATAGGGAGAAACTCTCCAACATGGTCCAGATTTCGGAGGGAACTGCAAAAGACCTGCAGTGGTGGATAATGAACCGCGATTGGGTCAGTTGCAAACCCTCCTCCCTTCCCCAACCAGAGCTGGCTATAGTTACAGATGCGTCACTACTGGGCTGGGGCAGCCATCTGGGAGAGGTGGAGATCACAGGACTCTGGTGTCTGGCAGAATCCGGGCTCCACATCAATCTACTGGAGCTTTGGGTGACCTGATTTGCATTGAAAGCCTTTCTTTCTTCAATCAGGCGAAGGCTGGTGCAAGTGCTCAATGACAACACCACTGCCATGGGGTATTGCAACAAACAGGGACGTGAACCCTTTGTCAAAAGGCCTTGCACCTCTGGACTTGGCTAGAACACCAGGGCAAATCCCTAGTAGTTCAACACATGGTGGGCTCTCTGAAAGCCACAGCGAATGAACTCTGTTGTCGCTGCCTAGCTGATCACAAATGGCATCTTCATCTGGAGGTGGCGCAACATCTCTTCCAAGAGTGGGGAGAGCCTTGGCTAGATCTGTTCGCCTCTGTCGAGAATGCACAAAGCCAGCAGTTTTGCTTGCTGGAGTTTCCAAGGCTGCGCTTGTTTGGCGAAGCATTTAATCTCAAGTGGAGCTTTGGTCTCCTGTATGCCTTTCCACCAATACCACTCATGCCCAGAGTTCTCAAGAAGATCAGGAATGACCAGGCCCAAGTCATTCTTGTAACCTTAGAACAAGTATTCACATGGAACTTATTTAGAAAACAATCTGCAGTGACACTGAAGTTTCTGTGTGTATTAATCTGTATACACATTCCAATTAAACTTTTTTGTCACAGAAATTTTTATGTCTTGACTTAATCAACATTATTTCAAACAGAGAGAAGCCAGTATCTTGTAGTGCACTTCGATTCAGATGAACCAAGTTTTTTTTTCTTTAGGAAAAACAAGTATGCAATCTATGACATTTGTCAAAGAAATTTTTGGTGATGAAAGATATTTGTCAAAGGAAAGAGAAGTGAGCCCTAGGTGAAAGAAAACCAAAACCAAACCAAAAGGAAACAAGGTGGTGAATTATATGAATGGCAATGGTATGTTGGTTATTATATCAAAGAGTGCAAAACAAAAAGGAGAGAAAGGGATTTTCACAGGATAGGGGAGAATACTCCTGGTCCCCTTAGAATCAAATAATCAAAACAAAGAAAGGAGTATAACCCAAAAGACAGCGAACTGTCTATATGGTGTTGGGACAAAAGCACAGGAAAGGAAATTATCCTTTTCTAAAAGACCCCTCACTCACCAACCTAGTTGGTGACATGCTTCATCATTGGAGTCCCACCCGAATAGCCGAATGCTATCCGGGTGTGCTGCGACACCTGATTTCAGTGGAGCTGGTTGTTTTGTGAAGTGAAAAGTGAGTGACTTAATAGTGTTGATTTAAGAATTGGCCAGATATGACCCTTTGAAAAACTTTATTCTGGGGTAACTGGACAATGTAAAAAATTGTTAGGATGCCAAGAAGGTTAAATTGACCATCAGGTATCTCTTAGTAAAAAATAGTGCAGTGAAAAGTGCAATAAAAGGTCAACATGTTTCAACCTATGAATGGTAGTACTAGGTTTTCTTCAGGACCAGTGAATGTGACCCGGGAGGTATACACTCGCTAAGGTGTACCCTGCCCTTGGTCACTATAACCTAACTCATGTACTCACGGTCAGGTGTCCTTCTCATCATTTCGAAAAGGAAAATAATTAAAGCGCGATGTTCTCGTGCTTCATGGGAGTCAGGGTCGTGGTAAAAAGCTCCCAATGCGATTTGGTGGAGCTATTCACCGACTGTTGCGCCTACCCACAAGGACCCGTTGCCACTCCCCGCAGGATCTCCCATGAAGCACGAGAACATCGCGCTTTTAATTATTTTCCTTTTTCGAAATGATGAGAAGGACACCTGACCGTGAGTACATATAGTGACCAAGGGCAGGGTACACCTTAGCGAGTGTATACCTCCCGGGTCACATTCACTGGTCCTGAAGAAAACCTAGTACTACCATTCATAATTTGAAACATGTTGACCTTTTATTGCACTTTTCAATGCACTATTTTTTACTAAGAGATACCTGATGGTCAATTTAACCTTCTTGGCATCCTAACAATTTTTAACATTGTCCAGTTACCCCAGAATAAAGTTTTTTCAAAGGGTCATATCTGGCCAATTTTTAAATCAACACTATTAAGTCACTCACTTTTCACTTCACAAAACAACCAGCTCCACTGTAATCAGGTGTTGCAGCACACCCGGATAGCATTCGGCTATTCGGTGGGACCCCAATGATGAAGCATGTCACCAACTAGGTTGGTGAGTGAGGGTCTTTAGAAAAGGATAATTTCCTTCCTGTGCTTTTGTCCCAACACCATATAGACAGTTCGAAGTCTTTTGGGTTATAATCCTTTCTTTGTTTTGATTATTATATCAAAGAGACAGCCAATTTATTCAGTACAATGAGAGGCACAGAGGAGTTTGTCAGTGTGCCATTTATACAAAGGTACAGTCTGTCTTTGAAATTGTGTTGACGGCGTTTCGACCCTAAATCCAGTACAAGTGTCTCATCAGGACTGTAATAACCTGGGGGCTAAGGAAAAACAAGGGGTTATAAGGCTAAATAACTGAATATGTTAATTGATATACACAAAAATAGCGCGAAAGTATAAGACAATACAAATTGGCTAATTGGGTAGAAGGTTCAGTCCAACCAGTTGGGGACCAAAGTGGGCATGATGAACAAAATTATTAGGAGGCCCAATTTCTGAGACTCATTGGTGAGCTCAGATGTGTTGGGGTGGTGGCAGCTACTAACAGCTGCATCAGGGCGTGATAAACCCTGTTGCTTCCTACAGTGTAAAATTAATAATTTACTAGTTGCAATAGACAATGCTGATAAAGTGCAAAGAAGCTAAACAAGGAGAGTGCATGGGTATTGAAATTAAGGCTCACCGTGATTTTTCACAGGGTTCAGCATAGATGGGCAATTGCTTGTTTGGTGAGTAGTCCTGTTAAGTTGAAAAGGAGAATACAATGTAGCTCTATTCAGTATTGCATGTAAAACGAGGGATACTAAGTGACGGGGATATTATCTCACCGTGTTTAGGATTGGAAATTTCCAAATGAATGGTTCCGTGTCCTGCCTCGGTTCCCCCTGCCTGTACCTCTCAGTGCCTAGCCTAAATAACTATTCGGGCCTTCGTTGTTGGAATCCTCACTGGTTCCCACTCCTGGGTTGTCTGAGCATTCAGTTCTCACTTTGAGCAACTACACAATTGTCCACTCAGTTTTCTCACCATAAAAACATCCTTCCTAGTGGAAATAACATCTGCCCAGAGGGTCAGTGATTTACAGGCACTTTTGGCACATCCTCCGTACCTCAACATCTACCCAGACAAGATGGTCCTTTGAACTAGAGTATTCTTTCTACTGAAGATCGTAACTCCCTTTAATGTAGGCCAATCCATCACTCTGCCTACCTTTTATGCTCCGCCTTACCCCTCTAAAGAATAGGAAAGACTCCATCGGCTGGCCCCAAAAAGAGAGTTGTCCTCATACATTGACCAGACAAAAGAGTTCTGAGTGGGACGGTCAACTCTTCGTGGGATACATCAGAGCAAAGAAAGTGAAGGCGGTGCAGAAATGGACCATCTCACGATAGATAGTGCTCTGCATCAAGATCTGCTACGCATTGGCAAAAAAGCAACCCCCTGAGGCTTGTGAGCTCATTCTACCAGAGCCAAGGCTGCAACCACTGGGTTAGCTCATGAAGTTCCTGTCCCGGGTATCTGTCATGCAGCAACATGGACATTTACTTCACATGTTTACGAAGCACTAATGTCTGGACAGCCAGGTCCGACATGACGGGCACTTTGCCTATTTGGTCCTATAGGACTTCTTAGTTTAATCTGTATCGCAGCCCCCACTTCTGGGGACGTATTGCTTGGGTAGCTATTCTAAGGTAAGGAATCTGCAGCTAGAAGTCTCTATCAGATGAACAAGTTACTTACCTTCAGTAACGCCTTACCTGGTAGAGACTCTATCTAGCTGCAGATTCCTTACCGACCCACCCATTCTCCCCACTCTGCGAACGGATTTCAGAGTTATGGGCTGTTCCCCTTTTAAGGGCCCTAGCTTAAAGCACCAGTGGTCAGTGTTCCTTGTGGCTCTGCACTTCTGGCATGGAAAGTTGCGGAAAGAAGCTGACGTCAGTGTCCTGGGGTAGCTCCTATCTCACTTCAGGCGCATACAACGCCGATAATGCCATGCAGAGCCAAATGACGGCACCTACCGGCCCGCAAGGGGTACTGCTCACCAAAAGTTTCTGAATCCAGTGTGACGCCTGGGGAATATTCTATGGCAAGGAATCTTCGGCTATATGGAGTCTCTACCAGATAAGGCATTACCAAAGGTAAGTAACTTGTTCATTAATGCAATAATTATCACATCAAAGTGCTGGGCTACTCGTAATGAAGGCCATACACATGTGAATATTGTAACAGACCTCATTCTACCACTAACTGCTTCCTAACAAGCTCGTGCCTGTGGCACATTATGGTTGACTTCTTCTGTGACCACCCTTCCTGGAATCTCCTTTCACCTTTAAAAAGGAGCATATATGCCAAATGTGCAGAAAGGAACGTAAAGGTGACTGAAAAGCAAAAAGCCACATCCAGTGACCTACATGTCAGGAACAAGGCACTGGTGAAGGATTATCACCTTCAAAGTAAATTCAGACTGCCCCAATTTGAAGAATGTGGGACACTTTTTTAGCTATCTGATTCGCTTATGTAGGACACTTTTATTTTGGTGCTCAGGCCTATTTTCTATCCCAGTCCGACACTCTTTTTGGAACCGTAAACATTCAAGCAAGAAGGTTTTATAGAACAGGCATTCTCTGGTAGTACACTAAGGATCTGAAACTACCTCCCACAAGCTCCTTGCACAATATCAAGTCTTACCACATTTAAAAAGGATCTCAAAAGCTTCACATTTGGCAAACACTTTGGATAATGCTTTAGACGATCACTTCCATACAAGACAAATTTTAATACATGGAAGAGGGAGATTTACAAAAGAAAAATCATGGGACTTAATTTTCCCTTTGACGTACATTGAAGCAATGGCAATTTAAGGCGGGAGACGGATATAATAAAGCTATTTTTGGCTTAAGACATTGGTAATCTCCTGCCTGAATTGGGACCTTTGGCATGTATGCACTTTTCCTATCTATTCAACTGCAATCTGCTTGACATTTCACCCTGAACTGCTCGGTCTGTGTTTTCTTTGTTGCTAATCTGTTAATTCTATGTTGAAAGTTATTCATATTCATCTCCTTGTAGTCTTGTAAAGTGCTCTGATGGCCTTGGGCCTAATTTGTCCTATATAAAACCACAAGAATACATAAACATTTTGGAAAGACTAATCAATCTTCATACACCATTTATAAGCATACAAAATGGAAAGGGACTGTTTGAGTTCCAAATATTTGCCCGCTGCTCTTGGTTTCGATCAATCACTATATTCGGAGCCCAGGGCATAGACTACATTAGAGGTGGGCGGCTCGCTTGAGCTAGGTATGAGCCAGATGCCTGGCTTTGCCTAAGCTCAAGGTCCTCTTGGCCCCTCAAGCCCAAAACCATCCAAGCTTTCATATGACTTCTGCCTGCCACACACGCTCTACCCTCATATGGCAAGAATTGAAAACAAAGCATAAACATTTGAAGTTAAAATGAGAGAAAGAGATACCCCTTTAGTGGCTGAATTGCAAAATGTGAAACCTGAAAACGTAGGATCAATCCTGGTTCCCCGCTTGACCATACTGTGTGATCTCAAGCAACTATATTACTTCACGGAGCCTCCTTTTTCATCGTTAACACATATGACAAAGCCTTTAAATACATGCTGTCTGGATATGTGATGTACAAAAACCTGTTGTGTTTGATTTAATGAACTATAATGTGTCTCCACCTACAAAAAAATAGCACAGATAACAAGAAACTTGCCTCTTAATTCACAAATGGCATTGTCATCAGAGCCCGGGAGCAAGAATGTTTCCAAGATCATGTTAAAAATCTATCACTTTAAAAAAAAAAAAATCTGATGTGCTAAGGTGAAACACTTCTTTCCGTGTGTCAGATAAGTAAACATCTTCAATTTGGGAGTGAGTTTACATCTTTTTACATGGTCTGTTGCATGATTTACATGGCAGTTATATTCTGTCTCGTGCAGGGGGTTTTCCCTTTGCTCAGCTTTCTATGTTAATTTGTTAGCTCGCTCACATCTAGAATACGTCCAAGTTCAGCCCCCTCTTGTACGGTGCTTTAATAAACAAGCCATCTACAAAGAAGACGGGCAAGGAAAATTATGCTGACGCCCATTGGCCATGACCTGTACTACACTAGGCGCCGTCTTTTAATTGTATACTTCCAAGTTAGACTGTAAAGATTTTTGGAAAACTAAAAGAAATCTCTTTATTTTGATGAAAAATATCAAGTGAAATATCAACAAAATTAAAAACGTAAATTATGTAATAAAATATGATGTTTTATAGCAAATGGATCACGTCACGATTACTTCTCTTTGGTAGGTAATATAGCCATCTGTTCCTTTTACGTTTTCGTTTCTGATTTCTCTTTCAAACCCCACTTCCTTTTTTCGATAATATTGTTTTTTTTGTTAGAAACGTTCCTTTACCTTTGTTATATTTTGAGGCGGGAGGAAGGATAGAGGCTGCTGAAGACAGAGCACCCGTAGGGCTGAAGTGTCCTATCTCTATGTCCACGACCCTTCACTGTAGTCTTGTTTCTGCGTCTCGCGCGCTGACGTTGCTCGCTCTGCTGGTTCCGGTTACTGTCAGCAGTGTGTGTGAGCGGTTTACGAAACCGGAGAGAAATGGAGCCCGCGGGGCAGGGTAAGAGGGTCACGGGATATTGTGAAGGGGCAGGAACGGGGCTGTGAGAATGGGATTGTGGCATAGAATCTTAAAGTGTGGGCAATTGGAAGTACGCGCATGAATATGGGGGGGATCGATACGTTGCCAGGATGGGAAAGGCAGGGGAGCGGGTGTGGATGACGGGAAAGGGCGAGTCTGTGGATTATGATAAATTGACATGGTAGGTGTGGCGGAGGTACAGCGCCAAGGGGTAAGAGATCATACATCCGAGCCATAGGAGCAGTGTTAGGGTCGAGGGATGGAAGAGAGTGGAGGAATGTGGGTGACAGGTGGAGTAGAAGTAATAGGGGGGAGGAGGGGGTAATGGGGTGTGGGGGAGAGGATAGGGCGAGGGGGCGGGTGACGGGGAATGGGAGAACAATCTAAGAGAAGGTAGAGTTGACCGGAATGAATGAGTGAGAGTCTGTCCTCGTTGAGGAATTAAATATGATTTGCTTATTGCACGGTCCGATTGTCCCGTTTACGTGATTCCCGTGTCCATATGTAATAGCGGCTGAGCAAGGGTGCCATGGGCCCTAATGCAAGGGACGAAAAGCTGTCTGTAATAGTTCGTTAGCACAGCAGTGCTGTTTAAAAACCATATTTGTAGATTTTAAACCTAGTTAAAGTTGGTGAACTTGGCTGGCAGACTCAATGCTAATGTCAGTCTGTTTGTAAAGTAGACTCAAATTCATGGAACTATCTCCTTTACTCTATTTAACCTCTATTTTGTTAGGCGTAATTTCGACGTATTATCCGATCAGCACCATCATGTCATACTACCACTATTGACAGTACTTTGCATTGTCCTATCTATACATGGACTTTTCCCCTTTTTCTCTTTGCTTGCACTTCCTTTTTGATATCTTGTTTTATGTAGGACCTTCCACTTTCTGATGTGCAATTTATCGAGCCCAGACTTCTGTTCATGCCCTCTGTTCTTCTTGGAAGCTTAAAATTGGCTTATCAGAAATAATTGGTTGTCTATATAACACGACCACAGGGTGAGTTTCATCTTCTCATGCTCACCTTGATGTACATAAAACAAGACTACTGCGTAAGGAGGTTGCTAAATATGAAACTATTTTTAAACTTTTTACACAGTTAATAACAGTACTTTTAAGAATTGTATATTTTGGTACTTTGTTAAGACCAGAGTACTAACTGTTTGGGCTGACGTCCTAGTGTGGCAGTCATTCATTTTGCTGCCTTGATAAAAGGATGTGATAGGAAGGGGGTGGTTACAAATCCAGAGATTTCGTTTTATTTTGCAGATTTCAACTTGCTGTCCTTTGGTGCACAGCATACAATAAAAATACAAGGTATTAAATAAATATGCTTAAAAGTTTGCAAATAGACAAATAATTGACATTTGGTGTATAACAATGGAGGAAAAATATTCAGAGGCTCATGGTAAGGTGACAGTGCTCAGGTCTGGCGTCAAAACACTCGTTATTTTGAGTTTCACTGATAAGCTTTTGATTGCTCACTCTTGGTTTGAAGATGAGTTAAGAATTATGTTAGGACTAGTGAGAGGGTACAAGTTCTAAAGAGATTTGGGAAGCTGTCTCTTTCTACAGACAATATTGATTCAGTTGTGCGCTGGCTCCAGTTCTGTGTTCCAGATTATTTTTAGAACTTCTGATCTTGGGACTAGTGTTTCCTTGGCTCCACATTTTTCTTTAACCAACCAAGAATATTTGCCCCACTTTCCAATTGCGTCTGCTAATTTTTTTGTTGTGGCCTTTGGACAAGGCGTTGTACTCATGCCAGTAGCTTATTTGGTGCTGCTGGGTGTCGCATGGTTCCCACGTTTGTGATGTGGGAGCCCAGTGAAGATACTTTCTCTCACAGGGAGTACTAAAGTGAGCTGGAAAACCTTATATACAGTATGTTTCCATCTTGTGTGTGGAATTTCTGCCCTGTCATGATGCATTTCAGGATTTGCAAACTCATAAGTACAGTGGTTGGATCACACAACGAACATTATTCCAATGTTGGCAGTGATGGAGCTGTGGTAGCAATATAGGAAGTTGACATTTTTTTTAACATTAACCGCAAGATTAAAAGTATGGTTATAATGTCTTTCTTTAGGTTTTGGCTTAGCTGTGATGCTCAAGTGACTTGAATACTTTTTTTTCTGCTTAACTCCTGCAGTCTTGCAAATTTCTGTCTTTGGGATTCTATTAGAAATGGCACAGTGATAAGACACCGGACAGCCACACAGCCCACAAAGACGCCATCCGTAACCACCACCACCTCATCAGGTCCGCCAAGAGAATCTCCTTCAAAGACCGCCTCGACAACAACGCACACAACAGCAAGGAGCTTTTCAACATAGTGAAGGAACTCTCCAATCCCAGCTCCAACACCAACGACATCCCGCCGTCGCAACCCCTGTGCGATTCCCTCGCCACCTTCTTTCACCGCAAGATCGCCGACAGCTTCAACACCCAGACAGCCCCAACTAAGATCGATGCACCAGACCCGCCGCACACCATCGACCACGACCCCCTGCCAGCCTGGGCCAGCGTGAACATCGAGGACACCATCAAGACCATGAGCACAATACACTCCGGCTCCCCGTCAGACCCTTTCCCGCACCACATCTTCAACAAAGCCAGCAGCTCCATCGCACCCCACCTGTGCAATGTCATCAATCTCTCCTTCGAGACCGCGACCTTCCCAGAGAGCTGGAAACACGCAGAGATCAACGCCCTACTCAAAAAACCCAAGGCGGACCCGAGAGACCTCAAGAACTTCCGGCCCATCTCCCTGCTTCCGTTCCCAGCCAAGGTCATCGAGAAGATCGTCAACAAACAGCTAACCCGATACCTCGAAGAAAACAGCATCCTGGACCCATCCCAATCAGGGTTCCGCAGCAACCACAGCACTGAGACTGCCCTCATCGCCGCCACCGACGACATCACGATCCTGCTGGACAATGGTGAGACCGCAGCCCTCATCCTGCTGGACCTCTCCGCCGCCTTCGACACTGTCTGCCACCGCACTCTACGCGCACAACGCAGGGATCCGAGACAAGGCCCTGGAATGGACCACCTCCTTCCTCGACGGCAGAACCCAGAGAGTCCGCCTCCCACCTTTCCGATCCGAAGCCTCCGAGATCATCTGCGGCGTACCCCAGGGATCTTCCCTCAGCCCAACACTGTTCAACATCTACATGGCCCCGCTCGCACGCATCGCCAGACAGCACGACCTCAACATTATCTCCTACGCCGACGACACTCAACTGATCCTCTCCCTCACCAAGGACCCCCTCACCGCCAAAGCCAATCTCCATGAAGGAATGAAGGCCGTCGCCGATTGGATGAAGATCAGCCGACTAAAGCTGAACACGGACAAGACGGAGGTCCTCATCCTCGGCTCCAACCCCTCAGCCTGGGACGACTCCTGGTGGCCAACGACGCTGGGAGCAGCCCCGACACCCACCGACCACACACGCAACCTGGGAGTCATCCTCGACTCAACGCTCTCCATGGCCAAGCAAGTCAACGCAGTCTCCTCCTCCTGCTTCAACACCTCCGCATGCTTCGCAAGATCTACAGGTGGATCCCGACAGACACAAGAAGAACAGTCACCCAGGCCCTCGTCAGTAGCAGACTTAACTATGGGAACGCCCTCTACGCGGGAGCCCCGGCCAAGCTCATCAAGCGACTGCAACGCATACAAAACGCCTCCGCACGCCTGATCCTCGACGTACCACGCCACAGCCACATCACCCCCACTTGAGGAACCTGCACTGGCTCCCCGTCGACAGGAGGATCACCTTCAAACTCCTCATCCACGCACACAAGGCACTCCACAAAACTGGCCCAGCCTACCTCAACAGACGACTCTTCTTCTACGTCCCCAACCGCCAGCTCCGCTCCGCCGACCTCTCCCTCGCCACCGTCCCTCGCATTCGAAGAACAACCACTGGCGGCAGATCCTTCTCACACCTCGCCGCCAAGACCTGGAACACCCTTCCACTAAGCCTACGACAGACCCAAGACCTGCTGACCTTCAGGAGGCTACTCAAGACCTGGCTGTTCGACCAGTAGTAGCACCCCCCCCCCCTTCCCTCTCCCCAGCGCCTTGAGACCCTCGCGGGTAAGTAGTGCGCTCTACAAATTCTGTGATTGATATTAGTGGGTGGCATCTCCTCACCCACTGTGTTAAGTTCAGTGTTGGTTGTCCACCTCTCATTCTCGCTTTCTGCTGCTCTGTTTGTGCCACCACCAGCCCATTCAAGGCGTCGTGGTGTACTTGCTTCTGTGGTCAACAGGACATAGTCAGCAGCTCAGTATTCCAGGGAAATGGTTAAAAGTATAGCTATATCTGCATGTCTCCTTCAAAGCTTTCCTGTCTCAATTTCTTTTCTGCTTTTTCATCCTTAGTTGGATTCCCTTCATTAGTCTTCCCTTACCTTGGAAGAAAAAATACTCATCGGTCTCCTTGGAATTTTCCTCTTCTATTATTATTCACTATTTTAACTGTCTTGCCACTTCACCTCGCCTACTGTCAGGTTTATTATTTAAAGGTGGATGACTACTATCTTCAGGGCTATATAAGGACCACAAAAGACAGCCATGTGGCTACGAAAGCTCTTGAGAGAGAAAGAAAGTAATTCTTGTCATCAAGTCCAGTTTCTTCCAAGAACAACCATCTACGTCCTCCAACCCCAGTAGAAAAATATTGAGCTACATGCACACAAAGTATACCTCTATGAAAATCTGTAGGCAACCTTTTTTCTGCTAAATGAATCTAGTTCCTATCCCACTTAACGGCTAAAGGCAAATGCATCATGGAAAATATCATATCCAATTTAACCAACAATAATATACCCCATAACTAGAACACCTAGGATTCCTTCTTCCCAATCGCCAAAGACCAACACTGCAAGGTGCTAAATTCACCACTTACTACCCAGAAATCTTATTATCATGGCCACTGGAATTATACGATTTTGTGGCTGCGGCGTTCTCTGCATAATTATACATTTTTGTATTTGCCACTTAATCCATCATCTGCTGCATAATCTGCAGATTTTAACATAAAAAATGTTTCTAGCTCAAATGAATCAAAAGTACCTAAAACACAGTGACACATGTTTCTGTGCAGTGGAAATCCCTTTGCAAAGTGTGACTGGTCACCTTTGTGTTACTTATTACTGTATTTGGGTGTTAAACTGGTACTAATGAGGAGAAAACTTTGCCCAGACAGTGTTAACATGTTTAACAATGACAAAATAATGAACTATTACTATTGCAAAATGTACCTCATTACCCACATAGTATGCATTTTGTTGCTGCATAATTTAGTCTTATTTAAACCTTCGCATGACTTTAGAAAACAATCAAAGGTGCGTTGCTAACCAATTACTTTGATTTCCCACCTCCTAGTGGCCAATCAATCTGGTTTCTGTACCAGCTTCTGCACTGAAATATGCTGGGCAACATTTATTGTATCTTTGATGACGTAGATCCCTGTTGCTCTTTTTTTTCACCACTCATCTGCAGGTGACAGTATTGATTACCACAGGCCAATTTTGTTATCGGAGTAGCACCTGTTTTTAGGTCTCGCCTGAGCCAGCGCATGCGCTGCTCTGGCGAGAGTTTTAGTAAGCGGGTTTTGGAAGTGCAAACAGCAGTTTGCTGGCGACCAGCTTGCGTTCACGCGAGCGTGCACGCGCGATCAGGCGCCATATGGCTTCCCTCGCCATCTGCTCGCGATTACTTTCGCGGCCGTGTCAGTTTCACGACCGCGCGGCCATTGCTTGTTAATCTGGTTACTGGCCAACCTTTCCCGCAACCTCCCTTGTTCTAATTGTTTTTAGGTACTGAGAATTGATTATCTGGAGAATCCATTAAATGCTTGGGCTAAGCTAGTGCATCTATGGTACACACGAGTAGATTAGCAATGAGATGAGGATAACAAAGTTAGTAGTATTTAAGTCCAGCCGACTTCTGAATCATTAGCTGTAGTTGCCTGTGCCAGTACACTCTGATATAGCACATAATACAGCATTAAACACATTTGGAGGGCTCAGTAAGCAAGACCTGCCCCACATCTATAAGACAGTTTAACTTGCTCCCGGTGGCAGCTGGAGTGAAATAAAAAAAAAAAAGAAAACTGTTGTTGCACCTAATGATTTTCAGAAAGCCATGCAGTATTTTAAAATCCTCCTTAAAAGAAGTCTATTGCGCCAGGTCTGCTGCCCCTACAGCCTTAGATATGCCTCTAACATTTCTCGTTATTATGCAGCACCTAGAGAAACAGTTCATTCATTGGTGACATTATAATTGATTTGACTTTCATCACTCGTCTGTCATTGTAAACCATTGCTCCATTAATTCCATTGGATAATCACTAGCTTTTGCTCATGGCCGTAACTTCGGTCTAGTTAAGCATGTCCTGTCTGCATCACACTTTCGAAGCTGCTGGCACCAGAGTCGCTGAATACGTTTATCATGTCATATCAGACCTCTGCGCATTTCTGAAGGGTTTACATAGATCTGCTGACGTTTGGCTTTTGGGAGCTGGTCTATTTACTTGTCCAGTTGTTTAACAAGGGATACTTTTTTATTGTGGGCAAAATGCAGGTATTTCCTTATTCTGTTGTAGTGCATAAGCTGTCGCCTTAGAACAAGAGTCTGGAAAAGAGCCGTGGCCTTGCTACAACAACATACTATGCATATTCCTAAAAGGTACTTAAGAGAAACGGACATGAAACGTTTGCATTTTACAGTTGCCTGTTTATTACAATGGTAAGGTAGATGATAATGGCTTCATTTCATAGTAATTTCATATATATTTGAAGTGCAGTCCCTGATCCTTTGTAGGTTTGTAGAGAAAGCGATCAATAACTTTAAACGCTGGACTTCTTTCTAACTTTCCTCCTTTTCCTAAAGGATTTTAAACTGAATTATGACCTGTTTCTTATCGATGGAGATATTTTTAGAACTGCTGAATTAATAATACATTTACATACAGAGGACAGTTAATTTATTTTCAGGGATTGCTCAACCTTCTTAAACCCCTTTAACCAATCCAACTTTCTGAAAATGAGCTGCCTTTATTAATTGAGATAAAATTTGGTTTAATGTTCGACCCTGTCCCTAAGCACACATCCTGTAGTTGTCATATTATTCTCTCCAGTACCGGTAAGTTGGCTGTAACTATATCATTAAGCACATCTGCTGAA
This sequence comes from Calotriton arnoldi, assembly GCA_963921515.1. Classification (NCBI taxonomy): domain Eukaryota; kingdom Metazoa; phylum Chordata; class Amphibia; order Caudata; family Salamandridae; genus Calotriton; species Calotriton arnoldi. Next base: position 1,438,054 of record CAWUFW010004509.1, on the reverse strand, counting down.
GGATCAGAAGAAATGCTTGAGAATGGTATCTACTAATGTATTGACATCCAGTTTTGAACTCTTCACATTTTAGTGGGTGTAAAGATGTACACATTACAGATGAGTGTTGGGTTTGTAAATACGATGTTTAAAACAAGCATTGGCATAGCCAGTAGGTCTCGCCTTTGGGACCTTTAAAAGTATTTAGTTATGCAGCATAATATCCTTGGTGCAACAACATCAACTGTTGCATGGCTAAACACTTATACGGTCCCAAAGGCGAGACCTATTGGCTATGCCAATGCTTGTTAAAGGTTTAATTCTAAGTTGGTTCTCATGCTTTATATCGGGTTGTCCACAATTTGTCAAGGTTGAAACATACACATTTGAATGCGTTATGCTGCCATGGATGTTCCACAGAGTATGATCTCTCACTTTTCAATTCTATTCGAGGGACAAGGTCCCTCAATCCAGCAATATGTTTATGACGAATAAATCTACTTCAAAGCTTCCTCAGTCATTGACACTGCCATGTGTGCTCAGGCTTGTCAATACTTCAAATTTGGATGTTCTACAACTTTCTGATAAATCCACCGGAATGTGGGCTTCTAACTACCAGGCCTAGACAGATAAACAACTCCAACCCCTCACCCATTGACAGACTACATGTAATAAAAATGCTTCTCCCCTTCCTCACTTCCTCAGTAAAATCATTGTGCTTTACTCTAGACTCCACCCTGTCACTATGCTGGCACGTCAACCTAGTAGCAAAAACTGCCAAGTATAATCTTCACTCGCTAAGAAAAAAATCTGACACACATGCTTTCCCTGCCTTAAAAGTGTAACACACCCCTTTGTCAGTTCTTGTCTTCTCTCTGGTAATACTTATTAGCAGGATACCGCAGTCCACTCTGGCACCTCTGAAAGCAATAGTACTCTCCATGGCTAGACGTCCAACATCCCCAAATAAATGTCATCACATCTCACCAATTTTAAGAGACCTGCACTGGTTACTATTGGGAGCAAGAAATGAATGTAAGTTTTGGTGTCTTGGTTATAAGGCACTTTATCTAAAGAACCCCCCCTATTTAACAGACCTGCTCACCATTTGAGGAGGTCTAAGATGACTTTGAAGCAAGAACTTGTTTCGCCCAGAAATCTAAAAGTTTGTATCCAAATAATTCAAAGCACAGAATCGGACTTTGTTGTGGGAGGCTACATGCTGAATTTCACTGGCACCTCATTGAAAAAACACAGCCTTCTCTCCTCATTCTCAGGAAACACTTGAACGCTCAGATTTTCAGTTTATTACAGAAATATTTAGTTACTCTGTTCAGTTCTGACTATTGTGTTCTATGCTCTTAAATCTACAATGATATAATTCTTCTCTACCATAATTCGATACTCTTTCTCTCTTTTTTAATGCAATCCTTTTTATGTTCTATATAATACCACTGTGGCACTGCAACACTATATAAAATGATTTTAAAATGTATGTATGCTGAAGCTGCTTCAGAGATGGCATGGATATAGGAGTATTCACTCTGGCGGGTGGGTGCAGTCAACGGGTTTTGGGCTTTACAGTATCTTCCTACTAATATTTTCTTTTAACTGTTATAAACCCCTTGAAACCTCTTGTGAAATGAAAATGGCTCCACTTTTATTTGCAGCTAAAAAACAACCTATTGTGAAATCACGGGGAATTGTCTAAAAAAAGTGCAGGAATTGGCAGTACAGCCTTGCAAGTGCTGTATCTACAGCTGATTCCATTTTTGACAATTGGAGATCACCTCTACGTTCCTTTAGAAATAATGTGTGTTTGGCAGGAATGCACATTCCAGAGCCTAGCATGAGGCCATGAATCTCTTGGAGCTACACGAAAACACACCTGTGGTTTCCATAAAGGGTCTTCCTTGCTTGTGGCTCATCTTAAGGGTGCACTGCATGAGTTGGCTTTCTGGCATTTTGGGTTGACCTCTTGTTTACTGCTGATAGTTCGTGTATGTATGGTCGTGCTTTTGTCACAAAGCTCCTAGTACTTTTAGCCACCACTACTTTATGTGTATATGGATTTCTGAATGAATTTTGGAATCCTGTGAGTTCACGGCCATTTCTTCTGCAGGTTTTTTATGACTGGATTGTATGCTTGGATTTTCCATTGCGTGGGCTTGTGGCCGTATTTGCCACTGCTCCTTTTTGGGATGTGTAATATATGTTTGGGTGTTTAACCACTTGGGTTCATGGTTTAGTTTTCTGCTCCCGCTTTTTGTTTTTATTTTATTGGTCACAGCATACACAGACTCAGAAGTCATTACTTCACTCACATTCATTAAGCATCTGTGACTAATGAAGTAAGTTAGATCCTGGTCACCATTGGCCAGTGCTTGTGTTCGTCTTTGGTCTCAAGTGCGGTGCCTTTGAGGGACAGTCCCTCGGGAGAGTAAAAGGTCCTGCCCAGTAAGTAGGGCAGTGGGGTTGCGTCGCAGCTGCCTTTACAGTAGTTACCGGAGGTTCATCAGCACCTGTTTTTCCTGAGTGCGCTTTGAGGTGTCTTGTGAGTGAGCTGGCTGATGTCTGTTGTAGGCCTTCGCAGAAACTCCCCTTTAATGAGGCACACGTGATAGACGTTGTACTGCCAAATGGGGCTTAGGTCATTCCTAAAGACATGGCTACTAACATGTTTGTTAAACGGGACGAGAATGGTGAACCCAGGGGTGGCGAGGAACCCCGTGCTGTGGATGACTGGTAGTGACGGCCAGAAGCAGCAGGGGGGAGGGGGTGGTCCGTTAAAATTGCCAGGGCTGCTTTTGGTTCCCAGTGACGGCCGTGCCTTGTTTTCATCTGCAGAACAGGAGATTACTGTCTCTAATCCCTTTACCCAGATGTTTGGTCTGCGTATGCTGGCATGTCGGTGCATGTGGTTAGGCTGGGAGGTGGGTTTATGGCGATTACTGCTAGGGCGTGTTAGCTGCAGGCTTCTCCACCTAACGTCCGCAGAGCTCTGTGCTCGGCAGGCGCCATCGAGCTGCCTTTTAAGCGTGGTCCCTCGAGGTCTGCGGGAGCGTTGGCGGCGAGACTCGGTATGTACGGGGCGTGGCACATACCTGTGCGGTTTCATCACCCTCTCCCTCGGGCGGGCCTGTTGTGCTTGACCCGCAGGTATTGTGTTCTCTACGCCCTCCTGCCTCTTGCGGAAGCTTCGAAGCGCTTCAGAACGGTCAGGCGTCTTTTGGGCCGCTTCACCGGTGCATGAATGGGAGAAGGTGCTGGGTGAGGTGACATGTAAAGTACTGGCCCCACAGGGCCGGCTTCAGACCTGTGCCCGAGCACAGGCCGCAGACTCACGCAGATAGAATTCTGACCGATTCGGTCACCTTCCTCAGCAGCTGAGTGGAGCTCGAAGCCTCGGGACGGCTCTTCTGTCTTTCCTCCTTGGTAGGTAGGACACTTGGCAACTGGAAAAGGATATGTTTTCCAAGAAAATGTCGGCATGGTTTACCCGGAGGGCCCTACCTGTTGCACGGGATATATTTGTTTTGGAAAAACGAGCTGTTTCCCAATCGGCGTGCCCGTGATGTAGGTATAACATGGAGCAGATTATTAATCTCCTGGTGGAAGTCAGGCCCTGCTCCAGGAATTTTTATTTGGGTGGGCCAATGGTGCATTCGGGTGGGCCACTGCGGCAGTCGCGGCCGGCATGACGACTCGCGGGTAGAGGGGGCAGGGGGTTCACGCGGGGGGGGGGGGTTCATTTAATAATATATTAATTTTTTTTAAATGTAGCTTACCTTTCCGCCGGCCGGGTCCCACGTCTTCTCGGCTCCTGCTCTCCTGCCTCCGGCAGGAACAGGATGCAGGCAGCCAGGCTCCCTCCCCAAAGCCAATCACAACGCTGCATGCAGTGTTGTGATTGGTCGGGACGCCGCCCAGCCAGGGGCTTATGTGGAGGCCATGCTCTCCATGCAGGCTGCATTGCAGCCAATGCAGCCTGCATGGAGAAGGGCAGAGTGGGCATGACTAGTTTGGGCGGCCCCAGAGGGCCGACCAAACGGTCTTTGTGCACTCATGACCTGACTGCTAATTAAATAAACACAAGCATTGGCATAGCCAATAGGTCTTGCCTTTGGGACCTTATAAGTGTTTAGCCTGAGCTATTGCCTCTGCCAATGTCTTTAAGCTATGTTTTAGAGCAGTGCTGTCTACTCAGTACAGTACATTTTTCACCCATGTGTTGTATTTAAGCAGAAAAGCGAACACGTTTTCACTTTTAACGCTGTCATCGTAAATACTGAGATCACTACAAAACAACATGCAATTATTGGGAAAAATGAAGTTGAACTACCGACTTTCATTTCATTTTCGATCTTAGCCGGTCTGGAGTGTGTTTTCCCTGAGTCGGCGCACGACTTTGCACGTCACCATGCCTGAGTAAAATAAATGCGCTTATCAGCATCGTTAGCAAGTCAGTGACGAGAAGGGTGCCTGCTTTCAAGACCAATGCAGGCTCTCCTTTGACATGTACTGGAAAGCACCTTCCTTCTCTCTACACTGCCATAAACAAATATATACAAATGGCTGTGTGGGGTGGGATGAGAAGTAGTGACACTTTGTGCATCCCTCTTGCCGCTTTCCTAATCTTCACCCCCCAGCTCCCTTCCTCCCAGGCTCCCACCCACCCATGGAATAATGATTCGGAAGCATGGCTCAATCCATGCTAGGCAGGTCAAACTATATTTTAAAAAGAGCATTGCACGAGTGCACATAGCACGTACAATGAAGAATCTCTGCTTTTTATCAACAGGCTTGCGCACGTATTTTTCCCTATTTAATCACAAGACAAGTTACGGTGGCACATTTCTACTCCCGTGCTTCATGGAAATCATAATATTTATTGACGACTAGTTTTTCACTGAAGTGTCAGAAATTCATCTGCTGCCTGCCCGGGGGAGTCACATGTTAATCCTGCCTGGCAGTTAAATGCCTGCTACCCCCTGAAATGCAGCCCAATGGAATGCAAGTGGCAGAAAACCTGATAACATGGCCGGCAATCTGGGGTTTGCCAGATTACAGCCACTGAGCAAAAGCTCACATTGCCACTTGGAAACCCTCCGGCCAGACGGACAACTCCTTCCTTGGAGCTGAAATTAAAGTGCAGGGTTACCATCTGGTTTGGAAAAGTAAGGGTAAAGGGAGTAAAAAGAACTTTTTTTACGCACTAACCTCACTAATTCACGCCAAAGAGCACAAAGACAGTCAGTCCAGTTCCCCCCCACCACTGAAGAGTGATAATGGAGACGAGGGGACAGTCTCGAGGAAGCAGGCAGCTCGCTTCAATGGAGAAAAAAACCGGACGTTGCAGCCAAACACCCTGACGCCTATGCCTAGCAGAAGAGAGGCTGTGGCGTAACCTCCAAAGCTGCCGACTGCGGATCTCGGAAACAACTGAGTTTGAGTCTCCGCATCGGTAAAAATGTGCCTCAAAAAAACATATAATGTAAATACATAACGAAAGTCACTAAAAATAGAATGTAAATACATGACGATCGTCACTAAAACGAACAGGAGTGGCTTAAATTCCAGCTGTGCCATTTCCAAAAAGAAAGACACTGGCTGGCTTAACAGCAAGCCCTTTAATTCTTAAAATCGTATTTACTTCGGTTAACTGCGGTCATGTGGCTGAAAACTGACTTTTTAATAAGAACCCAAACAAGCGCGCGCGAAAAGCATTGGCCGCGCGGGCTCCGAAAGTTAAAGTGATCGCGATGCACTTAATTACCCGTGACGGAGAAAAGACAGATGGCGGCTGCGCGCGTTCACGCGCACATGCACGCAAGCTTGAGGCCAGCAAAAGCCTCTGGTAGCACTTTGAAAACCCCCTTACTAAAAGACGAGCAAGCAGCGCACGCGCTGCTCTAGGCTCGACCTAAAAAAACAGAAAGGGCATGACCGGGCCGGCTTTAGCACTAGTGCGAAAGTCTTGTTTGGCGCCCCACCAATGACCTTTCTTCGTAGATACCATTACTACCACCCTCCAACAGTGCCTTTCATCTCTCTGTAGCCCCTCTCTCATATGCATTTCATTTGTTGTATAGCGCTACTCATATCAGTGTAGGGTGTCCCAATCCTTTACATCACGCACACATTATACAGAGATAATGAATCATACAAGTAGGTAAATCAGTCTATAGGGAATGTCACATAAGCCAATGAGGATTATAAGGTGTAGGATTCACGTCATCCATACTGGTGGGCAGTATATTTTAAGAGGGTGTGGTCTGGAGAAGCACAAACTCAGGATTTAAAGCATACCCCAATGGTTGGTGGGTTGGCTTTACTAATAAAAATGTATATCTGCCCAAGCTAACTCTTTTTAGCAACATTAGAATAATGAAAGACTGAGGAAGTTCCAACTATATCGCAACACAAAAAAAATGTGAAGTTCTAACTAAACCATTCAGGTTTGTATGCAGCTCTTTGATGACAGTTCATAGGTCACTGTCCTATGTTAGGATTGTAACTTCTGAACTGCAAGTAACACAAGAATCACTGTGACAAAGACAGTAACCCACTGAGCTATCCACATAAAATACAGTTTATCTGCATTTCAAAACTACCAACAAAGGATTGCTCTCCAGCAGGATCATTAATCACCAGTTATCTGGACATTTTTATTGTTGCCTTGCATCCATTGTCATGATAATGATAAAAACGATTTAAATGAAGCATACACAAAGTATGTGCCTTGCTGGGCCTTTGCAGATTTTAAAAATAAGAACAAATAGTCGCACATTTTCTTTCCTACTTGGTACATAGAACTCTGCCTCACAGTCCGATCTGATAAGCAGCTGCAGGGGTCACGAAAGATGAATTAGGATAAACAAACTTCTTTTCTCCAGCACAGAATAGAAAAGGAAATATCCAGGCAGCCAGTGTCAAAGAAAGAATTTGTCCCCTTCGCCATGCCCCTATTGTACCTGTACGACACAGCCCACCTTACTAAAAGGAGATGCATGATTGGGGGTGCCTGTGAGAAAGAGCCCAGGCCCAATCACACAACTTTCAGAACAGGAAGAAATTAACGTGGCCATTTTCTATTGGCCTTCAAGCTGTCACTGCGAGGGCCAAGAGTCGGATTGGGACCAGATATAGGCCCGGGCACCCAATAAAAAAAAGTGGCCCACATTTGCGAATTGCAACCTTTTGAGAAGCATTGACTTTTTAGTATGAGGGGGTAATTTTATGAGAATGTTATGGTAAAGAAAGCCTTCTATTGCTTATGTGGCCAGTGACATTGGTCAGGACTGAAAAGTCCATTATTCCACTGAAACTCACTCACTCTTCTCCTGACGCTCATCTTGAGGTCCATGAATCACCCGTATCCCATGCTCCCCTTCATATCTCTGAGCCCCCTCCTGTCTATTAGGCCATTATCCGTATACACCCTGATGAAGGCAACAGATGATGAGCCAAAGCGTTGGGTACAAGTTGATAATTGTTGAAAAAGTGTCTGGAAAGGAGAGGGAACTACTGGATGAAATTCATATTGCTTGGTGTTTTTGTCTCCCCTTAGCAGGACTTATTCAGTAGATGTGTGAATGAGAAGAGGTGCCTGGAATAGTATTTTTACTTATTTAAATATTTTCATAGATATACTGCGTACTAAATGGTATTTGATAGAAAAAGATGCTGAAAATGTAAATAGCCAGTGACTATTTAAAATTTGTATGGAATGTATTTGTTATTATAGGGCAATAAAGATGCAGTGATATCAATGATTCTCTTCCATTTAATAATGGGGGAAAGGTAGATATTTATATAGCTGAAATTGTGGGCATGAAATCATCAGTTGAGAAGTAATGATGAGTGTTATCAATATTGAAATACGATTTGAAGAAGAGTGACTAGATACTCTCTAGATGCAAAGACTTGCCCAATTTAAATGTAAAAAGAGCAAAGACTCGTACCATGGACAAAAAGATAGAAAAGACAAACTCTGCTCATGGCCTTTGGAATGCAAGAGAGAGATTCTCATTGTGAGTGCTCTGTGGAAGAGACATCATGGACAAAAGGCTGGA
>CAWUFW010004509.1:1215000-1425000 GCA_963921515.1 Calotriton arnoldi | reverse complement strand
ACATTCTGTGACTGCTGGGTTTGGCCCATTGTCATTCTATATGTGACAATGGGCCGCAATAATCTGTGCTGGGCTGCGCAGAGGCTGCAGCAGCCTCTTGAATTCGGATCAGGAGAGCCAGCCCGAACACTGATGGGGGGGGGGGGGGAGGGAAACGGCTCACATCAAGCCTCGGTCACTGGGCCTCAGGTACCGGCCGAATGCCCGCCTTGCCAATCCGGCGCCCAAGGCTCATGTTTGGGTGGGCCTGGCCCACCCGGCCCACCCGCTAGAACCGGGCCTGGTGGGAGTGTTTCATGTAAAGGGCCGCAAGTAGCCGGTTTCTCATGTTACCAGAAGTTTTGACCATGCCAGCCGGTCTGGCTTTAAAGCAGTGTGGTATGTGATGTGAAGCATTACATGTAGATAGCATGGGGATGGATATGCATTTGTGTGGAAGCAAATAACTGTACAATAATATTGCTGTGGGTTAAAAGGTTATTTGACAGTTGCACTGTCAAGCCAGGCGTAAAAATCCATGTAGTTTAATGACTGCCCTCCTTCCATCTGTGCTGCTCCCAGAGAACGCCATACATTTACTAGTTATCATTCTAAGGCACTGTTACAGCATTACAATGTCATGTGTGTGCGCCACTGAAAGGTCAAGCTCAAGCAGCTGGACAAATAAAATGATCACAGCTGTTTGGAGGGCAAGCACGTTTTTGTGGACTCAAATACCTGCTGCCCAATCAAAACATGTACTCCTTGCTCCCAACATGTTGTCACAGTCAAAGCCCCTCTCTAGTGATGCACACAATTGTCTGGCGACAGCTGCCTTGTCAAACCAGACCATAAAAAGGCAGGTAGAGCAGGTAAATTTCTTGCAGGAGCATTGTGTTCGACTCTTGAGCAGCAGGAATTTTGCAGAGTGGTTAAGGTTAAAGCAAGGAGACAGCGGAGATTAGCATTCCCCGATGCTTTTTCTCACCCACAGGCGCACGTATACCTCTGTTTCTCGGTGTTGCCAGCCCTGGAGCAATTCTTTGTTCAACCGCATTTCAATAGCTCATTTGGTTAGGCCTGTAAACTGGCAGTTAAACTTGCTCCCCCGGTTGGCCAGAGATGGCTCACACATATTTAAAGGTACACTGTGGTAATGAAGGTCCACGCAGGTAGGATGTAGATTATGAAGATTTATTGAAGTAGGTTACATGTAGATATGTTCCTGTGAAGCAGGTAGCTGAGTTCTGTAGAGCAGCCCCACCAGGAGCAGCCTGTCTCCTGCTCAGCCCATTCTCAACTGTCACTTCACCGGCACCCAACATTCCGAAGAGCATCATCACTCCAACATTCCATGCAGCACACAGCACAAACACACTGGCTGAGCAGGTGGTGAAAATGGCATAACATGGACAGGATACTACATACACTTTTGCACCGTTTTTATGCTGCACTTAGTACTGAGTTTGACTTCATGGATAAGCACTTAGTTACCAATAGCTAGGGAAGAATGACTGTGTGATCTATCTAAGATTGCACAGTTCAGTCATTTAGGAAGAAGCAATTGTAATGTTGGTCAGTTGATTCCACTGCTGACCGTAACCACTCAACCTCTGTTTCTTTTGTGCACTGTCTATTTGTAGAATACAAATGAACTCCTTATGTTCCAAACATGGACAATATCCGAAGAGGCTTCTTCACGGCATATTGAGACTTAGGTTATTGAAGGAATAAGATTGATTCATGGGTCCTTTCAAGGAAATATGTTCTGCTGGTTGCTGAAATGGGAGGGTTCTACAGACTATGGCATGTTTTTGCTGGGTAAAGGTTTGGTTGAAGACTCAAAATCAATTGTGTTGGAGGTTTTTACCCTAGCGAGCTTATCTCAGACTTAAGTGATTGTGAGATGGTCACAGTGTCCCAGGGTTAGGTATTATTTGTGTCACAGAACTTCTAATTGGTGCTCTTGCCTCGAAATGACCTTGTAGATTGAATCGGCCAAAGTGCACCACCACAAAGCCACAGCACTGTTCATTTGTTTAGTTCGAATCCCCTCCGCAGTGATAAATATGTCTTTAAATTAAAATCCTATATCCCATTCTAAAACAGGCTTTTTTGAAACAAGCAGCTTTAGAATCACTCCGCGTTTATGCAGAATTGTTCAGGGGTTGAATTAGTCTAATATTGGTAGACCCTTCTAGTGCATACTGAGGGGCACCAGTAGAGTTCTGTTCTTTCAGGTCTCCCTTGGCAGCGCAGCTGTCATCACATCTTGTGGGGTCAACAGAAATAGCTTTTAGAACTGAGGCAGGTGCTCTTCCCCAAATATGTTGGTTACCTAGAGTACAGTATTTGAGCTGTACTTTAGCTGTTACACCAAAAATCAGTAACAGGTCAACCTGCCAAAATGTATTAGGGAAAATGTCTGGGGCAAAAAAGGCAAAACGTTTGCAGTTTGGTGTGTTGGAAACCGATTCTGTTGTGTTATTTTCTTGTTGAAAATTAGGAATAAGCGACATTTACCATGCTTGGTAAATGCCTAACCCTATGGTAATGGTATTTATCACTTGTGGTAAATATCCCACCCTGTTCCGCCCAGCTTGTAATGATAGCTTAAGAGTACACCTCTGGTGCTCAAGCACAACATAGAAATACTACTGGGGACGTGAACCAGATCTCAGTGGACCTCAGGCGGGGCAAGTCCCAGGAATACCTTTCCTCAGAGGGTGGGTCTGCTGCCCAGTCGCTGAAAAGCACGCCACATCTCCCGCTGCGCGGGACGAAAACTAGAGCACAGCGGACCTCAGGCGGGGACTCCATGTCCCAGGATTACCTTTCCTCAGAGGGCGGGGCTGCTGCCCAGGCAATGAAAAGCGCCCGTCATTGCCAGGAAGAGGCAGGGCAGGGCCACCCTCCTTATGTTTATTTTTGGAAGCTGCTGGATTCTGTTGTCCTGAACAGAAGGTACTGTGTCATGCGCCCACTTTTACTCTCACTGGGATTTCTGAAGTTGGTCTGCACTATACCAATACTCCATACAATATCTACACTTGAATTTTCTCTGACTAGTACACTAAGTGACTCTTGTCTGTTTATTTATGTGTGCTGCCCCTTGGACGTTGATGCTATAAGCCCAAAGTATCTATAAGGCTATTTATTTGATATTGCCACCATTTGATCCTAATTTTTTTTGTCAAGGAAAAAAAAATAGTACATTGGTATAGCGGTATATACGAGCGTTTAAGTCTTTAGCTAAGCCAGGTGGGGCGGGTGTTTTGGTAGCAAGGGCCTATTCGCTTTGTCAACGTGTTAAGGGTCAAAAATCCCTCCTAGTCCTTGCCCCTTATTTTTTTGGAAAAGTTATCTATGGGGAAGAGAAAATCTGTTTTGGGGGGGTAGAGCTGCAAGTAAAGCCAAGCTCTCACTCAAGACTGCTGGGAACAATTGCGTGTTGGATCGTATTGATGACCTTCTGGTCGAAGGTGAGGAGATGCTAACCTTTCCGGGACCACTCCAGTTTATGCTTTAGAGGCGACTCCAATTGGATCTAAACCCAAGGCCCATAAACATATTCCTGCAATGTTTAATAAGCCCACAACACGCTGCACTAAACGGACACAACCGTCGCCCACTGTTATTGCCATGGAGGTTGCTAGCGAGCCTATCCATCCAGAAATGCTGGAAATTCAACTAGCCCCTGATACGCGGGCTACTCGTCTCACATTGAGTTTTTACCACTTTTGGACCAAAGTAATGACCTAGAGGGTAGCAACGATCCTGAGAGATTGAGTGGGGGAGGGAAAGACCTGATAACAGTGGGGGGGACAATAGGTGAAGTTGATGATCCACATTTTGAAGGCTCGGCACCGACTAATTTATCTATTATTAAAACTATAACTGATCTGAGGTCTGAAGGGAGCGTGTTGAAATCAACAATTAAGGATCTCACCGACCAGATCAGTTTATTTGTAGCTAGCAGTGCAAGCAGAATGCATCCCCTCACCCCGCAATGCAGGCATTGTGCCTCTCCACCTTCCATTCTGCACTCAATCTCGACTCAAACCCAAATGAGCACTGCTCCCATTATCTCTAAACCAAAACCCACTGATGTACCAAGGCAAATTGGCCCTTCTGTGCCAACTAGCATCAATTTCCAGGTAATGCAGGACCCACTGCTAAGAAGGGGCCCTCCGCTTAACCTCGAATATTTGCCCAGACTTCCTAGGTATGATCATTCAGTGGACAATCCAAAGGATCGGTGTATGCGCCCTATCTCCCATCCTAGATAGATTTACATGACTAACGTCCCTAAACTTTTGCCAAATCGGAAATACGAAGGAGGAGAGTCACTTATAAATAAAATTGTACATTGGACTCTCCACGTGAGGGGCTGTCGTTCAGTAATTAGAGACGACATTCTAGGAGCCTCAGCGACCACTTGGACTATATTGAAGTACGCCTGGCTGATGAGACGGTGGCCCATAACCTGATAGCCTTAGAAGCAAGATCTAATGCCCCTACATCCTCTCCCATTCAAGTATAGCCTCCCGCAGAACCCCCTGCTCATCAGAGCTCAATCTTCTGTTCCCCAATCACAGTGTCTCAATCCTAGACGCTAATGATTGACTTGTGCTACCTAGCAATTATCTGTGTCCAAAACCGCCATTATTACATTTTTTAACTCCTCAGCATCCAAACCTAGCCAGGAGCCTATCTCCCCTTAATGGCCTCTCGTATGTTCCGAATAAAGCTACCCAACAGAGTATTGAGTTTTTGTACCCTTATAGTAGGGTGACAGTTCTAATGCACGGCGTCCAGCGTATACATGCAATCCCCTTACTATTTCACGATCAAACCCTAATTGCAGGCAGGAACCGTGGAGTGTTCTCAATATGGTATCATGGAATGTGGCTGGGGTAAGATCGAAATTGACCCTCCCACACTGGTTACAGTTTATCGAATCCTTTGACATATGTATACTACAGGAGTCTTGGAGTACCACGCCTACTTATGTCCCTTGCTATGTAACTTTCTATCGCCCGGCAATTTCCTACAAGCCGGGACGTCCGGCAGGGGGGTTGATAATTTGGATCAAGATCGTACTGCACTGTACGATTCGTGAGTTGAGGTCTGATAGCCTGGACATCCTAGCTGTGGAACTTAAAGGCCCGGATGGTGCCTTACGTGACATTTATACTGTTTATGCCAGAGGAACCAAGGCGGGAAAGAGGTCAGCCACGCTAGACGAGTTGGAGGCTCTCCTGGATGATAGGGCCGCTCAACCTCCATTGATTGTGGCAGGCGACTTCAATGTCACTTTTGAAACTCTGGAGAGCGAGGATATCTGCGTGTCTAGTGAGGAGGACAAACTGGCATGTCCCCCACCTTGCTCTTCCTCCTATTAAAAAAAAATGGACACGAGTGGCACTCCAATTTAATGCACTCTCCTTGGGATTTGGGCTTAGGTCAGCAAATGGTTGTACCGTTTCAGACAAAAGGGGGGCAAACACATTTAACAGGACTAGCAATTTAAGCTGTATTGATTATATTTTGGTGGACCTTAGGCTATGGCCCAGGGTGTGTGATATGTGTGTGGTTTTTACCCTGGATAGTGACCATAACCCTTTACAACTTTCGTTGAGGTCATTCTGGGTGGGTTCGCCTAGTTCTCAAAATCAAGTTCTGTCTTCAAAGGAGATACTTCCTACAAATGACAATCGTCGCCTTAAGTGGCCCCAGGTGGTTATGGATGGTGAGAAGCTGAAATTCATCAAACAGAACCTGCTGACATCCATGACCGAGCTCCAAAGTTTGATTGACTAACCGGGAGGGCTGGACAATATCGGGCATTGTCACTCCCACCTCTTTGAACAGTTAGCCACCCTCTTTTACGAACCAGTGCGCCCACGTAAAACGGTCTTGAATCCAAGTTCAGAGATGGGCTGGTTCAACAAGGAATGTAGAGCCATTAGACGACACCTAGCGCAGGCAATCAGAGAGAACAATCTGACACTAGTGAGGGACCTGAGGAGAGGGTACAAGGTAGCACAAAAGAAGGCCAAAAGGGAATGGGATGCGAGTACATGGGTTCTGATTAGGGAGGCCTGTGATAGCAAGGATTCGCAAAAGTTCTGTCTCCTTGTAGCCAGGGGTCTGCTAACGGATCCCTGCCCACCACTAATAACATCTGTACTACCGCGTGGCACGATCACTTCTCACTGCTATATTCTGGGCTCAGTCCATTTGGTGAAGAGGATGCTCATTATGGCAATGACCCTGCTCCAACTAATAATTTCTTCTCTCGAAGCGAAATCGTGACTCGTATCAATTGCATTGCCAAAGCTGCGGGGCCGGATGGCGTCCCAGGTGACGTGTTCAAGTATGATAGTGAGAACTGGGCAAATTATATTCTGGCCTTAGCCAATGCCATAGCTGCAGGGGCTGAAATACCCACCTCTTGGAAGGGAGCAGAGGTGATCCCAGTGTTTAAGAAAGGCAATAGATCACTACATGGTAATTACAGGCCAATCAGTCTGTGACTGTATACAAAAAGTCTTCACCAGAGCACTCCTGCTCAAGGTCCAAGACTGGATGAGTGAATGTAATATTCTTTCCCCATTTCAGGCTGGCTTTAGGCGGAGGATGAGCACCATCGACCAGGTGTTTCGTTTCCTGCTTCTCACATGGAAGATCGTGGTCTTGGGTCTCGGGAGTCTCTATGTAGCCTTCATCGATCTCAAGACCGCTTTCGATCTTGTCCCCAGAAATAAACTATGGCAAGTTTTAAATGGTATGGGCCTACCTAAGGAAATCTTAACGCTTATCATTCGTCTTCACGAGGCAAATTTCGCTAGGGTGCGATGGGGTTGCCAAGGTCAGATCACCGACCCGATAGGAATTAACAGGGGGGTACGACAGGGCTGTGTTCTGGCCCCCACTCTTTTCTCCCTCTTCGTGAATGACGTAGTCCAGCATCTCTCACTGGTTCCAGCAGATGCCCCAAGCCTAGGGGTAGAAAAAGTGGTAACCCTGTTATTCGCTGATGATACCTTGGTAGTATCAAAAACACCAAGTGGACTCCAACTACTTTTGAACGGGTTCAAAACATTCTGTGACCTACAGGGTCTTGAGGTGAATACCCTAAAGACGAAGCTTCTCCTTTTTAACCCACACAAGTCTTTTAAAGGCAAATTTACAATAGGAGGGGTCCCCTTGGAAAGGGTGAACTCATTTGACTACTTGGGAATTATCATCTCCGAAGATATGTCTTGGAAATCCCATATAGATAAGCAGACGGTCAAGCATAGACAAATTGTTGGGGCTCTGCTCAAAGAACACAGTGCATCTTTCACTAAACCAGTGGCAGCCTCACTTCAGATCTGAGGCTAATGCTGTGGGTTCCGTGCTTTATGGCGCGGAATTATGGGGCTTTGAAAGGATGGGTGCTTTACTAATCTCGGAGAATACGTTTTTGAGGTCCCTAGTCTCATTACCACAGAGCACGCCACTACACCAGTTAAGACTTGATATGCGTAGAGCTACCATTGTAGAGAAGGCTAAACTTCACCCCTTATTATTTTTGCTGCGCATTAGGTCTACCCCCGAGCTGTCCTCGTACGCCGCAGCCTTTGATGAAGTGGTCGCACTTGACTATTCTAGGAAGATTGGCTGGATTTGTAATCTGAATTCCTCTTTGAGAGCATTGGGTTTAGAGGGCCTCTGGGACAGTAAGAACCAATTTCCGCCCCTCAGGAAAGATTCACTTAAAAAACAGTATCGGGATTGGGTAGCCCAGGGTTCAGTTACTAGCTCCTCATGGGGACGCCTAACTTTGGATTTTATGAATTTTAAAATTGTTGGATTTTATGAAAAACATCACCATTCCTTTGGACAGGAAACTCTATATGCAGTTTCTTTTTGTATCACTTCCATTAAATTCACACACTAGCTCCTGGAGGCAGGTATCCACTCCTTCTCACCATTGTCCCAGGTGCATTTCTGCTATTGTGACCATTGCCCAACGTATTTTTTGTTTGCCCCAAGTACTGTATTCCAAGCTGCTGGGCACGCGTCGTCATGTTGAGGCCCTACGTATTCTAAGAACAGATACCACCCCGACGATTGTGCTTTTGCCAAGTTCTTGGGTCACTTGTGGGCAATAAGAAGGCATTGTATGAAACTTGTATGCAGACGAATACTCTTTTTAGATATTTTATTCATATGGTTTTAAGCTATTCACATGCACTGTTTTGGGTTCCTTGTGTAATTTTCTTGATTAGCTCCGAGTATGTAAAAAGCGTAGATACCAGCCAGCATTGTGGGCAACTCGGACGATTTAGTTAAGGGCCCTTGCTGTGGTAATTCTAGCCCGGCACTGGAGCCATCTTATTTATTGATGGATTTTTAGATTGTGTCCTTATTGGATAATTTTAATTGCTTTGTTTTAGCTTATTGTATTGGATTTATTAATCGTTATTTGGTCGACAATTTGTCAAGGTTTATTGCACTGTATTCCTACTCATCTACTCATCCATCTGGTCCCGATTGCAATGGTCGAGTTCTAAAATCTGTTTGTATGTTTTTTGCACTTGCACTTCTATAGTCTAAACGACCGAAATAAAGTTGAATGATGATGACTACCCAAATAATCCACTTGAGAAGCACTTTTCATCCAAGCAATCCCATGGAGTAACATGCTTGCCATTAGCAAATGCACTTCAGTGCCTCATCACCGATATGAAGTGTTGCGTATATACAAGTACAATGGACAGCACTGCTTCTGTTTGTTCTGAGCAGATGCTGCTGGCATATCTTGAGGCATTCTCACTTCTCTTCTTGACTGAGAACTGCCAACTCTGAGGCCTATGCGCATGGCAGCAAGCCTGTTAATATATTACAATGGCTCAGTGAGTCAATACTTGGTGAGGAAATCTGTAAAATATGCTCTTGCTGGCAGTACGTTTGAGCTTGAACATCGCAACTTAGCCTTTCATTCTTTTCAGGTTGATAAAATAAGTAACACTGACTTGGTCAAAGACAGCTGAACTTACCTACAGTGCCACAGAACCACAAGACTGTCTCTAAGCTTTATGTAAAAGGAGCATTTACAAAGGCGATGGGTTTGGCATAATATGAGAAGAGCATTTGTGCATTCCTGTTGCTCATGCCTTAGCACATTAAAGGCAGATATTTTGACTGCCAATTCTTGTTGTGTTTGTTAGCAGTTGAGTTTTTATTGACTCTCTTAAGTTTTTATCCTTTGCACCTAGAGTTCGGGGGTGTTTGTGCCAAAATGTGAAACATGTCTACCAAAGGATGGGAAAAGGGGTTTACATCAATGAATGCATTAGCAATATATGCCATTACGATACAACTGCTGCAGCTCTGTCCTCCAGGGCTGAGACATTGTCAGAGTTCAGTTAAAGCGCATGTAGTAAAGAACAGTCCCAGGACGGCAGAACTTCAACTACTTTTTCAGACCTATTGTTTCTTCCTTGCAGTGTTTTCAAAAGCTGTTTAATAGCTTCTTCGGTCCATTGCTTCTACCAGTAATATTAATGAGACCAGCTATGAGTGGGTAAAAAGTGGCTAGTATTACTGGACTTCTAATCAAAGAGGAGCGAGCAAGCTGGTGTTCCTTAAAGACATCCCTCACACAGCTCTTCACAGGTGTGCTTTGACGCCTGAGTTCAGCGGAGCTGTTTTTTTTTTTTTTGAAGATGTTTCCTTACCTCAAATGAAATGAGGGAATGAATTAACATTGTCTTCTGGGCAGCCCAACAACGTGGTGTATTTTTAAAATTTTCTTTAATAATGGTACCCTTAGACAAGGCTTAAATTCAGTGATGTATGCATGGCAAGGAATTAGTGACCGCTCACATCCTTCATAAAGGTAGACCTGTTTCAGCCATAATGTTTATGCCGCCCCAGGGGGTCAGTATGGCTTTCCTCAGGACCAAGATCGCGTGTGCGCTAAGGCATGCAATACTTTAGTAGACAATACAAACAAGGGTCAAAGGCTATAAGCGCACTCTGCTCGCTTACCCCATCATGCAAACAGTACCATCCTAAACAGAACCCCCATGCGCTTGAATTGAAATGACAGGAAGCTGCTGTACGTGGTTCTGCATTAACTCTCATGGCTATTCAAATGTGCAGGCAGTATCCTTCAACATGATACTTTCTGTGCAGTGCCTGGTGACTCAACACGCACTGCTATATGTCGGCAGGCGAAATGTCTGTGACATGCATCGCTTATAATAACAAAGCACATAAATAGAAATTAAACATTGATGTTAATTGTATTTCGTTTGCAACGGATGCTGCTGCTTTGTTTGCAGACATGTGTCTTGATTTTTCTTGTAGTCATGCCAATATAACCGAGATTACACAGACATATTATCAAGTAAACCACATTGGCTGAGTTACAGTTATGTTTTCTGATTTGCCAAACTACCTATTGTCAAGTATGTTAACCAAGCTTATATAATATATTGCATTGTGTGTGATTATCACAGTTATAACATTCATCACAAGCCTTATTACTAAATGCGGTGCAGGTCACAAACATTGCCCTGTTGATACATAGCAGTGCATTTTGTTTTCACCTGGCACTGCGCAAAAACAGCACAATGCATGATCCAATCTCTGCTGCCTCGTGTGTACAACAGTGTTTAATCTCTTTTTATGAGGCTTGTTATTATAAGCAATGCATGCCACAGACATCGCTCCTGCCAGCATATAGCAGTGCATGTTGAGTCACCAGGCATTGCACAGAAAGTATCACGTTGCAGGATACCACCTGCACATTTGAATAGTCTGCATGAAAGTTAATGCACAATCACGTACAGCAGCATGCTGTCGTTTCAGTTCGAGGGCACGGTGGTTCAGTTTATGTGTTTGCCAGATGGCATAAGCATGCAGAGGGCTTATTCTTTGAACCTTGTTTGCATTGTCTACTAAAGTATAAAATGATGTCTCCTTTTATTTCACACAAACTCAAATGGAGTAATTCAGAAACATGTAAATTACGCACTGTAAAGCTATCGCATGCCTTAGCCCGCACGTGATCTTGGTCCTGAGGAAAGCCACACTGACCCCCTGGGTGGGCATAGGCATTATGTCTGAAACATGTCGACCTTTATGAAGGATGTGAGAGGTCACTGATTCCTCGCCACGCATCTCCCACTGATTTTAATCCTTGTCTAAGGGTACCATTATTATAAAAAAAAAAATACACCTTGTTGGTAGGTAACCCAGAAGACTATTTTAATTCACTCTCTCATCTCATTTGAGGTAAAGAACGCCCCCCCTCCCCCCCCAAAAGCCAGCCCCGCTGTAATCTGGCATTAAAGCACACCCTTGACGTGCTAGGTGTCTCTGGTGAGACCACAATGATGAAGCATGCCACCAACTAGGGTGGAGGGTCTTTAAAAAAACGAAAGGCGTTTTTTTCCATACTCTGTATGAGGGACATTTATTTATTTATTTTGGAGTTTTATAAAGTGCGAACATGACCCGACCAGGTACCTCTTTAAGGAACTTGGTAGCTTGCTCACTCCTCTTTGATTATTGATATGGGAAGAAGAGCGAATTCTCAAGTCTCACTCTCCTCTTTGTTACCCTTTCTAGTATTAGTGGACAACAGAAGTCTCAATACCGTAGATCAAGACAGTTGATGAAGGACTAGCCCTGCCTTGTCAAAACAGAATGGGGACAAATTGCAGCAGTGGTGAAAGTAGGCAAAGGAGTCCACAGAAAAGGTTGCACTTCAAAGGGACTCAAGTAAGGGGTCTTTTACAGTTGGGCTACTGGGTAATGGTTAGTGTGCTGTAAGACCGAAAATCACAATTAGAAGATAAGCACTCAAACTGTGGGAGAGTGCATGGTTCAGAAATGAGACTTATTCACACTTTCTGCAACACATGACATATATGCATGTTGGGACTGTCGAAGGATCATTGAATGTATCTGGCAAGGTGATGATGAAAAAATGCTATATCTTTGCCTGAAAACTCTGAATGACACTTAATTGCACCAGCAACACTGCTGACACTAGATTTGCTCACTTTTGGGGAGAGCAAATTTAGAGTGTCGGTGGTGGTGTAGATGTGTTCCATGTAAGGACGCAGCTCTCCACCTAAAGCCTGGTAAGCACTCAGGTTCCGTACTTCTGTTCTGTATGTATGGCTTTGTTTATTTATATATATATATATAGGAGTCGTGGTTAGATTCTTCCCACAGCTATTTTACTACAAAAGAGATAACTTGTTCTGTTCTTAAATCACATTTGATCTAGAAAGTTAGTGGAAATATTATTTAAATGCTCTTAAAAGGTTATGAAATGACATACCTGGTAAATGTCACTTATGGTGATTGTCTGCACTCTGCATATTGACCATCTTTTGTGTCAAAGACGTGCCTTTAAAATGGAGTTGTCGTAGGCATATTAATTTGTATTACGAGCTGTTTAATAGATAATGTCCACTAATATATGTGAAATGTAATAATAATAGTTACTTAAAGTGGGTCTAGTTGAGCAAATGCTCCAAATCATAACCCCTGAATCCGACTACAAAGTAGTGCTTTATAGTATTCCCAGCAAGAAAAAAAGAGAAAGTCTAAGGGGACTTTGCTCTTAAAAACAGTTTAGGAGGCGTTTCTTTCCTTGGGGCTCTGTTCTTGAAGTGCGAGCAAAGAGGCATTGTCGTGACAGTCGATACCGGTAGCTGCAGTGAGGCAAAAAGCATGTTTGCTTTCCTTTAATATGAATGTTTTAATTGTTTGGGTCAGTTCAGTTCTCCCTTGTTCTCACTCGTAAAATCCCATGGCGAAATCTGTGTTGTCCAATTAACATTCGGTGACTCGTTGGGGCTCACAAGTTTTGCGTGTAGAGGAGTCTGTTGAAGCAATCTATGTATCCACTTTTAACACGTGTTCACAGAAGTTGCACTGTTTGTCAAGTGACTTAACTGCACTGCTGCCTTTTACACCAATATTTTTCATTCATGAGTTGGTGTCTTTGCTTCATTTGTTAAACATCGTAGTGAATAACTTCATTGTGCGGTTGCCTCTTCGTTGATTCGCTTAGGTGAAGGCCTTACTGTTTATGGGCACACAGGCACACTGTCCTTTCCAGCATAACATCACGTTTGAAAACATTTTCTTTTAGCAGGCGGAATGCAGCATCTGATAAACTGTAGGAGTACCGCCTATTGCTTTTTACGTCATTGATGGTTAGCAGAAGACCCATAGGAGGTGAAACGTGTCTCTTCCTGTAGGCGCTGTTTAGTGTACCTTCGTTATTCCTGGATATTTCCTGGTTTTATTAATGAACACACACGTATTTCTATCAGAGAAGGCTACAAAGAAATGCGAGAGGCCTGCATCATTTGGGTTGACACAATTTTACGTGGTGAAGATTTGTTGATTGTGGATGGCGATGCATACGGTGAATGATATAAAAAAATAGTTAACAAAATAGATTGCGATTTTATCACTGCCGTACATTTTCTGATCCTTTTGCCTTGCTTGGCCACTGGCGGTTTTGTGCTCAGGATGGACTTCTGCTATTTTGGTTTCCCCAAGAAGAAGGTGAGCTATCGTGGCAGCCTTGACGAGAAGAAACAGGCTTGAAGAGAAGAAACATGGTGGTTGCTTTGAATTTGTTGGCAAGTGAGAGCCAGTGAAAGATAGCTAGATGGCTGAAGGATTGCTATCTGGATGTAGTTCAGGGTAACTCGAGTTTGGTATGTAGGTTATGGTTAGTATAGCGCAAGTTGCATGCAGCTGTGATTTGAGAGAGTAGAGCCCCATTTATGGTCTTCAATATTAGTGTTACAATAGTCGTGCAATTTATTAATTGATTAATGAAAACGAACATCAGAATGTTGCAACACAAAATTATACTATAATAAAATAAAACCAATAGTAAATATTTGTAAAAAAAAAAAAAAAAATGTATGACATTCTCACAAATATTACAAACCAGCATGAAACCTGGGGGGAGGGGGTGGCAATTCAGACTAACATTTACAGCATCTTTACAACATCTGTTACCATGTGCTATGAATATAAGCAGTAGCCAAAGCTTTCTCTTGCTTCCTAAATGCTTGTAAGAAAAGAGAAGATGTAATTAATCTGGCCTTAATTGGCACAGCATCGTCTCCAGTCCTGCTCTCAAATGAAGACTGTAAACTTCGAAACTCCTCCCTGGGGAATAAGAAAAAATGATTGCCTGATTATTTCATTCTGTAACCTTTAAGAGGAAGCAGAGTGTAGGCTCTAATTTTTAGAGAGATTCCGATAAGAATTCAATATATAATCTAGATTCCATTTCTCCTAGTAGTCCATAGGTGTTTTACACTGCAACAGGATCAAGTAGGACCTTGTCTCATTCCATGTAAGCTAGATGCTTATGAGCCTAAGTGGGAATAAGCTTAGCTCATATAAATTTAAGAATGGGGTCAGCTATGGGATTCAACATTTTGTTATTTAAAAGACTGAAGGCATCATATAATGAAACAGAATTCGTCTTGTCTGAGACTGATTAAAATCTGGTTATGCTTTTGTCATTGAGCCAAACACCTAAATAAAGGTATTTGTGCGTAAAATCGCCTCTTTTTTAAAGAATCATGCGTACCTTTACTGGTAATAAATTGCAGGCAATTTCATGCATTCTAATTATCTACCCGTTTCAAATATCATACCAGACAAATCCGGGTCTGGTTAAAAAAAATAAAAAAAATTGGCCAGATCATCCTCTTATTGCAAAATGTTGAATATGCACCTCCTCCTATTTTGGTGAAAACATTTTACCTAGTGCCGAGTTTGCCCCAGGTAAGCTGCATACAGCCGAAACAGCAGAGAAGCCAACACGCACCCCTGCTTTTATCCTTTTATTTACTGGAATACTGTCAAAACTGTAGTGACCCTGCACACTCGCATCCTTGCATAGAGTGACCTAAATTGCTTTTAGTGGACTATGTGCAGTGCCCCATGATGAAAGCTTTGCCCATAAAATTCCTCAGTCAACACTGGCTTTATCATAATCCATGAAACCTGCTTATAGGAAAACCCCCGATAGATAAGGGACAATGAAGAAAAATATCCATTGTTCCTTGGATTCTAAGGCTAGTTTGATTAGAAAGGTAGAAGACCTTTTTAGGTCTCACCTACTAAGATCTGATGTGGAGCATTGCAAGAACTTGCATTGGTCTTTGGGACAGCCCAACATCCCAATATTTACCTTTGGTTGGCTCTGTTGTCAGTCTTGTATGCTTTCTTCTTTGGCAGTGCTTGTTTTATTTACTGTTCCAAAATGCCGGGTGCCAATCTTGGTGCAGAAAATTTAGAAAAGCAGGCTGGTAGAAAATAGCAGCTGCCCGAGCCATCCTCCCCAACCCTCCCCCCACCCCCCTCAAAAAAAAAAAATCAAAAACCTTTTTTGATGACCCCGATTTAGGGGTGTGGAGCAGAGGGCCAGCTGGTGGTAGGGAGAAGTAAATATGGAAGGAGCCACGGATGGAGTGATGTTTAGGTTGATAATTATTATTAAAAAAATGAAAGAGCAAACAAAAGCCAAGCATGAGGGGTTGATGGAGCACCTCCTAGAGCGCAGGGAAAGGGGGCGGTGTTTGAAGGGGAAGCAGCACATGCAGTCACATGTGTTCTAAGCTTACTTGACTGCCTTCTTACAGTTGTGGCGCTTGTGTCATATTCCAGGTGCCTCAGGCCCCCTCTCAGACTTAAAATATTATTCCCACTACTTCTTTTAAAGTTGTGAATCAGGCAGCTCACAGGCCCAGTGTTAGGCTATGGCTCCCATCTCTCATTACACTTTTTTCCACTCCTTCAACTCCACTTGATATAGTGGGATAAGTCCTTTCATGTAGCGAGAATTTAACTCTCCTTGCACTGTTTTGTACTCTCAACGCTGCGAAAGAGGCGAAATTAGTCTGCATTGATTCTGCATGCATCCAGTCGCCCCCTGTTACCTAGCATCACAAGGTCTGTTGGCTGGCAGCACTGCTCTTTTCCACACTCCCTTTTGCCTCTTCTAACCCTGCTAATATTGTGCGGTGCTCCAAGTTGGATAGCTACGTATGTTCTTCCCTTAACCTTTTCACACTCTGTTAATGCAGAGGCAGACCATATACTGAGACTTGTATTCTTGCTGCTTTTGCCCCCCGTGGACACGGGAGAGGTGTGGGAAAGAATGTGAAGCGGCAGAGGATACTCTAAATAACAATGCAGGCTGTAAACATGAATGCTTTAACCAGGCTGGGGTGCATGAGGGTACAGTGGTTGTCCTGTAAGCTGCTTACAGGAATACCAATGCATGAGGGTACAGTGGTACTCCTGTGGACTACCACTGTACCCTCGTGCACCCCAGCCTGGTTAAAGCGTTCATGTTTACAGCCTGCATTCTTTGAGTGTGCCTTCCTGCTTCACATTCTTTTCTCAGGTCCCCCACCCAGACATTTCTATTATTATGAGGGAGCATCAGTTCAGTTGTTACAGCCTGCTTTGTATCCCTGGCCTCCTCCTGTCCTCCATCACCATATCATACTTGTGGGGCACCTGGGCTGACAGAGCCAGTATTGCACTCCCTCTGCCACCTTCAACTAAGTTAATGTTGTAAGGCATTTGCAGTCGAAGCCAGCATTTTAATCTCAAACCCGCTTTAAATTCTGGGTCCCATTATGTGAGGTTCAACATCTCTGTCCCTCTACTCCCCATGGCCACATTGTGGAACATATTGGCTCACAGACTGTGCGTTGTGCTGCTTGTCAGCTGCTTACTTCTGTCCATGTCCCGCTTCTCCCTTGTGACAGATATCAACCTTAACTCTCCCAACAAAGGTCTGCTTGCTGACACTATGACGGATGTTCCAGTGGATGTGGGTGGTGCTGCTGGTGACCCTATGAGTCCTCCCCTGCCTGAAGGACTGACTGAAGCCGAAGCTGAAGAGCTAAAGAATGAGCTGTGCAAGGTAAAGTCTTACTCTGGTCCCTGTCAAACTGAGGTGTCACTTAGCCTCTTTTGATTCAGTGTCTAGGAACAGTATCCACTGTAAAAAAATGTGAACTTAAAAATCTTACTCTGATGCAGGGTAATGCATCGTATGATCTTGAACCATTAGTTTTCTCTAACTTCAGTGATGCCACGTTCAGACTAGCTTTTTGCCTTGTTCGATACAAATTTGAATGTCTGTATTGCCTTCTTGCCAGACTATCCTTGGGCCATGTGAGCACTTTGGTTGAATATTTCACTTTTCTTGAGCAGCATCTCTGGAGGCAGACATTAAGCTCTTATGATCACCCCATTCAGATTGGATACTGCTGTCATCTACATGTCATATGGGCTTAAAGGCTTCGGTCCTCTAGGTGAAGCATTATGCATATTTACAGACCGCTCTGAAGATGCTGTTAAACTGGGTGTTCCACACTCTTTGATTTTATGTACACCTTTGTGTGATACTCAGAGCCTCAACTATAAGAGTTGAAGTGCTTGCCCTGTTTGGGTTTTTTGTCAATCCTGCTAATGTCTTGTTGAGCACCACATAAGGGAATGGGGTTGGTGAATCTTAGTTTACCCTGTCTGTACATTTTTCTGACTATTGGCTGGCATGTTCCCTCTGCAAAATCTCCTTCCGCCCCACGCTCCCCCACCACTTTAATTTATGGTTATAATATTCCTTAAATGAGGTAGTGCAAAAAAAATTGTGCTCCTATCAATGTTGAGAAATACTCTGTTGTGCTGGCAGTTTAGTTGTGTGTGTATTTGGGGTTTGGGTAAGGAGGGGTTCAGGAGTGAAAAAACAGACCTTTCCTTTCAGGCAGTTCTATGTCTTTCTGTCCACAAGTCACAACTTCTGTTGAGAATTAATCAGCTCATCTCTGAATTCCTTAAAGTAGTTTCGGCAAAGCTGAACCATTGCACTCCACTGTCTGCAACCTATCCTTATTCACTTGTGCACAGTCTGCTTTCATTCCATGATTTCCTGGCTTGTTTGGGCCAATACATAACACTGCATTCCTCATCACTGTAAACGTCTGCATTTGTGACCTTTTCATCAAATTCCCAACACTGGTTGCAACTCTGGTGCCGGAATTTGTTGTTCAGACGGACCACTATACTCTAGACATCTGCAACAACTGTTTCGAAGTCTGTGTGCTAAATTAAAATTTTTATACCCCCCCTTTTTTAGATATTTGCTTAGCTGTAAAGGAGGGAGATGCTCTTGGGGCCATCAAGTTAAACTCTCATACATTTCCATTGGGGTGGGTTTAGGGAGGGCCTGTTGGTGAATGAGACACTGAGGCGTTCTTCTGAGCCCCTGCACGGAACAACTGAGTATTTGGATTTGATTTAAGCTTTGGGTGCCCCCATTGTGGAGGAGACCATAAAGACACCGGAGTCGAAGACCTGACCCCTGAATTGAGAGACCCTGAGGTTAAAGCCCACCTTCAACCCAGGCTTACATTCTTCCTCTATAATAAATTATCCCACGAATGAGCATTGATTGTTTGAAACCATTGGAGGCCTTGTTACTGGAACTTCTTTTAGTGAGAACCTAACATTTTGGACGCTTCTTTAGGTTCTTTAAAGGTGGGACCAGGGTCAACTTTATCCCCCTTCCCGCTGAGAGCTTTACTGTCCCACAGAACCCAAAGAGACTGCTCTAACACATTTTCTTTCTTACCAAATTCGTTGTTATTTTAAAATTTGTATGAATTTCGAACTGTTTTAATACTGCATTCTTCTTTTTTTTTTTTTTTTAGTCCTCATTGTGCAATATGCTGGAGTAGGAGGTATCAGGGGCCCTGATCTTGTCTACTCCGACTTAGGTCAGCCCCTTATGGAAACGAGTGGTTGGGGAAGATCTTTTCTTTTTTTTTTTTTTTTGTCCGACAGGGCCCCCTTTTTAGGTCGAGCCTCGAGTAGCGCGCAAGCGCTGCTCTGCGAGACTTATAGTTAGGGAGTTTGAAAAGCTGACCAGACGCTCGTGCGTCATGGCCTTTTACCTGCGGTTACGCGCGCGGCAGACATGTGTTTCCAATTATCGTGCCCAGACGCGGGCGCGATAATTGGAAAAACATGCTGGCCGTGCGGGGAAAAAGGCCATGACGCAAGAGCATCTGGTCAGCTCTGCAGGCTGCCGCGCTCGCTCGCCCCCGCTCCTCTCTTGTTTTCCCCTTCCAGCTGACTGTTTGAGCCAATGCTAGTTGCATTTGAAGCTGTGTGAGAGGCAGCTACAGGCAGATGCCAGCAGGGCACGTTCACAAACTGCACACTGAGCATCCTGTCCTTCAGTCACGGGGGGGCACTGACGAGAGCACATTTCCGGAACACTGCCGCTTGAATTCACAATGCAAAGACCAGTACGTTTTGTGAGTGTATCTGGACCCAACAGGATAGCCCAGCGGGTTAAGTGCGCGCTGTGATCTTGAGATTCAGATCACAGCAGGGTTGAATGGTATTTTTAGCTTTCTGAAGTCAAACAAAGGAAAACTAGTTTTGGTTGGATGACAGCTCAGTGCCAAGTGTTAAAGGTTGTGTGCGGATCACTAATGACAAACCACGCAGATGTCCGGTTTCCCCATTCCATCGCCAGTACTCCTACAGTCCAGGCTTGTCATAGATTTGAAGTCCTGTTATGTCACTATAAAATGTGGCTTACAGGTCTCAGAATGAACAGAAAACCTGCAGTGGACGACCTGTTCCGGCTGAGACCTGGACATCTCGAGGGCTCTGTGGAATCTGCTCCTTCAGAGCACTGTTCGCTCCTTTGTGTGTCTCTGCCTGACACTTTATACCACAGACATCTCAACGGGGAAAAAGAGCTGCGGGGTAATGAAGCTTTTGGCTAGCGGTTAGAGGCCTCACTCTTGGGGTTTGCCCTTCAACTCTTTAGTAATGCCAGCTTTCGAGCTAGGGGGCAACACACACAGCGGAGCCACCTTAACACAAAATACATTTTTGTGCTGGTGTCTGGCTTTAGTGGTCTGTAAAGCGCCAGTACACATGACAGCCTAGCGCCGCAAAGCCTGAAGAGGTCTGTAGCTTCTTTTAGTTCGGACAGGCACAGGAGACCATTCATTTTCCTAACAAAGGGAACAAAGGAGCAGAAGAAAGGAAAATCAGGAAGCCAGTCCGCAGTCATTATTTCTAAGAACATCGGGACACATGTTGAAACGCTACTCTCGGCTAGATGCCAGGGCGTGGTGTGGTGGGGGGAGGGGGCGGGGTGGGGGTGCTGCATCATCTTAAACAGTCACAGCGCCAATGTCTGCACCAGAGGCAAGACTGCCACCCACAAGCAGGGTTCCCTGCTCAGAAAACAAGGTGTGCCTGGCTGCTGCGCTAGGATTTAAACATCGACTATTTCATACAGAGCAAATGGAAGAATGGGTGATCCAGAGAGCACGAGGGCATCAGCAGGCACACAGAGCCCACACACAGAGCCCCCGCACAGAGCGGCAGCATAAAGACACGCATCACCGCCAGTTACGATGCAATGCCATACCTTTAGGTTTATTCGCACTATGGCAATCCTTGAAGAACTCCCGTCGCATGAACGCATTTGGATTAACAATGCGACAATACAGGAAGAAAAGCCAACATTTCGAAAACACGGGCAGAAATAAAAGAAAACAAACAGTGCGATTAAACAAACCTACATGGAAAAAAGGGCAAGACTAAAAGTAATGGAGGCATGCTCCATGGGAGGGTTCGAGACACAAAAAGGAGGGACATATAACAAACATTGACCACAAAGAAGCAAGCCTTCGCAAAAGACACGCAAAATCAATAAATAACAAGCATTGGCATAGCCAATAGGTCTCGTTATTACATACGTTTGCAAGGTGGACAAAGGGAGTGTTTTACAGCTGCTTT
This sequence comes from Calotriton arnoldi, assembly GCA_963921515.1. Lineage (NCBI taxonomy): Eukaryota > Metazoa > Chordata > Amphibia > Caudata > Salamandridae > Calotriton > Calotriton arnoldi. Next base: position 1,404,120 of record CAWUFW010004509.1, on the reverse strand, counting down.
CTCAGCTAAGTAATCCTTACCACACCACCCTCCGTAACATGTATTTCACAAACTAGCACCATCCCTGGTGCGCTGCAATGTCTGTGGGCAATTTCTGTTGTTCTCAGTGTACATCTCTCCTTTCTTAACTGTTACTGCACGTCCCTGCAGTTTACTTAAGTGCACTTCCTGTGTGGGCGCTTTTTAGTGTAGTTCAACCTACGTACTCCACGGCCTCCTAATATGTGCTCAGCTGCAATTAATTATTTATAAAAAATCTTTGCTGCACGTAAAACAAGCATTGGCATAGCCAATAGGTCTCGCCTTTGGGACCTTATAAGTGTTTCGCCATGCAACAGTTGATGTTGTTGTACCAAGGATATTGTGCTGCATAACTAAATACTTATAAGGTCCCAAAAGCGAGACCTATTGGCTATGCCAATGCTTGTTTCCACTTCCAATGTGTACCTTTCACGGAGGGGAGCTAGCCATTTTGGCTACTCGTACAAGCCCATTGCTTGTTGGTTATTGCTATTGCATAATCATTGGACAACCAAAGACCATTCAGCACATCCCATATACTCAGATTATCTCTGTTCCCAAATATCCCAAAAGCTATATCTCTTGCTTTGCCTCCCACTACGGTCTAACTTATTTACCCTCTGAATCGATGCCAACCATTCCCACTGAGTTGGAGGGTTGGGCATTATCCATTTAATACAGATTTCCCATCTGGCCAATAAAATTAAAAGGAAAAGGAGGTTTTCCTGTTTTTACTTAATTTGGGATAACCTTCAGTATAGTTTCGGACCCCAAATATAACGAGATCTATGCTTACCTCTATTAGTTAGCCCAGTAAATTCGTGAGAACCTTACCGACTTCATTCCAGAATTTCTCGAGCTGGGGGCACTGCCGAAACATATGTACGTCGTCCTCCCTCTCTTCTCCACATTTTGGACAGCTTTTCACCTTCTGTTTGTTTAACTTAGACAACCTCTTCGGTGACCAGTACGCTCTATGTATAGTAAACATATGGTTTTTTTCTTAAAGAGGCAGATTTGACAATGTACCACAAACATGTAGCCATATCTATCCTGTACATCCAGCATCGGCAGCTTTTCCCCCCAGATTGTGGCGGGCAACATAAACTCTTCCTCCCCGGCCGATATAAGGGCCCAATACCAGCTTGAGACCTCTTTTTTCTTTTACTGCCACGTCCCCCTGAAATTTCTTCTCTATCTCTCCAGTTCTTGTTTCGTCTTCCCCGAGGCTCTTGACCCACCCAGCTCATTAGCTGATAGTATTTAAACTTTTATAGAGTGCCATTAGTCTTGGTTGTGAGTTGGTTCCAATCTATTAGTGTTTTCTTCTATAAGTTGACCCCATTTGATTATACCTTCTTTTCTCAGCGGGATGGCAAGCGTATCCTTCAAGCATTCTGGGGTTTCTGGGAATGCCCATATTGGGGCATAGTCACTGTAATATGGTATTTTTAGGGTTTTCCTGATTTGGTACCATAATCTGGAAACTGACCATAGAATTTTCAGTTTTAGCTTTTTGAAGAACTTTGGATGTCCAAATTCGTACAAGAAATGACTGCCTTCGACGTTAATCATTGCTTGTAAATATGTGGGATAAGTTTCGAATTTATTCAACAGTACTCTCATATTCTTAAACTGAAATGCTCTGCAATACTCTAATAAATCTGGGCTTGCTATCGCTCCTTGCCCCTTTCTCCTTCTAAGTTTCCTCCAGGCTATCCTAGTCCCTTTTGAGGCCCATATAAAATTGCTCCGCTCCCCTTTCAACTTGTTTATCCACTCATTTTTGAATTCCAGAGGTATGGAGCTAAATATATATGAAAACTTGGGTAGAATTGTCATTTTACGTATATTTGAATGCCCCATAAATGATAGTGGGAGACACCCCCAGACCTTATGGAGTTTCCTGACCTCCACCAGTATTTTGTTGAAATTTATGTGAGCTATTTTATTAATATAATTTACTATTTCCACGCCCAGATATCGTATTTTTTCTTTTACTAATGAGTTGTTGTTTTGATTATTCCACTCCATGATTTCAGATTTTGATTGGTTGACCATGTAGCCTGAGACCTTTCCAAATTGATCAAGTGTATCCTCTATTGCCAGGAGTGACCCTGTCAAGTTATTGGTGAATATCATTAAATCATCCGCATAGAGGGCCACTTTCTTCTCCCACCCTCGGTAATTAAAGGGGCAATCTCTTGATTACTCCTGAACTTGCTCGCCACTGGTTCGCGATTTGGATTAAAGAGCAGTGGAGAGAGGGGGCAACCCTGCCTAGTACCTCTCTTGATTTATTATCTTCTCGGTGAGACTGCCATTGACCAGGACCCTAGCTGTTGAATTTTTGTATAGGGTTTTTATAGCTCCCTGGAAGGTTTCCCCTAGATCATACTTCCCTAATACTGCGTTCAGGAACGGCCAGCTAACTCTGTCGAAAGCTTTGGCTGCGTCAAAGGTGATGAGTGAAAGGGGTAGTTCCTCGTGTATTGCTACGTCGATCGCACCAGTCAACTCGTGTGTCGACTCTTGTATCTGTCTACCTCTGATGAAGCCTTTCTGGTTTGTATGTATTAAATGCCCGGCTACTCGTCCCAATCTTTTGGCCATGATTTGTATGTAAATCTTGTCACTATTCAGAAGAGATATGGGTCTGTACGAGTCGCATCATTTTGGATCTTTCCTGGGTTTTAACAATATACTAATAGTCGCTTCATTCCATGAATCTAGAAGTTCTTTGACTTCTTGGAAAATGTCATTTAATAGCTCCGTCAGAGGGGGGACCAAGACTTCCTTTAATATGATATATAATTCATTAGGAAGTGCGTCGGGACCTGCAGCTTTACCCTTTTTTAGGTTTCCGATTATCTCAGCCACCTCACCCATTGTGATTTCTCCATTAAGATCAACCATTTGTTCGTGCGTCAGGGTTGGGAGGGCTATTTTCTCTAAATAACTATTAACTTGGTCCGTTGTTGAGGCTATATCCTCAGTATAAAGATCTTTAAAAAAGTTCATGAAGGCCTTCTCGATCATGGAATCTTCTGTACTAGGAGCAGTTTGGTTCTCAACCTGGATACTGGTTATCTTATTCCGGGTTTGATCCGTTTTGGTTTTCCAGGCGAGCATCTTACCACAACTCTCCCCGTATTCATAGTGGGATAATCTGCTTGCTTCCCATTTACATTTTATTATGGCATCTAAGGTGTCTGATAGAGCCTCTTTTTTTTCCCTTTATTTCCTTCTCCAACCCAGTTAATCCTAGTGGATTCACCCCTTTCCCTATTTCCATTTCTAGATTTTTTTATTTCTTTTTCTAGTTGGCTAATTTTGTTCTTTGTAATCTTGTGTTTATACGCCGCTAGACTTAATAGCTTCCCCCTAATCACCGCTTTGTAAGCGTCCCATGCCAGTTGTTTGGAGGTCCCCTCCCTATTTAATAGGAAGAATTGCTCCGTCTCTTTTAGCAGCATCTCTTTGTTCTGTGAATCCATGAGTGTGGTACGACCTACTGTCCATCTTGGGGATATCGGGACATTCTCCAACTGGATTTGTAGCAGAACTGCGGAGTGGTCAGACAGATGCGCTCGCAGGTGATCCACCTTCTGTGTACTCTTAATCAAACCCCTATCAGGAAAAAGTCTATTCTGGAGGCGTGCCCGTGTTTTTTATTTTGGAATGTGTAACGATGGACTTTGTCTCCCTTCTCCTTCCAGACGTCGGCTAACCCAAAGTCCTTGATGCAGAGTTTTAGCTCATTCTAGGTAGATTGAATGTCTTTCTGATAGGGGGTCTGTCCACTCTGGGGTTTATAATTATATTGAAATCCCCCCCCATGATTATAGGGGCCGTGACCTCTAATAGATATGTATACACCTTCTGTAGTGGTGCAGGATCATCTACATTGGGGCCATAGTACCCCACTATGATATATAGTTTATTATGTATTCTGGCTTTCACTATTGCCCATCTTCCTTTCGTGTCTGTTGCTTCTATCCTTACTCTAAGTGATTTCTTGAAGAGAATCGCCACCCCCTTAATACAACAGTCTTGGTTCGTACATGCGTAAGTATCCACCCAACTTTTGTTTTGATTATGTCGACCCATTCGTCCTTTAAAAGGTGCGTTTCCTGTAGTATTATTATTTCACTGTCTATTTGTTTTAAATATTCCATAATTTTCTGTCTGCGACTCTTTATTCTAAGGCCGTTCACGTTCCATGAGAGAATATTAACTAGCACTAGACTCTTTTGGCATAGGCCACGGCATTTCCTGCCGCTCCTTGGATCCCTGCCTCCTCAATTTTGCGCAACTTGGACCAATTTTTTGTTGTTTTTTCCCCGTATGCTCCCCCACCCAGTGCATATTTTTTTGCGATTTTTATTTGTGGACTACATCCTCTTCTTCCCTTCCACCCCCCTCCCGGGAGAAGCCTCCCTTTTTCCTTCTCTGGGCGGTACATTCCGCCCTTTTGAACTCTAGGCTCCCCAGGCTTTAGCTGTGCTCACTATGTTGAGATTTCATTTGCTCGATGAAGCACTCCACTTCTTTGGGTTCCTTTATGTTGTACATTTTGTTCTTCCACATGATTTTTCGAGATGCTGCAAAGCGCATCTGGACAGTTGCTCCAAGGGATCTTAGTTGCTGCATCAATTGGCCTAGCTCCCACTGCCTATCTTGAGTTGCCTTGGAGATATCTGACCGGATTCTAAATACCCATTCATCCTTGGTATAGGTACCAGTCTTGAGGGCTTCATTCAGAATTTTTTCCTTAAGAACATAGGTCTAAAGTTTATCAAGATCTTTCTAGGGTTCTTCCTCACTTTCCCCTTCCCAAATGGGTCTCAATGTATCCTTTGTATGTCCTAAGCTAAGGCTACTGATTTCAGCCAGGGGAAGCTTTCTTCCAGTAAGGTAATCATACATTTTTTGATGTCCTCTCCTTCCAAGCCTTCGGGTACATTCAGAACTCTTAAGTTGTTTCTTCTTGATTTGGTTTTCAAGAGGTCTCCTTCGCCTGACCGTAGCAGTTTGATTTCTCTCTGATTTGCCTCTACTTCCTTACTTAGAGCTACTACGGAAATTTCTACTATAGTTACTTGTTCCATCAATGCCATTATTTTGGAGTCCGAGGCTTCACAGGTCCCTTGTATTTTTAATTGGTTCTTTTCAGAAATAGCAAAGTTCGCCCTCGTTTCCAGTATCATGGATTCCATTAGTTTCTCCGTTCTGGGTTGTGATCCCTGGGGAATTTGCCCTTCTCGTTGCGGGCTGCAAGGGGTTACTGTTTGTCTTTGTTGGGGAGGACTCTCGACATTTTCCTCCTCCGTAATCGCCTCTGTACTAAGGACCTCAAACCTATTGCTATCCATTTTTTCCCCTCTCCTGAGCTTTCCTCCACTTTTTCTATGCTGTTCGGGCTTTCCCTCTGTTTTGTACGCACGGGATTGGGGGATGTCCTGTTTTTCCTGCACCTTTAAAAAAGGACCTTAAGGATGGGGTAATTTTTACTTTGGTTCCTGTTAATTTACCTTGTCGTGTTCTGGACAGGGGGTTAGGTCATGTGCTGAAGTGAGTGCTTTCCCCTTTTTTCTTGTGCTTACTGAGGCTATACTATTTTTCTCTTTTGGAGGTTCCTGGGGGGTGTTCCTCAGGCAGTAGCTAGTCCCCCTATTAGGTGCTCGATCCGGCTCAGTTACTTTAGCAGAGCACGTTGGGAGGTTTATCTTTCCTTTTTCCCCACCTCCGCTGCCTCTGCTAGAGACTGGCGCACTCGTGGTCTGGGGAGATTGGAATGACGCCGTGCCCCCCTCAACAGCACTTACCCCATTCATGCGGTCATTCCACTTTCTTCCTACCGTTATGCCGTCCGCTGAGCCGTCCTTCCATGCTCCAGGGAGCCTTGGAACCTCTCTGGCTGCCGCGCTCGCAGCCGTCATCCTGCCCCGGAAGGAGACCCTTGCGGTGGTCCTCAGGTTGCTGCAGCAAGCCGCAGCCGCTTCCGCCCACATTCTAGGCAGTCTGTTTGATCAATGCGGAATCCTGCCACAGCCGCGTCCGTCCTGTTCACAGTAGCCGCTCTGGTCTCCGCGTCCTGTCCCTCGTTTGAGGCCGCTAGGTAAGCACACTGTTGCCTTCTGTCTCATCGCATTCTTCCGAAATTACTTCTCAGTAGTGGGTGCTCGCGATAATTTCATTAGTTTCGTTGCTATCGTAGTTTTGCCTGGGGAGCTCGGAGCTCCCGACCGGGCTAATCAGCCGGCCGCCATCTTCCCCGCCACTTTTCCACCGAATCCTGCATTCTTTAATGGCATGCTGCACTTAAACATTATAAGATTTTCAACGTTACACTTTCTACTTTGCTCCAGTTGTGAGCATTGTTTTGTGGTTCGCATTATTCTTAACATAATACCCTGATTATCTGCACTCTTGGCCGGTGGGCAGGGTGACGTTTTGGGGCCTTCGCGTTTGAGGCCATTTCCTTGCCGACATTCCTACCGCTAGGTTAGCGGCGTAGTTGCTCTTTGGGAGGTGGTGCTTAAGGGGGACAAGAGGGATAGGAGTGGGTTTGCGGCGTGGACGTGCGCAGTGGGCGCGCTGCTAGTGTGCCAAAGGCAAGCCCGTCTGTGCCCGTTTAAATCCGTTCCGTTGCCAGCTCCAGCCTCCCTGCAGGTATTATGTCGGGTAGCAATCAGTTGATAGGCTTCTACAGAGAACGTGGAGGTAAGATGCCCTCCTGAGATAATCTAGTCGGCCTCGATCCAATTGACGGCCCTTTCTCTTGCGTTTGTTGTAAAGTCACATTTACTGGCATATGAGACAGTCACCCATGATAATCTCAGACTCAGAGTAACCCTTACACGATATCTCTTTCTGTTGGTGGGCTCATTAATGAACGGTCGCTTCCCAAACACTCCCAAGAGATGCAGGACCATATTAGCTACTGCCATCTTGATTTCATGCTCATTGCAGTGTCCTGGCTCAAATCCTGGTCAAATCCTGATATTGTAGCCACGCTCCTCCCTCGCTACACCATTCTTAGACAGGATAGACCTGAGGGGCAAGGTGGGGGAAAGCCATTATTATTTATCGCCCGCCAGGATCGTGTTCTGGCTTCCTGCAATGATTTGCAGTATCGTAACAATAGCCCCCGCAGGCCCTTCCAATGGACAGCCAGCTGTTGCGTCTTTGAACACCCGCAAGGGGGAACAGATCACTGGTGATAAATTGACAAGTCGTAACCCCCACCCCTCATAGGAGAGTTGTTGAATGACTTAAATTCATTCAACCAGTGGATACTGGGGGCGGTCGATTTAGCTCCCTTAGCCGGACCCAGTAGAAAACGTGTTGCTGTTTCAGCACCTTGGTTCACGCCCTCACTTGCAAAAGAAACGCTTACTTATAAGCAAAAAGAGCACACATGGCGATTGGCTTATAAACCGGACGATCGGATCAAATTTAAAACTGCCTTGAAAATCTACTGTAAATCGATAAGGGAGTCAAAAAAGAAGTTTTATCCTTCTCAGGTTAAGCTTGCTAATTTTGATCCTAGGAAATTCTTTCAAATTTCAAAAACCTAAAGCCTTGTCGAGAGAGATTTCTCCCTAGCAATCCTTCTGTGACAAATTGTTTCATTTTAAAATACATTTTAAAAATCCAAAAAGGCTCTTTACAAATTAGACCTGAGACTATTCGTCCTCTAGAGACCACTCAGGTAGTAGCACTCACAAATCTTTCCTTAGTGGACTTTCAGCCCATCTCCCAGGTAAAATCAGAACAGGCTACTCTCAGCTGTAAATCTGGCTCGCTGCGAGACCGCTGCCCACCTTCTATTCTCCAGAAGGCAGTTGGAAGTGGTCAATCGGGTCATTAACCACATTTTGAACAACCCTCTCTCTTCACGAGCAGTACCAGAGCCCTGGAAAGTGGCAGTGGTAAAATCCCATAAAAAAAAATGTTAGCTGATCCTTCAATCCTAACGGATTTCTAGCCTATATTACTTCTTCCTGTACTTAAAATTTCTGGAAAAACTAGTAAATGAACAACTGATGACTTTTCTAGAAAAATCGAAAGCTCTTAACCCCTTTTAATCCGGCTTTAGACTTGGACACGATACAGAATCTGCCCTTCGAGACTATAAAAATGATTCTGGATGGTGGACATACAGGGACATAACACAGGCCCCCGCACCCCTGTGGTGCGGGGGCTCCCGAGCTGCAGGGGGCCCCCTCAGCACTGAACTCAGACCTGAGAGCTCCGGATTAAATCCAGAGCGGGGCCCCTCTGTGTACCCTGCAGGGGGGGGCCCTTCAACTTTCTTTACGCCACTGTGGACATAATGCTGTCCTGATCCTGTTAGATCTTTCAGCAGCATTTAGTATCATCACTCATTCAATACTATTTTACATTTTCTTGGAAATCAGCATAGTCTGCAACGCCTGGTCATGGTTCCAATCTTTTCTTTCAAACAGGAAGCAAATGGTATCCATTGGGCATTTCTCATCTGAGGATAAAGCCTCATCTTTTGGGGTCTTGCAGGGCTCCTCGTTCAGCTCCTTGTTGTTTAACGTGTACATGGCACCTTTCATATCAATGATTAGCTCATTTGGTATTTCAGCAACCTCTTTCCAGCTGTATTACTACCTTTGCTCTTTCGTTATTGATTTGCATACCTGAAAAATTTAAAAAGATGAAGTTCTAAACGAGTATATGAAAAAACTGAACACAAAATAACTAGCTTAAAGAAGAGTGCAGCACTCCGTGGTGGAACACTGTATCCAGAGACATTGGGGAGATTGTAGCCAATAAGTTTGGTACCTTCCATGGGGCAAATGGTATTGCCACGTGGATTCCAGAAAGTAGATCTGAATGTTGAAGACGATGTTGAAAGTTGATGGAGTGAAGACTGTGGTAGGGACGCAGATCAGAAAGAAGGGGACAGCCCACTCTAGTGTTTTTGACTGTGGACCTAGATATGAGGTGAGAATTCTTGCAGAAGTTAATGTCTAGGACCACTTGTAATATAAGTAACAACTCTTCCGGATTAAGCATCTAAGACAATGAAGGAGAGCGAGCACAGGATGTTAAGGCTTGATAGTTCTAGCCCTTCAGGCTAGAAGTTAAATTAAAATGGAGTGCCTGTTCTTGAACCCATGACTGAGAGATGCCTTATTGGAATCTTTCCAGTACCATGAGATGAGGTGAACTATATTATCCGACTCTTGTGTTTTTGTCTATAAGTTAATGTGTCTGCTGTAACGTGCCTTAAGTCTTTCTATGCTAAATATCACCAATGAAATCTCTGAGCATAGATTAGCCCAGGAAAAGGTGGCAGCAATTCATCAGAGCTATAGGAAAGCAAGGTTCTCTCTTCGAAGAATGACTGAGGAAACTCACTGGATCAAAGCTCACGAAATAATAAAGTCCTGGGATCAGAAGAGATTCTGGAAGTGGATGAATAATTGCTTCAAACCAAATCTGCAACCCACTGTCACAAATATCTCGGCCCAAGCGTGGGAAAATCACATATACGCTCTGTACGTGGACCAGCCCAGTGAAGACAGCACAAGTCATAAATCAGCTACCTCCTCTAATATACCACCTCACTTTCTGCCACAGCATGGACCAAGCGACCAGAAGGAAATAACAGCAGACATGGTCATGTCCATCATAAACAAAATGCGCCCGGCGGGGCACCAGGCCCAAACCGCATTCCTCCAGTGGTATATAAAGGAACAGTCCGTTAATGGGCAACCATCATGGCGCCACTATTCACGGAGTATAGATCAGGAAGGCACATTCCCGAGTCATGGGCGGGTTACCTTCTAGTCCCAATACACAAAAAAGGGATGCGATCGAACCCAGAAAATTATCGCATGATCGCCCTCTTAGATGTCGATGGGAAATGCTACGCTAATCTGTTGCTAAAAGGACTGACAGCTTGGGCTGAAGCACAAAATCTGATCCCGTTCACGCAAACTGGCTTCCAAAAGAGGTCTAGCATCGAAGATAACTTGATCTGCGTGTCCTACTTAATAGAAACAACTCTGGACAAGAAAGGGAAGGCACTCTATCTAGCTTACATTGATTTCCAAACAGCATTCGATAGCGTGGACCGTTCAAGATTGTGGACGAAACTAAAAAACTGGGGCATTAACAACTCACTATTAAATGCACTAGTTGCTCTATACTCCGAAACCTGGGTTAAAATCAGAGTGTCCGCCGACTGGTCAACAACAAAAAAGATACAAACTAACAAAGGCCTAAAGCAAGGTTGCAAACTGGCCCCAATGCTTTTTAACCTGTATTTAGCCGACCTACCTGATTTCCTGGCAGAGGTTCGAGCATTCCCTCCCAAACTTGCTGGAACTAAAATCCAATCGCTACAATATGCAGATAATATCATTCTGCTAGATCAAACCCCGATTGGCCTACAGCGACTCCTAACTGCATTGTCGTCATACTGCAAAGCAAACAAATTGAAAATAAACACGACAAAAACAAAGACGATGATAATCTCCAGACTAACGAAGAGAAGAGGCTTATGGTAAATTGACGGTAAATCCATCGAGACAGTCTCTACTTACAAGTACCTTGGTGTATGGATCGACCATAAAGGAAGGCAGTCCACACACATCACAGCGATGCACGGCCTTGCACAATCCTTGGAGGTTGCCTTTTGCCGAGCAAGGAAACCATGTGCTCACCCGACCTTACCCCTTTAATCCAAGCAATGGGGGCAAAGTTTCTACCGTCGTTGTCCCATGGCACTATAGCCTTTAAGGACAAGATGTCATCGTGGCTGGATAGAGCTCAATCTGCCTGCTTCCGTAAAGTTTTCCTTTTACCCTCTTCCACTCCGCATGTGCAAAATCTTAAAGAATTCAACTTGACATCTCAAAAGCTGATTCTCAAAGCACGATTCATAGCATTCTGTCTAAAGGGCAAACAAGCACAGGAAAACTCATTAAAAAATCACATCTGGCTAATGATAAACCCGGGTCATCTTGGCACAATTTTCTTACTCACTCTGTTGAAACATTGGAAGCCTGTGAAACAATGGGGCAGCAAAACTTTTAATAAAACAAGCAAAAATGTCAGAGGTCAATGATGCAACAAGCTTGAAAAAACTCAAACACGGAAGCTGGGCTATAAAACTATACAATAGCAGAGGGTTACCACACTATCTGTCGTCACCCCTAAAGCCAAAAATTTCGATCTATTCGATCTATGCTGCCCTAAGAAATATGAAACTCTGACTGAGTCAAAAACATTGAGTTTGATGCCACCTCCAACTGCCAGACGTGGCTAATAGAAGAACGCTCAATCAGAACTGTGGCTCCAATGCAGTATATCCTTCATCGGGGACTCTGAGAAGACACGTTTCACCAAAAGACCTTGATCTCATGACGAACAGAGCAATCAACCCTGTGATCTAGTAATAGAAATAAACAAAAGACTCATGATAAAGCCAAGCGGGGGGCATATTGGAGTAGGCTAAACACCTAGAAAACAATGAAATGAGTAATTCATGCAAGCTCCAATAAATAAGTAACACAAGTCAAAAAATATATGCCTGAAATAATGAATTACTCACCCTCAAAGATAGTTAGGAGTCATTTCAAGACATGTAATATAAAAAGTAAAAACAAGTGTGAATGAGTAAAACAATTGAGTAGCTGAATCAAGCGACCACTTGAATATCATCGGTGTCATACACAGTTGCATAGGTTGAAATAGATTTTACATGAAAATGAAAACAGGGTTGCATAATGTAATGGGTGTAATTGCAAACTGAAGAATAACTCCAAAGGTTATCAAAATCACCCTATCAGTATTAAAGCCCTATTCCCATCCTAATACAGCCCAAGTGTGCCCACATAGGAGATCTGAGTAATAATACCAATTATTGAAGTATAAGTCATGGAAGCAATAATGGGAGGTGAACCAAAGAATGGCCAACACTAAAACGTCCCTCGACAAGTCCATACCGACAACCAAAATAGAAAGACATTTTTGTGAAAAAATGTTGTCTGTGATATAACATCAAAACCCTGTGGTGCGAAGAAAAGTGTAGGGGATTCAGGTAGGCCAACACTTCCTTGCTGGAAATGACCCCTTCCTTTTCTCCTGCAAATAAAAACATATTTACATGTCACAGAAACACTGTGAGGAATCATGTAGCATTTAAACAGGAAGGAACAGTTGAGCTATATTCCAAGGCATGTAAACATAAACATCAGCTGTCCTCCAAATGTACCCTCATTGTCACCTGGTATATATATATATATGTATGTGTGTATATATATATATATGTTTGTGTGTGTGTGTGTGCGTGTGTGTGTGTGTGTGTGTGTATATATTTTCACTGGAAAAAACAAAAGTTACAGTGATATAGTTAGGAAAGGGAATAAAAAAAACTTACAATAGTTAGGCTCAGGTTTCACTCATACAAAACCAGAGAAATTCAGCAGTTCTAGTTAGCTGAGTTAACTATAACTCACGCCCGCAATGCACTGCTTATGACCTCACATATTACATCACTCATGACCTGGTCAGTGGCATCGCTGATGACCTCTCAAATAACCTCACTCATGACATCATCCAGTGACTGTGTATTTTAAAAATGTTTGTGTTAAATATATATACCTAGGTGTATTGATGAATCCTCACACACTCATCTTGATCACAGAAAACAAACTTACCTACTGAAGCCACCCCCCCACAAGCTTGGACGCAACCACAAAACTGACATCAACCACCTGCAGGTGCTGAAACCAATGTGATGCGCTCACAGCTCAATTTTAGCCATTCGGCAATCTCAACTCTCACCAAATAACATATCAAACCGCTGTCAAAGTTTATGACAAACTCATTCCTCTTAAAACATCCATGCACCTTAAACAAGTTCATGCAATTACTTGGTTCAATCATGGAAAAAAATATTCAATCATAACGGACTGTGTTCTGATGTCAGTGGAAGCAATTCCATAATGTGTCGGTCAATGGCCACTTCCAGGGACTCTGCAGGATCTACAAAGCCTCCATCAAAAAAGCAAAAAGATACACACCTCCAACTGGAGCTACTGTGCCAACTACCCCATGAGAGAAGTCAACATGTTCCTCACAAATTCCCTGCTACTGAATGCTCCATGCACACCTACCTCACTCACATGGTCAAGGCTAGTGTGCCGGCTTTTTGTCCTGCAATCCCCTCCTTCCATCAAACCTTCAAGACCATCCTGATACATATGACCCTCTGCAAGCCCTGCCAATGTACATCGTCAACAACTCCCTAACCTCTGGCATCTTCTTACTAGAACTGTAGATATTCTATTTATAGCAGATCTATATATAACAATTCTTCACAAAAAGAACCTGTACCTTGCTTCAGACCAATCTCAAATTGCCAGTTCCTTGGAATACAATTGAAAGAGCACCTTTGCAGTTTCCTTGAAGAAGGCAACCTACTCTGTCATTTGTGATCTGCGAGAGGTACAAAATCCACCTGATCTCTCCATCAGACAACCTAATGACAGTGTTATGTTATGTGAATTTGTAGAGCACAGCTAATCACCCTTGAGGGTATACAGGTGCTAAGTAGAGCAGTTCTGAGGGAGGAGGAGGGGTCATGCCTGCTTCCTCTGGAAGAGCCATGTCTTTAGATTCCTTCGGAAGTCCATGAGGGAGGGGGAGGTTCATATGGGTTTCGAGAGGTCGTTCCAGGTCTTGGCTGCGAGGTATGAGAGAGAGTGTTATCCGTTTCTTGTCTTGAGACGTAGGTGTCTGGTTGGTTGGTAGAAGTTGAAGTTGGTGGTTGAGGTAAGCTGGACTGATGTTGTGGAAAGCTTTGTAGCGTGGGTGAGAAGCTTGAACTTACATCGTTCCTGGACTGAGAGCCAGTGGAGACTGTTGAAGTGTGGAGAGATGTGGTTATTTTGCAGTATGTTCAGGATCAGTCTGGCGGCGGCATTCTGGGTGGTTTGGAGTCTGCGTAAGACATTGGCTGGGATGCCGATGTAGAGGCAGTTTCCTTAATCCAGACTACTTGTGATAAGAACCAGAGTGACTGTCTGTCTGGTGTTCAGTGGGATCCACTTGAAAATCTTTAATAGCATTCTCCGGATGTGTAAGCATGATTAGGAAATGGTGTTATCTGTCTGCTCATGGAGAGGTTGGTGCCCAAGGAGATTCAGAGGTTCTTGGCATGGTCCATAAGGGTGGATGGAGGGCCAAGTTTGGAGGGCCACCAAGAAGCGCCCCAGGGGGAGCGGTTGTTGCTGAAGATGAGAACTTCGGTTTTGTCTGTGTTGAGCTTGAGTGAGTTTTTTTTTTCATCCAGGTAGCGACGTTGCCAGGGCCGGACTGGGAACCAAAACCGGCCCTTGCAAAGTACTCGGCCGGCCCCCCCGGGGGGTTGGGGGGGGGGGGGGGACAGCCGAGCTGTTTGCCAGGGCCGGCTTCGGCCGATTTTGTTACAGGGCCGATATTGCAGCTATGCTGCAAAAACGTCCCTGTAACAAAAACGGCCCCCCCAGGGGCGCAAAACCGGCTCCCACCCTGGCAGCCCACCGGGGAAACGCCCGGTGCCCGCTACGGCCAGTCCGGCCCTGGACGTTGCTCATGCAGTTGGGGAAGTTTACTTTGGCAGTGCTAGTTGAGTCGGGAAGGGAGAGGATGAGCTGTGGATCCTTGGCATAGTATACTATGTTGATGCTGTGGGCTCTGATGAGGATTGTCATGTTGGACTGAGAGACGACCCTTGAGGGACTCCGCAGATGAGTTTCTTGGGTACTGAGGTGTAGTGGGGAAGTCCAACTCATTAAGCTCTGCCCGTGAGGAAGGAGGATATCCACTTGAGGGCTGGCTGGCAGATAGTCATGTGCTGAATCTTTCTGATGAATGACTTGAGGGAGAATGTATCGAAAGCTACGGAGAGGTCTAGGAGGATGAGTGTGGTCATTTCTCTGTGGTCGAGGATGCTACTAATGTCATCAGTGGCCACAAAGGGGCCTGTCTCTGTGCTCTTGTTGGTTTGAAAGGTTGATTGAGAGCTGTCTAGGAGTTGATGGAGTTCTAGGTGGTCTGTGAGTTGAGTATTGATGGCTTTCTCAATTACTTTTGCTGGCAAAGGCAGGAGCAAGAGGGTCTGTAGCTGCAGAGGGTGTTTGGGTCTGCAGTTGGTTTCTTCAGTAGGGCGTTGACTTCTGCATTTTTGGCGGTGGTTGTGGAAATGTTGATGATAGCTGTGAGCACGGGGGAGATGATGGTTCTTCCAAGGTTGTATATGAAGTGGGGGGCAAGGGTCTGAGGGGGCTCCTGAGTGGATGGTATTCATCAGGGCAGCGGTTTATTTGTTCGAGAGGGGCTTCCAGTTGCTCAGCTGCTGTTTGGCAATGAAGGTGGTGTCCGGCTGGTCAGGGGAGTTCGTATCCGTATGCTGTGGGTCGAAAGTGTTGTAGATCTTGACAATCTTCTGTTCGAAGAAGTTTGAGAGGTTTGTTTAAAGTGATTGGGATGGGATGATGTAATTGTTGGCAGCTGTGGGATTGGAGAACTCCTTGATGATTGAGTTCTTTGCCGTTTGAGCTGACTTCGAGTCTGAGAGTTGGGGCTTTTTTCTGTTCTCTCGTAGTTGTTGGTGGTCGAGGTTGAGGGCATCTTTGTATGTGGATCTTGCAGTGGTGTTTTTGTTGAGTCTCCATTTTACCTCAAGTTGTTTGCTGTGGCGCTTAGACTTTCTGAGGTCGTTCGTGTACCAGCTGGGCCGTCTGTTGCTTTTGTTAGTCTTTTTTCTGGTGGCAGCGGTGCAGTTGGAGAGTCATTTATTGAAGAGCTTGGTGTCGACGTTGAGGTTCCCGGTGTGGTTGGGTGGGTGTTTGTGTAGGGTCTTGGTCTAGTTTTCTTCTCTGGAGGAGAAAATAGGGTTGAGGGTGTGGCCTTCTGTGTGGGTTGGTCCTTGGACGAGCTGGGTGAGTCCGAGGTTGCTGAGGTTGTCGAGGAGGGCTCTGGAGTTAGGGTCTGTAGTGTCTTCCAGGTGAAAATTGTGGTCCTTGAGGACGATGTTGGTTGATCTGATTGAGCGGGGAGCGATTAAGTCTGCGATGTGGTTGCAGTATTCCTCTCTGGGGCCGAAGGGATGGTAGGCGAGAGTTCCCTTAAGGGTGGTGTTGTAGTCCATTCATATTTTAAAGTAAAAATGTTCCTTGTGGTTGGTATCCTAGTCCGTGGAGGTGGTTAGTCCGTCGTGTTTTTGTAAATGATTGCGAGTCCTCCGCCTGGTTTGTGAGTTTGGTCCTGGTGTTTGATTTTATAGACAGGCGAGATGGCTGCAGCGATGTCCAGGTTGGAGGCTGGGTTGAACCATGTTTCAGTCAAGAAGAGAAGGTTGGGTATGTTGCTGTTGAGGAGGTCCCAGATTTCAGTACAGTATTTCCCCAGGGATCGAACGTTGAGGAGCATTGCGGACAGTTGTGCGGGGTGGTTGTGGTGGTGGTGGTGGTGGCGGCGTGCGTCAGTTTTTGGCGGTGGTGGTGGTGGCGGCGTCCGAGGTGTCGCAGGTGAAATCGCAATGGGTGCAGGAGAAAGGTCCAACCGTGGGGCTGAGGGATGTGCGGCATCAGGTTGCTTGCCTGTATGTGTTGTTGAGGTCGCGGAGGATGGTGGAGGCGTAGTGGTGGCATTTGTTTGCTCCAGTAGTGGCTGTGGTTGTGGTGTTGCGTTGGAAGGTCGTGGGGCCAGGGTTCATGGTACTGGCCGTGGCCTGATGCGCGGTCACGCTGTGGCCTGCATTAAGTAGGTCCTGGGGTGGACAGGGCTTCTGTTGGCAGGAAGAATGGTGAGCAGGAAAAACCTGGGTGGGAAAACCCAGGAAGTGGCGTCGTAACTTGGCCAAAAAGTGGCAACTGGATCAAGCTGGAACAAGCAGGAACTGGAGGTCACTCGCAAGTGGCAAGCTAGGTGCCACGGTGCCTACAATGGTGGACAAAAATTGCATTCCTGTACTTCTGTTTGTATCTGATGGCCTCATGTGATCCAGTGAGCCACCACTCCCTCCAAGAGAGACTATAGAAACGAAGCGAAAACAGGAATCACTCTGGGCTGGCTATCCTAAGTAACTAATGAATCCAGCATTATCTCACTCCCCTCACTATTATCACCACTTTTCAGCATTTAGGCAGGACTTCCACGAGTATCATTCATTGTCCCTCTCTTCAGTGTCTACCTTAGCCCACTACCAAATCTATTTCCATGGATGTGGGCAACAGAGTGCTATACATTGTGTGATGTTTGCAAAAGGTCCATCCTTATATTGGGATCTATCAACATTCAGGCCAAGTTGCCATTATTGTACAAGGAAAGATATTACAATGCAACTAATATGCACACACCATACAGAGGATGAGGAATCTACCTTCAAAACAATAGAAAGATTAGACCGAGTACAGGGAGTAAAGTTGTTGAGTGTGTATGGGAGCACAATTTAATCAAGAGCCAAAGTGGAGTATTGACTGCCACACATTCGAAACATAAAGCATCATGGACGCTTATAAAGTTGGAGGTACTCTCAGTAGCAGTTAACATATGAGAGTGGGAGGCACAATGAGAGTTGCATAACCAAAATAGATGAGCAAACAAGTAGGATTATGGGCAATTGTTGGTGCTCTCATACGTCCATCCTAATTTTAATGCCATAAGGTCATTTATTCAGAGGGAACTGAAAGCAAGAGTCTTTACAGTTAGATGAAGGTGATTGTAGCAAGTTGTTTGAATCATGCGACACATCTAAAATCTATGCAGTCTTTGCAGTTTCATTTTTGAGCGTAGGTGATTGTACCCAGTATCGACATCTGCCAGCCACAAGGCGCTATCCACTTGAGAAGCTAGCTGAGGGGGAGTTTACTCTGTGCTCAAGAAAATCTGCTCCGGGCAAGAACAGGAAAGAATTTGCACTGCAAATAGCTAGAATTGGTTTAATAATAGACTTCATGCAGTCCAATGGTACTGTAGAAAAGGCCAAGTGGCAGTCTAGGAGGTAATGTTGGAGTTGCATTGGGAGCTGTTTGCAGTAGTTTTACACACTCTGAAGTCTACCAACCACAGGATTTCAGAGATTTAGATAGGCACCCAATTCAGTAGTCCTAATTGGTCCACTAACTAATTCCTTGTCTGATATAGAAATGTTTGAAGGGGAACAGATGAGCTTAGTTGATCACACTTCGGAGATAACCATCCATTCATTACAAAACATTTACTTTAACAGCCAATTTCTGCATGCAGCAGCTAACTCTTATGTGTGCTTGTGCAGCCGACATTCTGGCTGATCATGTCAGTAAAGCACCATTTCCTATAGTTCACCCAGCATTGATCTATAGGTTACATGCACCCCTATACTGCTGCTTGGGGTTACTCGCCTACAAACATTGAAGCAACAGTTACGTTTTTCCAGCTCTGTAATTAACTGTTTCCCTGTCGCACTCTGGCTACCAGGTCTCCTCAGTGCCTTGGGAACATGGAGATCTGACAGCAAGCTTCCTTGTTCCTTCCTCCCTTGATTAAAAAAAAAAAGCTACAACTCCCTAGATTTTGTTATCTGCCAGTTCAGAAAAGAAAACCGATTTCACTTCTGAGTCAGCCAGCATTCATTTATTTTGCAGAGTAAGGAGGCTGCTTATGTGGTATGCTCCTGAACCTAGGAATCTAGCTTGCACCATCTGAAATTGGGCTGTGGAACTTGTCTGACTAACTGCTCATTATATGATGGATCTTATGATGTAGAATTCACCAACATAAGCTCTTCTAAGGTTTCATACCTCCTAGCAAGAGATACCCCTGTCTTGTAATATAATGGAGCACGTTGCATATTACTGTGGTTTAATGCTCAAAAGGTAAAAGACTGGCCCCAAGTTTTGACTGGCTGTGGTCTGCAGGAATTGCAATCTCCTATGGCATAAGAGAACATTTCCCATTTTAAGTGGACACCCATTTCTCATTGTGCCTTCTTTTGAGAGATTACATGTGCAGTCACTAGCAAACTACCCCCCTTAAATGAAAAGTCACTTACTGAAGATACTTGTTGCGTGTCTGTGTGTGTCTGGTTGTCCTACAGTTCACAGGTTTGAGTCCGCCAGGATGGGGACTCAGCCTTTCACCCTTCCAAGGTTGAGTATAACATTACATTTGGTTATAATAACAATGACAAACGCTGGTTGCAGGTGCTAAATGAACAAGCATTGTTTTCATGTGTTCATTTTTATGGACCTTTTAATTACTTTAGGAATAATCTGTTAATCTTGACGAAATTAAATTTGGATTCCTATTTTTTTAAATTGCTTTTACATTGGCAATGGATTATTAATGTAGTTTTGGACCAATGTTCACTGGGGGATACTGCTGTACCTACTCTTTTCTGCCTTTTTTGTTCCTTACCTAACCCTGTCCAGTAGTGTTATTATGCCTACGTGTTTGTTACCCGCATCCTCCCTTTGTTTTTTCCTTCTGTTTTATTTTTTAGCCAAGTTTTACTTTGTTTTTAACCACCCCTTCATGCCCCACCATCTCCCCACAAGTTTCAGACCATAATTAACACACACCACCACATTGACAAAGCCAATTGCTTAGTTTTTTTGTGCAGTGACACAGGTTTCTCATGCGCACAAGAAGGCAGTCAGGGCAGCACCAGTGTAAGTTTCCCTCACTCACAACTAATATGTCATAGCTTTGTAAGTAGTAGTGTAACCTTCAGTCATACAAAATTACTAAATGGGACAGTTACATCCAAGTGCGCAGCATTTGTGCTGTGGGCACACAGGAAAGGAAGCACAAAGCAGGCACACTGGCAAAGCAAGGGAGAATGCTTGAAAGGTGAAGTAGGGTGTCGGCATAGACATTGTTCTGGTGGTGGGCATGGACACACTATGAAAAAAGGAAATAATGTGGGGTCAGGTTCGGTGCTTGAGGATGAATGGTTGAATGAGGCATTGAAAGTGGGGAAGTAAAAAAGCCAAAAGATGAGGGCAGTGATGTAGGAGATGGCGGAGCATGGGTGTCAGGCAGAGGCAAGAGGGAGAGTGTTGCAGGCAGAGGAGCTGTACAGGGACATGGGCAGAGGGGAGTGAAGGTGGCATGTCTGGAGGAATGGAAAACGGGCACTGAGGTCACAGGAAGTAGGCTGCTCATAAACTAGACACAGAATCTAAAGGCAATATGAAGCATGATCACAGAGGCTCAGTGGATCAGAGGAGCTCATGTGAGGGTCATCAGATGAGTGTAACCTTACAGCTACAAGGACGAAAAGAAGACACAGAAAGGTCCACAGTCAAAGGGCGTGCACAGGGAGAAAAGGGTTTAGGATGTTACATTTGGGCACAAGCATAGAGTCTCAGATGATAATGATGGTACAGGGAGAGGCAGTGGGAAGTGCAGATTGGGGCAAAAGGGTGATGGGCTTGTTGGCACTGGGGAGTAATGTTAGGGTTGCTCAGGAACGGACAGTCTGGCACACAGCCAAGGGCCATAGACTAGGTAGCACAACCAGGGTAACGTTATGTGAAGAAAACAATGTGGTACGTGAAAGCAAATTGGTACTCTGTTGTCAAGACAGTCCATTGGTAATCTGGTCAGTCACAGAGATGGTAAGCGGTCACGTGGTGGATTGACGGCGGAATCATGAACATCAGAAGGCACAAGAGGTGGCGGTCACTCTGAGTTGGAAAAGGTCTCCTATTTACATATTAATTTGCAAAATAGTCCTCATTTTCTTCCCACCACAATCAAAGTGCCTAACCCCATAATCGGTGATGGTTGATACAGTGATCGATACATGCTAATGTGTTTTGAAATGATGCCCATGATACACACAGATCGTTGGGGAAAGCTCAACAACTTTAGAAGTAGATTGCAGAACAAAGACGCAATCGCTCTGCAAGGAAACACCAGCTTCATATATTACTCCTCTATTATCAAAGAAAATGTAATTTCTCCTTCTTCTGTGATTCTTTGTTTACAGTTTACTTCTGCAGTCTAATTGATTTTCTAGGTCTAACTTAAACGTGGCTGACAGTAACACCCATCAAAACAACATGCTGTGGTTACGGGCACCTTAAGCGTGCATCCTCTGGGTCTAGACATACATCCTTGACAAAAGACTGTGAGATACGATTGTTGTGAAATCCCTGGTTTGGTGCACACCCAGGTAGATTTACTGAGGCCAAGTAGATATTGCATATTTCACCCCCTTCAGAGAGAAGGAAAACAGCCGCTTGCTGCTTACTCTTTTCTATGATGAGCTATAGGAGTCAGACAACCCTTACAGAGAAACTCTTTTTCTGCAGGTGTTATATCTAGCTGAGATTAGCCTTGAAGCGGAAGAGGGCTGGGACTGTTACCTGTAATTGAGATTAGCCTTGAAGATTGGACCTGCTCCCTCTTGTATCCCGGACAAAGACTTGGATCCCAAGGGTCATAAGGCTGACCTCCTGTTAAACTTACAGGGGTTCACATTAGTTAACACATGTTTCTGAACTTTATTATCTGTAGAGCACTCAGCTGATGAGTTGTATTTTTATTTTATTTTGCATGAACGGTACGGTTTTTCACTGTTTTGTTTCAGGGCACGTAGTACGGCATGTCATGCTAGCGTTATTGACTCTAAGCATACGTTGTTTGTGTAACTCGCTTTCACGTCTTAATAAAGCTACTCAGTAATTGACGCTTTTTCGTCAGCCCACTTAGCCTATTTAAACCACTGAAAACGTGCTCACGTACAAACGTCAGCGCAGTGTTATGTGAGGTCAGATCACTTGGCGGTGAGTTAAGGAAGCTTTGTTTTCCCGTTGTCATACGAATTGGCTTGAGTTTGCTTCGCCATATAGTAATAGTATACTATTTACTTTTTAGAGACTTCAGTGTTGTTACAATACTTGGGTAAGATCTCATGAATAGTTTTGTTCACACTGGGTGCTTGACACGCATGCTTTATTTTGTGTTTAACGGTCGGTGGAAATGTGTTTTACAGCTCCCAGTACCGGTTTCAGTGATGATTGGTAAGACATACATTGTACTAGGGATGGTTATTCGTCACGATGTAGTTATCACATTATTGTTTACTTCGGCAATGGTGTTTCACGTGTGATCGAATTAGGATAATCTCAGGCACTTTTTCCATGGGCAGCCATACTCGGGAACACCCTTTGGTATTATTTTCATCAACACCGGGAGGGTTCGCTCTCTCTTCTCCTTCCTTGTTTCCTTTCTTTCCTTTTGAAACAGTGCACAGTGTGAGTACTAGATAGATTGCACTTTTATATTTTCACAGTTGGCGCAGACACAGATTTTATAAACAACATCAAGTGTATCGTATAAATATTGTTTTTATGTCTGTTGATTTGGATTTTTGATTTTGTTCCGGCAGGAGGCAAAGGAAGATTGTTTGATTGATCCACTCAGATACAAATGTTCCCCTGACGAAGGGTTTTCAACCCAAAATGCATTGGGTTTTTGAAATGAAAATGTTTTTTGTATCATAGTTTTATATCACTCACTGTACAGAGAATGTACTACTTAAGTTGATGGATGTTAAACATTTACATTGATGTTTCGCTTAGAATGTTATATGTGGGTGAAATACTGGAAATTACTTTCTAAATAAGATACATTTGAAACCAATGGAGTAATTGCTTTATTATTTCTTGAAACTAGTTTTACATTGATAAAGTTCTGGTGAAACCCTTTAGGGGTATCGCGGTGCGCTGTGCTCAGGATCGGAGTGCTCCGTATCCTTTTCTTTTTGTCAAGTAGTACCCAGGGTCTCAGGCTGAACCCTTCATTGCAGCAGCACGCACTGATAAAAATTCATTACAGTGTTGAACATTTGAGTTAAATCAGTAAGAATTGGTGTGCAGGTTGTAAACACACACGTTCAAACTTACAGGGGTACCATAGGCTACAAGAGGCTTTTTTCCTGGAAGTACCCAGCTAACCAGTAGCAACTTGAGCTGGCCTGGACCCTGCTATTTGCTTCTGCCTCACACCCTGAGAGCCTCTATGTGCCCTTCCTCGATGTCCTGGGGGCCTTAAGAGTGTCTCCTTTATTTGTTTGGACACCAGAAGAAAGTTTGGAAACTTTGCATCCAGTGCTCCATCGCTGTTGGCCTCAAATCACACCTAAGTCCTGGGCTACCTCTTCCACAGGCTATCATGGGTGCTTTGTGCTTTTTGGGGTTATTTCTACTAAAAACTTTAAAAATTCATATCTCTGGTTCTACTTATTTGATTTTTGTCGTTGTGATTTCATTTTGTTCAGTACATTTTTCTCTATTTTCTAATTCGGTTTGGAATCATAAATACTTACACATATTGCCTTCAATTAAGCCTCTCTGCTCTGCGGCTACAGAGGGTCTGAGCTCTGGTTAATTTAGTGGTTTCAAGGGTTCACGCTGACAAGAGTTGTGATTATTCCTGGAGGTGGGCAGCCTACCACCCCAGATGATGATCCAGTTAGAATACTCTGTTTACTAACTTGGAAGGTTGCGTTACCATTACTGGTATTGAAGTTCGTTACTAGGGTTGTGTGAAATTGTGCAATTATTTAGTAAATTACATAATCATTTCACAAAACTATGCTTTTGAAGCAGTATGTGGTTGGTGGGTGTCTTCAGTGACTTGTTCATGAGAGTGCACACTTTTCATTGAAAAAAATGTCTCGCGTGATACTGGCAGAGAAACTGGTTCAAGTAGAAAATGTGTCTCCGCTTGATATTATCTGGCCAAAAGAACCTTGAGCTTGCAAAAAAATTATGGGAAAAGCTCATTCTGAAATTTCCTGAATTTCACATAATACAAAGTTTGAAAATTACTCAAATTTCATCTGTGTAGTTAAACTTGCCCTGCATAGTTAAAATAGCTTCCAGGCTTCCTCGTGCCCTTCTGGTCACTGCAGATAACCAATAGCGAGCGGTACTTCAGAGTCATTTGGTCTGGTAATGTTGGGGCATTGTAATCCTGAAGCTTTGTCAACATGCTCATAATCTCCAGCTGCCGTTTCACAGTTTTTTAAACTGAGGGATCTCATGTTGCTGTGTAAGCCATGGGCTATGCAACATGGCTTTGTAAAGACTCTGGGCTCTGCCTTCTGCAAATTTGTGCACATTGCAGGAATCCTGTTTAAATGTAACACATAATCTGTGAATGCCTCTACATAAGGGGTCGGAGTTGCTGAGGTTCTTAAAATGTGTCAGATGTAGGTTACTTCAAGTTCCTTTTGTTCAGTTTTCTGTGACCAGTGAAATTATTTTAGTCCCTCAAGGTGTGAAAAATAAATATATTAAGTGTCTTTTTCTAACGATGGAAAAAATGCTAAGCACAAACTAACCACCTACTCCAGAACTTGTCTGTGGTGCATTGACCCCGGTTGTGAAGCTCTGACAGTCCCTGTCTGTCCTGCAGCGGATCTATAGATTGCTGCAAGACTTTGGTTTCCAATGCTTTTTACGTGTAGTCATTTGTTACCTAATTAATGTACAACACTCTTTTGTCCCATTCTGAACGAATACTTAGTCTTCATTTCACTACATGGCTCACTATAAATATTTACCAATGTACTCTTCATCCCTCAAGCACGTGGAGTGCAATTCTTGCACATGTTATAGGTGTTCCTGTCTGCAGTTCACATAACTTCCTTCTGGAAGACACTGGCGTAACCCTCTGCCATTTCACATATGTATGAGTGGCCTGCTGTACTCCTTGGTAGTTCAGTATCCTCATTCGAGTGTGTGTTTTTCTTGTGTTTCTGATAGGTGGAAGAGGAGATCTCTACGTTACGCCAGGTGCTGGCAGCTAAAGAGAGGCACGCCTGGGACCTGAAGAAGAAGCTGGGTCAGACGCCTCTTAATCAACTGAAGCAGAACTTCACCAAGGGCCTTCATGACGTGCAGATGTCCAATGCGTGGGTCTTATCTTCTGAGCTGCTGTGTTATGTACTTAAAAATGTTCAAATGTGTAGGGCAGCAGATTTCCAAATGCCACAGGTTATTCCCACCATGCTGTGACTTGCCAGTTGGGCTTAGTGTATGTCAGTCAATAGTAGGTCGATGCCCTGCTGGCATTCGAGCTACCAAACGCCCTCTTGTCCAACCACAGCAAGAAACTTGAGAGCAAGCCTCCGGCATGGAGCTCCTTTACTGATTTTCCTGATTTTCTAGGGAATGTTGACTGCTTGAAGTATAAAGGTTACTAATGAGGATGGTGTCTGGTGAAGACCAGTCATGTAGTAACAAAATGCTTTTGGTTTTGCTACAAGTGGTGCTTTTCTTGACCATTTAGCATGAACCTTCATTCCTCTATCTTGTGGATTTCACTTACGAAGTCTCCATGTTATCTGGGAACTAATTTTCTACAGATGGCAATCTGTATTGAAAGAGGTTACTTATCTGACTATTATTGCTCAATTTATTTTAAAAACACTCACCGGTTTTTTCTTGTTGACATTTTTACTGCCCAAGAAACCAGAAATTGGGGTAAAAATGTTCAAGTCTCAGTCATGATTGGCAAGTGGTTTTTTTAAATGTGTAATGCTTAATTTCAACTGTGCTCACTTGTCTAACATTTGTGCTGACAGCAGCTTAGCTCGTGCATGTCCTCTCATTTAAGTCTGCCATATACTTTGTGACAAAAGGTCCTGTGCTCTTGCTGAGCTGACATCGCAGATTACCCACCGTGCATCAGAGAACTACTGAACATGCTGCTGAGCAGAGTTTCTTTTGACTTCCTGCTTCCGAGAATTATGAAAGAAAATGAAATGCACATAAGGCATCAGTTTTTTTTTATATAAATGAAACGTCCGATCAGTAGTAATCTCTTTTAATTACTCTTTGACTCCCTTTCATGCTGAGTCTGCTGAGCTGATATTCACTGACTTTACTTTTATCTTAGCAAGAGTGACATTGATGGAGTTTACTTTAAGCAAAATATTCTTAAATGGTTCCCTTGTCTGGTTCTCTTCTCATCATTTTGTTCCAGTTGCAAGTCATTTTATGTTAACACTTTTCTTTCTAGCTATGTGAAAACGTTTTTTGGTTAATACTAACCGCACGTGCAATGACCAAACTAAACACACCGACTTATTCAGTCAGTAATGAGAAAGATTCTCAGGCTGAGCTTGTCTGCCCATTGCTCTTGTGTCTGAGATATCTAGACTTCCTACGGCAGTTTGGTTTCAGGAAGTTTCTTACATTCATTTCCCTACTGCACCTTCAGCTGAGGCACTTTTCTTTGGCATTATTTTGACACCTTCATGGTGGTGAGCAGGACAGAGTCTGAGACTCTATCTCGCCTGCTTCATCTTCCAGTATTTGGTGACTGAATCCATTGTCTCTGCCACAAGTGCCCATTTTGCGTGCTACTGACTGTGGGTGCAGTAGAAGGAGAACGTCTGTACATAGTTTCTGGCAGAAGGAACCAGGCCTAAAAGGTTGCCTCATGCTGCACTGCACCCTGGCCTCTAACTCCTATGTTTACTTCCATCTTGCTTCCCCTACTGCACCCATTACCAGTAGGTGGGATGTAAGTAAGTAAAGGGTCTTCCCTGTCCAGTACCTGTAGTGCATTGCGTACAGGATTGGGACACGAAGGGCAGTAACTACTGAGTCCACCACCCTTTAGTGAAGTTTCTTAGACACTGCCATCACCTTTCAGTGGTGGAGCAGGCACAATTCCATCATCACAGCAATAAAGGCAAGAGAATCCTTTCATACTGCATGAGAGTAGTCTGAGGGAAAGGACTGTTTGCCTGTGACTCAAGCTACCTTAATTAAGGAATATTTTTAGTCTATATTGGTTCCTTTTTTCTCCTGGGAAGAGGGTGGAGTAAGGGCTGTAGCTTTTTCATAGACCCACCTTCCATGTGTTTGGTGGTGTTTGCCTTCCAGTTGAGCAAGGCCTGGTACAGTTTCTCTTTGTATATGCAGTGCACTATAAATGGAAAGTACTTGCATTGTACCTGGATGCTTTCAATGTGTGTTCATCCCTAACTGTTAGAGACAAGAATCTGTGTGATATACGTTCTCTCCGGCACTGATTACAGGTTGGCAGAGGAAATGGGTTTTAGGTTTCTTGTTAAGTTGTAGCCGAGAGTGTTCTACATTTTTGCTCAGAGCAGTGTTCACTGGGTAGCCAGAATATGTCCATCCCTGCAGTTTTCCTGAATTCTCAGAGACTATGCAGCAGCTGGAATGTGATTGTAGTTGCATTAGGTTGTCTGTGGTGGAAGAGAGGTTGTAAGAGTTAAAGCTTATTTCTGTGAATGTTAATTTCTATTAGTGGCTTTGTAGCACTAAGGTTGTCAATTGCTTGCCTTGTAGGCGAGGAAAAGGACTTTGACCTGAATCCAGTGTTTTAGCATAATGTTATCAGTAAAGCGTGTATCTCCTCAATTATTTTTAAACTGAGGTGAAATTCTCCCCTTTGTGGAGTGTATTTGTCTAGTTCCTTCGAACAGAAGTGGCAGTTTAGAAACATGACAGTCTTGATTGCCTCGTTCCTGACTTACTCATTACAGCTCTGTTTCTCCTTCTCCCACCTGAGTTTTGCGTTTTGTTCAGAGTGAAAGGTGTACGTCTTTTACGATACTCATAGATGGAGTGTCCCGAAATGACTTTCCATGTTTTCATTCTTCAAGTTTTTCTTTGTTTGTAGTTTTGCATCTTATGATTTTACAGTCTTCGTTTGTGGTTGAGATATACTGATGGAGTATTTTAGAAAATTAAGAAGCAGATTTCTCCTGAGCCCTGCCATTTGAATTGGAATTATTTGCATTATGGATAGTTTTATTTGAAGTTCTGTTTGGGAACACTGGTTCCTTTTGTACCATTTCTGCAGGTGTCCAATGTGGACCAGGACAACCCTGTTTAGGATCTTGAGGCTCGCATGTGTGTGATGACCAGAGTAATCACCTTATAGATGTGCAGTACGGACCATTTCAGTTCTGTGCATGAATACGTGGAGCCGGCTATACTAACCTATTTTGTGGTCACATATACTCCTATTCGCAAAATTGAAGTGTTTGTGACCACAAAATAATGTTTACTTTAGCGTGAATCCCATTTCACAAGTCTGTAAACTTTTACAGACTCCCAAAATGGGATTACGAATGGTTACCTTATCGCAATTTGGAAGGGCGTGTTTCCTTCCAAATTGTGATTAGGTCACGTATGTATCAATGGTTTGCAACTTGAATTCCGAT
Organism: Calotriton arnoldi; assembly: GCA_963921515.1. Lineage (NCBI taxonomy): Eukaryota > Metazoa > Chordata > Amphibia > Caudata > Salamandridae > Calotriton > Calotriton arnoldi. The sequence goes on along the minus strand of CAWUFW010004509.1, from coordinate 1,375,859 downwards.
TGCAAAACATTGAAAAGTAGCCGACCCCCCAAGCTGGTGGTGGTTGGGGCTCCCTTTGGAACTCTTCCCTTTGAGAGCTGTGGAAAACGTTTCTTGGGGAGAAAGCAATGGTCCATGGAACCACAGTCAGTTCTCTGAGAAACGTCTAAAAAACTGAAATCTTTTATTGTTTTTTAACATCCCTTTTTGCTTCTGTAAAGGGAATAGGGCTATTTTTAAAAGAAAAGTGTCTATTTAAATGCAATCTCAGACATGGTGGTCTGCTCTGCTGACCGTTTCAGTCTACCATCCATGTATTTCACAATTTGCTAACTATGTAATAAAAATTAATTAGGTAGATGGGATTCCAACCCACCAGTTGTATAAGTAAACAGGTCAGTTTGCAAAATTCAGTACTGTTCACACAAATATTGGGTTGCAAATTGTGACAAGGTTTTTCTACCAGTCTGGTGATACATCTGGGCATTAGCCTCTAAATCTGTGTACGCTGGTCAAGAGACAGAATGGCTGATGTACAGTCCTCACTTGTTGGTTTCTTTTTTCTAGTCTTTAGGGATTCAGATTGTGTTCTTTGCAATAGGATGTTTGTGGTAACACTGGGTACCTCATGCATGTCCACTTTGGACTCTGAAACCATATATATGGAGATGTGTGCCCTAAGTCAAATTACATTGCAGGAGAGTGGATGACCGAGGTAAAACCGAATGTTATTCTGCAGGTATCTGTTATCTCATCCCTGGCCTTGCACACCAAGTAAAGTCACTTGTGTCCTCTTCTTCTCTAAGTAAGCTTCTTTTAGCCTGGTGTAGAATTCATCTGTTATTTACTAGGATTCAGAATTATAGCAATTTCTTGAATCAAGTAATGCTTAATCCCATTACCCCATGAAGCCTGGTCAGAGAGATTTAAAACAGGAACCATAACAATCCGTTCTCAAATTCTTTTTTTGTTTTTTTTGTTTTTGTTTTTTTTTTAGAATGTGACCCAGCCAAAACTCTTTGTAAACACTTAATTCTGCTACAGTTCGATGAACTCTACACATGTACAGGTGTTCATTTCTTCTCTCTATTGTATGGTATTGATTTCTTAACAGAAAAAAATAAAAACAAAAGGAAAACCAATACAATCCATGAGAGAGAACGTATATTATGTGAGTGGCTGTGTGACTGTGTATCAGTGTGTTAGTGTGTGTGAGTGACTGTTTGGGTGTGTGAGTGGGTATGTGAGTCGCTGTATGTGTGAATAAGTGGGTGTGTTAGTAGCTGTGTAGGTGAGTGCATGACTGTGTCAGTGAGTACGTGGCTGTGTCAGTGGCTGTATTGGTGAGTGAGTGGGTGTGTCAGTGACTATGGGTGAGTGAGTGGCTGTAAGGGTGGGTGAGTGCATGGGTGAGTGACTGTATGGGTGGGTGAGTGAGTGGGTGTCTGGCTGTATGAGTGAGTGAAAGTGTGTGAATGGCTGTATGGGAGAGTGAGCAGATTTTAGAGTGCTTGTATGGATGTGTGAATGGGTATATATGTGGTGTGGGTGTGTGAGTGAGTATGTGAGTGCTTGCATGGGTGAGTGACTGGATGTGTTGAGAGACTGAGTGGGTGTGCTAGTAGCTGTATTGGTGAGTGTGGGGCTGTGTGAGTATCTTGAATGGATGACTGAGTGGTTGTGTGAGTACTTGTATGGGTATGTGAGTGGTGTGTGTGTGTGTGTGTGTGTGTATGAGAGGTTGAATATGGGTGTGAGTGGTTCAGTGGGTGATGTCATGAGTGATGTCATTTAAGATGTCATGAGTGATGTCACTGACCATGTCATGAGTGATGTAATATGTGAGGTCATAAGCAGTGTATTGCGGGGTCATAAGTTGTTAGCTCAGGTAACTATAACAACTGAATATCACTGGTTTTGTACGAGTGAAATTTGAGCCTAACTATATTGTCCTTGTAACCTTTGTGTTTTTTCAGTTAATTTCTAAGGTGTTTTTAATTCTATTTCCTAACCACAACGTCCCGGTAACCTTTTGGTTATTGTGAGTGAATTTCTAAGTTTTTTTAAATTTTATTTCCTAACTGTAACCACTGACCTTTGACAGTGAGTGCATGAGTGTAAGAGTAGGTGTGTGGCTGGGTGTGTGAGTCTCTGAGTGGGTCTGTGAGACTGTCATTGGGTCTGTGAGTCTGAGCGGGTCTGTGAGTGAGTGCATGAGTCTCTGAGTGGGTTTGTGAGTGAGTGTGTGAGCCTGAGTGGGTCTTTGACTGTGAGTGTGAGCCTCTGAGTGGGTCAGTGAGTGTCTAAGTGGGTCTGTGAGTGGGTGCATTAGTGTGTCATTGGATCTGTGAGTGCATGAGTCAGAGTGGGTGTGTAAGTGTCTAAGTGCTCTACGTTTTGCCCTATTCTGCTTGATTTTCTAGCTCTCTGTTTTGCCTTTCCTGCTCAGTTTTCTGCTCTCTATTTTGCCTCTTCTGTTCATTTTTCTACCCTCCGTTTTGCCTTTTTTCCTTGTTTTTCTTCCCTCTGTTTTGCCCTTTCTGCTAGTTTTTCTGCCCCTTGATTTGCCTTTTCTGCTAGTTATTCTGTCCTCTGTTTTTCATCCCCCAGGGCCCACCATAATTCAACGGGGAAGGTGGCCAACAGGCCTCCCCCCCCAGGCCGATTTCAGCCTCATCCCCAGGGCCCGGCCAAAATTCCGTGGAGGTCAGATCGGCTTTAGGGTAGTGCAACTGGTGAAGCCGCATCTGGTGCTGAGTTCGGGGGGGCGCTCTGGTGTTAAGAGATAACTTATCGGTTTAAAAGCACCTGCTGCAGAGTTCCTTGTGTGTCCACCAGGTTTCAGGCAACAATAAAAATGTCAAGATAACGCTGGTCATTAATGTTCCTACTGACACGAGATCGGAGTTTTGTCTAGTGGCAGTTTCCATTAATGATAAAAATAACTCTGAGGGATAATATGCCCGCTGCAAAGAACGTTTACCCTGCAAATCTCAGAATTGTTTTTGTGTGGCTAGCTCAGTGGAGTACTGCTTAGAACGGGGAAGGTGGGATGGGGGGGTTGTCGCACCAGGCGCCACCAGCGCTAATGCTGGCCTTATGGGGGTGGGGGCACGCGGCCCCCACCCCGGCTGATTTCAGCCCCAGGGACCGCATCCCTCCGGCCGATTTCACCTCGGGGACCCCATCTCCCGGGGCCTGGCCTAGATGCAGTGGGGTATGGGGGATGCGGGCCACCCCTTCCTGGGGCGATTTCGGCCCATGGACCCCATCTCCTGGGGCCTGGCCTTAATGCAATAGGGAAGGGAAGCTGCGTGCCCTCCCTGGGCGGATTTCGACCCTGGGGACCGGCCATGTGTCACTGGGTGACCTAGTCCTAGCCAGGGCACCCCGTGTGCACGATGTGGACCGTGGGGGGAGCGTCAAGGCCCGCACTGTCCCAGCCGGCTCCCCGCCTCCTGCAGTAGCGGATTTTGCTGCTGCACGCAGGGATCTGCTGGAAATGCAGTTCCCTCTGTGCAAGAGCAGTAGTTTCATCTCTTTGCCTGTACCCATGTCTGCACCAAGGAAAGAGATGAAACATCCATTTCCAGCGGGTGGGAGCACTCTGACAGCTCCCGCCCGTTGGAACCAGAGTGTTTACGTTACCAAACAGCTATGTCCCGTGTGTGTGCGCCCCGGGCCATAGCAGGGGCCGGCTCTGGGGGATGGCGGTCTCCAGGGCAATATATGGCTCCAGGAGGGTGCCGGCATTGCCCCCCTCCTTTGTTGCTCACGGGCTGGCCCCGGGGTGTTGGTGGTCCCTGGGATCGTATATGGCCTGGAAGGGGGGGGTGGGTCACGTGGCCCCCCTCCCACTTCAAAATGTATTTTTGGTCCGGGGGTGGGGGGGGGTCTGTGTTGCCCCCCACACTATAGTCAAATTAGCCCCGGGAAGGTAGTGGTCCCCGGGGCTTGCAATAGCCTAGGAGGAGGGTCCATGCAGCCCCCTCCTTTTAATTAAGTAAAGCCCTGGGGAGGTGGTGGTCCTCTGCACTCATTTGAACCCATGGGGGGGGGGTCCGCGCGGCCCCCCTCCTATATTAATAATAAGCCCCGGGGAGGTGGTCGTCCCCGGGGCTCAAGGCTCAAGGAGTCTTGGGAGGGGCAGCGGCAAATGTGTCCCCCTCCTTTTTATAGAAAATCCCCCCGGGATCTGGCCCACCTGGGGGCTCATCTCAAAACCAGCGCGGGAGCCTGCGCGTAGTGTCCTGAAGCAGTCTCCCAAGATAGCTGCCGACACTTCCTGGTTTAAGTGTTGGCAGCCAATCAGAGCCCTGCAGTTCTCTGCACAAGCTCGTAATTATTTGCGAAGACTTCGCGGTTGCAGATAAAGAAATTTGGATTTCTCTTAATATCTCACAAACTACTGAACAGATTTACACCAAATAACAAAAAGTGTAATCTGCGGCCCAAAAGCTACCTTTCTGCCAAATTTGGTGTAATTCCGTCTTGCAGTTTGGGCTGCAGACATGAGTCTATGGGAACACAAGAATCACCAGCACACTTTTTTAGGAAAATTTTGTGAAGATTCATCAACCGACAGCAAAGATATAGGGATGTCAAAAACGCTTTTCCTATCGAAACATCGTCCCAGCTATACCTACTGGCGACCACCAGTAGGAGATGTATATATTTATATTATATTATATTTTTCTGGTATTAAACCTCATGCATTCCACCTACAGTGTGGAAGGCTAAAATGGACCTTTAGTATTATTGTAGTGAAATAAGGTTAACTGCATACTAATCAGTAGCAACATTCGTAGTCTCAACAGAGTGGTTGGCTTGGAATGGATCCCAGATGTCTTTTGGTCTGGATTTCTTAGGCATAAGTATATTAAAATTATGGAACATATTATTACAATGCTTTATTTCCTTTATCCAGTCTGTGGTGTGTGGCAAGGTCCCTCTCCCCCCCCCCCATCGGATTGCTCTGCGCCCCTTAGCTAAAAGTAGTTCCAGTGCTGAGAGAACTGGTGTTAATTGCTAAACTCATGCAATTACTGCATCTGCTTATAATGCCTTAATTTATTCAAAATCTGGCGTAACCTTTGTTCCTAGGCTTGCTGATAATGCAGTTTGCCCATTGCCATTAGAAATGTATTAATCATTTGTCCCCAGAAGGGAACTGCTCCAATCTATACCTCTTTTCTAATGTAGGAGTGTACCTCCTATGCAATTATCAAACTTTGAATACTAATGGCATTGTACGCCTTTACGGTTTTCAGTTACACATTGTGCGATGAGAGGAAGAAACAGATAGCTTATTCACAAAGAATATGGTATGTTATTTGAACAAAGAGCTTTCATTCTTATTCCATGCCTCTTTTTTTAGCAAGGTGAGATGAAGACTGCCTGTCTCCAGTTCTTTGGCTCTCTGCACTACCAACCTTGTGGCATTGAGATTAACTGGGCACTTAAGTGCACAATAATAATGAAGTAAATGTTAGTCTTATTCCCCTTCTGGTAGTTCTTGCCAAAAAGCTTCACTCCTGTAAATAGCTGCTCTGGTGAGGCTAAACTAAAGGTAATAACAAAGGCTTAAATTTTCAAGTTACTATGAAGAGAATCTGTGATGTGCTGTGAAGAGTAAGCGATACAGTGATGGATTTGTGTGTCTCTAGGCTGAGTGAATGATGATAGGCCAGTCATGATACAGCCAAGAGGCTTCCTAACTGTACAGATACAGTCTCAGTGCACATCACTCACTGTGGATAATGCTTTCAAACTTTATTTTCCACATGAAGGTTCAGTTTCTCAAATGACTTTAGTTGTGACAGGATTGATCATAGTCATTTATTGAATTGTCTCCTCCTGTCAAGTAAGTTCTCATTAGAGAGGCCTCTGTAAAAACCTCTCATAGAAGACAATCCAGTTTGCCCTTTTAAACTACTGCTAACATCATGATTTCTCCTCCTGGTTTCCAGATAAACGAAGTGCCATCCAATTGTAAAGATTATTATGACATGGCTTGTGACATAAAATAGAGATTAGCATATAAGCCTGTATCCCCCCCCCTCTGTCTCTACCTTCACTGTTCTGCCGATTTGGTCCGAAAAATGCAGTACCTACGGTGTTGCTACAATGAGCTGGATTTTTATTTACGGTGTTCTTTTCTACAACCTTACTGCCAGAAGGCTGCTTCAGAGCACCGTGGATTTCAAAGAGAAACTTGGTAACACAGGAGTCTGACACGCTCAGTAGTGTGTAAAGTCATATGTGCCATGAACATGAGGGTCTTCAGCCCTTTCCTGGACTTTGTACAGTCCAGTTTGAGGTGGAGATGTAGGGATTGAGAGTTTTATTGTCGCGGCTTAAACAAAAGAATGTCTTTAAGACCGTACATAATTTCATTTATGCGACATATCAACTCTAGCAACCATATGGATTTTTACAAAAATATAATTGTTTTAAGAAAAACATATTTTTACGTGCCTTATGGGTACAACCATTTCCTAATTATGTGTAAAATTAATTTTTTACTCTTTCTAAAAGTGAGAAGTAAACTTAACCTACTTCAAAAAATGGGACCTAGTTAACTGGAATTAGTGACCAAGGCCAGTTCTAGTTCTTGTGTACTGATAAGAGTGGGTGTTGTAAGCATATGGAATTGCTAAGTGGTTTTTTGTAGCTTTGTTTCTGTACAGGTTTTAAAGTTCCCCTTTGATTTACTTGGTCTTGATTAAGTGGATCTGTCTGCATGCCTCCAACCTTGCTCTGTTTGTGTGTGTGTGTGTGTGTGTGTGTGTGTGTGCTTTTTTTTTTTTTACCTGGTTCTGTGTGCTTATGAAGTGTATATTTTATGTAAACCCAAGGCTTTTTTGTGAAAAAGCTTTAGCTTTTCTAGTTGTCATTGTGACTGATAAGTGCTGTTAAGTGTGTATATATTGTGCTGCTTGCAGGGCTTCTTTGTGAGAGATGGGAGTGAAAAGTGTACTTTTCAGCCTCAGGTAGTGACTGTTATAATTCTGTGTTCATTTGTGTGTACTGCTGCACATCAGTAAAACCTTGTGCAAGGTCTACACCTATGTCATTGAAGAAATGTTTCTTGCTGAGGTTGGTCTTCTGAAGGTGGCCGGGGGAAAGGATGTCTCCTGCCCTCAAATGCACTTTATTTTGGTCATTCGGGTGAATAATTGAGGGCAATTCCTGACTCGCTGTTTCCATCACATGGCTAAATAGTTTTCCTGAGAAATATTGAAGGTAAGAACATGGCAAACTCTTGGCCAACAGACATACTAATATTGATGGAAAGAACTGGTGTTTTGGAAGGCATTTGAAGATTAGCTTAGCAACAGTGTTATGGGGTGTATGTTTGGAATATGGAGTATTTTTCCAATGGCTTTTAATCTATGAATACTGTGCAGTATGCCCATAGTGCCCCAATCTGTAATTCCTCTGTTTCATTGTGCCAGCTTCACACCTTAGAACTCTTCAGAAATTATTAAAATGGCTAGCCCAGTCATCAGGTTATGCAGCCTACTGAGGATGAATGGTGGCTTTATTTCTCAAAGAGCTTGGACATAGGGGATGAGTGGTGTCCTTCATTAATTGGGATTGAGGACACTCTCACAGGCCTTTCTAAATAGAAAATGTATCGAGGTCTAGACCTTCATAGTCCATTTTTATGTTTTACGGTGGGTGGGGTTCCTGTTACAATAATTCTCTGGCACAGGAAGCAAGAATTCATTCTGAACACCATGTTAAGGCTCCTTTGGTTTATTTTGGGTAATTTGTGATGTCCTTTCAGCCGAAGTTCAGGTGCCGTGCAGGCACTTTGACCCAAAGTGCTTTACACTAGTGACTTCAAGAATAGTCACAGCTGAAGCAACTCCAGAATTTCTGCTGACATTCACGTTTCCTTCTTGGCAATAGCTCCTGCAGACCTTTTTTAAGGTGACATCAAGTTTGGTCCGATTGCACCAGCCAACTGTGATATTAATCCGAAGCCCTTACTCTTCCTTGAGTATGATAATTTTAAAGTTAAAAATAAACAAACAGATGGTTCTGTTTTAGAAACCAGCATGGCGGTTCAAGCCAGCAAACAAACTGCTTCATGTCCACAGCAGTGCTCCCTCTTTAAATTAAGATACCCATATTTTTCCATCTTTACCACCTTGAAATTTCTGAAGGAAGTGTTGGCCACAGCTGGCCCAGGATCTGGACACTAGCCTTTGCTTTGTGGGAATCCGACTCTTTCCTGCACTTGCCAGCCTTCATATTGGATTTACCTTAATTATGTTCCTTTTTTGATGTCCACAGTGGCTGGTGGGCAGCATATGAAAGAGGTGATGTTTCTATCTGTGGATAGCCATGAAAGAGGTGATGTTTCTATCTGTGGTAGCCCCCTTGGCTACCATTTTCTCTAACTCCCCCATTTTGTCCCATTGTGTTTATAGATATGTGTCAGCCACCAGCACACTGGAGGAATGGAATGAGAAAGTTGCCCAGTCAGAAGCGTGAGTGTCTGTCTTGGTAAAACCAGCTTCTTTCAGCCACTCTGGCTACTACAACTAACTTCATGTTTTGGGCTCAGTGGTTCCATTGATTTTCTGTGCTGCACAACACAAACTTATGACTAAGGGAAACAGTTTTTGACTACTCCCAACACAACGGGGAATTTACCAGCAGCAAGGCAGGCTACCTTTTTGTTGACCTTCCTTTGAGCATTCTCATGTTGATTCTGGTCTGTTACTCCCCCGAGCTTCTTTCCCCTTGGGTGGACTGTTTTTAAAGCTTGTCCGGCATCTATTGCACAGATATCACAATTATCTAGGCATGGGGCATTAAGCAGACCACAGTATGCATGTAAATCCATTTATATTTATTATTACCTTGGAACAAAGCTCATTGACTACTGGAGAAGATAATTCGGTGTCCAAAACCAAGTGCATGTTGTCATTTTGTACGTTACACACATACCTGTTGCCATCTGGCAAAAGCTTGATAAATAACATTAGTGGGGAATATTAAAAGTGCTGTAGGAACAGTAATCAAATGATCAGTAGCATAGTACATGAAATGCAAGACTGAAAATTCATCACATGCAAACAGTTCTATAGAAACACTGATGCTATGACATCACCTTTGTTATATACAAACACCAAATTGTAAAGTCTAGCTTTTTCCACAGTTTTATTAGAATTTGTCCCTCATAACAATTTGCTCTTTGCATAACACGTTAATGTAAAATGGGCAGCCTTGCAGTGTGCTACACACACTTTGAATACAAATACATGTAGGTGAATTTAAAAGTAATGAATAATTCAAAGATATGTATCCTGATGCAGACTATGGGCCCCGATTACGAGTTTGGTGGACAGGGTTACTCTGTCACAAACAAGACGGATATCCCGTCCGCCATATTACAATTCCATTATATCCTGTGGAACTTGTAATACGGTGGACGAGATATCTGTCACGTTTGTGACGGAGTATCCCATCCGTCAAACTCTTAATCAGGCCCTATATGGTTAAAACACTTTCAAACTTGTAAAATACTGAATGAAAATTTGATTTTCTGTTGGCGACTGATATGCTCCTTACAGAGTCAGTTATGATCAGTCTCAAAAGATTGTGGACCTTTGAAATGTGTAACTTTTTCACAGATTACATGGGTGTGCACAAAGTGACTTTCATGCTCACTGCGGTATTGCATATCGCCTTCCTAAAAGTCACTCTGTTATCACCTGTGATCAGCTGGGGTGACTGTGCTTTCGACGCTTTTGAAACATTCAAAAGATTTAGTTTGTTTTTTTACATTGCATAATGTTTTTATCACTTACACTTGAAATTATTTAAAATATTTAGTTGTCTTTTTTTGTTTTTTGCTGTTTTGTTTTTCTGGAGTTTTTTTCTTTGGTGGGCTTGGCAGTTCAGGCACAACATAAAACTGCAAAGCAACGTCATTGCAATTGCAAAAGGACTTTGTGGTTGAATGTTGGGAGGTATGCAGGTTCGTTATGAGGTAGGAACAGAACTTTTTTGGGTATGGTTATTGAAAGCTGAACTACAGCTTGTACTGGAGGTACTTTGCCATTGATGTGTGTAAGGAAAGTGAAAGTTGAGATTAAAGTGGATCAGTAGAGTTGAATGCAGGTAACCTTTAGATACAGTTTGGGAAATGGGAGCTTATTTTATAAAGATAAGAGTAGGTACCTCTACTGAGTCCTGTAAGGAGCAGCATTTAGCTGAACCTTATCATGAATGAGTGATTCACTGTTTAGAGCAGTTCCTGTGTCAGGAAATCTGCATCTCAAGAGATTCCTGCTCAGACACATGCATATATCTCAATTCTTCATATGTCTGAAGACTTTGTTTCCAGTAATCCCTTGGAGGGTTTCCTTGTTCACTGTAATGCTTTCCCCTGCTCCCTTCTCGCAGAGTCCTGGGTGAGCTTAGTTTACCTATAAACTACCTGCTGCAGTGATCCATGTGTAGTGGGCCAGTAAAGTGACAACCTGTTCAGGATGATCTTTTGTCTTACTTGAAATCTCCAGCACATTTGTTGCAGTGCATGCCTTTTCATGCTGTTGCGTGGGGTGCACCTTTCCTCGGTCTTGAAACGAAGGATGCTGATGGTAGGTCACAGATTGTGGAATAAACACTGCCTTCCTATATAAGGAACATATGTCCTTTTCTTGTAGGGTCTGTTATGTCTGATGGCCAATAAAAGGATCCCTGCAAGGCCCTCCATTCTCGGAGGTGGTTGGCTATAGGTATAGGAGGAGGGCAGGATTTAATTCAGGACACTTCTTCCCTAAAAAAAAAAAAAAAAAACTTTCTCCACCCAGCACTGTCCTGGTCGACAGTCTGGACTAGCTTTTATTAAAGTTTGTATTCATGGCTTGTATGGCTTTGTCTACTCTGTACCTGCGAGTTTACTGTGATATACATGAGTATAAAATGAATTTACGGGGAACAGACCCTTTTGGGCAGATAAAGGACCCAAGTCGCAGGAAAATAATCTTTTGCCCAGGACCATGCAGTTTGGTTGTGTGTGAGGAGGCCAGAAATAAAATGCTGGTCTACTCGTCCTACAGCTAGTAAGATGCAGGATCACAGTTGCCTGATGCGACTTAAGTGTAGGGTGGGTTATGTTGTAAATGATGTGTTTGTGTGTCCCTATACCTATCAATTTGCATTTGTTGTGTGTTTTGTACACATCTATTTTTGTTTAATGTTCCTGGACATTAAATCACAATAGAAGGCTTCTATCCCCACTTTCCTTTTTGTTCGACCGGGTCAGTGGCATGCACCAATCTATTTAGCGGTGGTTTCTCTTATTTTCGGCTGAGCAAAGCTGATTCATTTCCCATAGTAATGATAGGAGATGAGATGCATACATGGGATTACTAGCTCCATGAGGTCTATTACTAACACTTATATTAGCTGGACTGGAGTTTGAATCTGTGGTGGATGTGAGAAGGTGGCCGGGACTCTCTGCGACCTGGGGCATTTGGAGCTGGATGGTGGTGACTCTGTTATTTTTCATTCCTAACATGCTAATCTTATTTCTTCCATTTCCCTTTTGGTTGTTTCTGGGATTTACTCTGTGACTAGGTGACAAGCAAGTGTCATGTGAAGAGGGTCTTGACCCCATTTACCTGAGCTCTCTTCTTTTGGTACCTTAGTTGTGTAGTTGATCCAAAATGTAAAATATATAATTATCCACAATTTAGACAAATGTATTCATTTGAAATGAGTAACAAAAGCTCTGGTTCAACTCCCTCCCCATCACACAAAACACTTGCTTGACATCTCTTTACTGAACACTCACTATAGTTTACTTGGAGTTCTGTTTCTTTTCTCATTGCAGCTACAAGAAGACCTCGGAAACACTATCACAGGCCGGACAGAAGACCTCCGCTGCACTTTCTACTGTGGGCACTGCCATCACCAGGAAACTTGGTGATATGAGGTAGGCCTCCCTGAAACCTAAAGTCTTTTTTCCCACCTTCAAGACTGAGGTGTGCATAGATTGTTTTTTTAACATCCTACCTGGGAGTCTTCCAGTGCAGGGATCAGCGTGGGAGGCTTTTGATGTGTGGCCTAATGTAGCACCAGAAGATATTTAGCAAAGTATCTGGGAATCTTGGTAGCATTGGAGTGCTAATGTCCATGGTGAGCAAACACTGCAAAGGCAGTAGTGGAAATGGAGGCCTGAGTCAGTGGACTCTTGACTCTCCCAGGACTAAGGGTAGTTGTAGAACTGCAGGTATGTGTGTCTCAAAAACCCCTTAACACTGAAGCTTGTTTGAATTAAAAGCTGTGCCGGAAAGGCTTACAGTCATTAAGCTAAGATGGTAGAAATCTAAATGTAGCCATTGAGAGCCCCTCCGCATCAGTAGCTAACATTAGAAGTGGAAGTTGGCATTTCTTTTAATGCAGATATAGAGGTTTGAGTATATAGGAAATTGTGTGCCTGTAATGAAAAGCAGTAACTTTGGAGTAAATTACGAATGTTTGTGTGTACTAGTTCTGATTCGTGCTCTAAAATGGTTGATGTGGGTGTATACTTGAAATGTGGAGCTATTCTGATTGTTTCTCTATTACAAAGGATTTGGTGCAGAATTTCAGCTGTGGGCTAAAGGTGTATGCAAAGCCATAGCAGCAAGGGGTAGGGGAAAAAAGTACTTTCACTCTGCCTGTGACCTGAATTGATGGTGTAATGATCATACTGTCTAATTCCTATATAATTGGAATGCACCCATCCCCCAATGTTATTTCTCCACTCCTATATTTTGCATACAGACAATGAGTGTGTGATAATGATGGTACCCTAGTTGTGTGATGAATTGCTAACACTATCATTGGCTGGAACGCAGACTGACGACCGCACTCTTGGGCAGGAGGCCCATCCTTCAGCTGGAAGGACCTGGGTGGTAAGCATTGGCAGAAATCTCTGATCACAGGTAGCCTTCCTCTCTGTAACGTCTGTCTATCCCCATGCCCCCACAAGATGTTCCTACAATCCTTCCCCCGTCTTGCCCCGCACCTGTTTAGTTATGTGCAAACTTTTAGTGGCTTTTGCCCATCTGACGCAGTCATTTGAGAGCATCTCTTACCACTGTTTGAATAGAACGTATTCCTCACTGGTGCCATATGTATGATTTATCTTGGTGCATCTTCTTCAGCCTTTGTGCCGTCTGCAGGCTCCCCTGTGCCACGTGTGATCAGAGATACTTGGGTTTGCTGTGATGTGTGGCCTCTTCGGAGTATATCCACACTCCCTATTTTCATCCTTTTACAGAGCCAAAAGAATTTCTCTACAGTGGGGCAATATTTGCACTTATGTACTCATCTGTTAGATTCTGGTTTCTGTAGCCTTCTTTAAATGGAACTGCCTCTGGCCTTGTGTGTTTGTCGTGTGGGATAGTGACCTACCTTCTATATGTTTTTCAGATAGATGTGGCCTTATACGCTCCTGTATGGCTTGTCGAAAGGTGTCCTATTCCTGTGTGCTTCCACTGATACTGTGTCACGCACTTTTATGTTTTACTGTTACTATATGGACTCCCACTGTGGCTTCCACTGTGGAAAGGATCTTCTCAGTCCTGTGTTTGTCATTGGATTCATGCTCTTCTCCTTTTGGATAAGGCCACCCATGTGTGCGCACGTGCACCTAGATGTCTTCCCTGTGAGATACAACTTCTTCCACATCGGTTTCACCTGTAGATTGTCATTTCCCCAACCTGTGTGATCTGACTTTCCATTATGTTGTGTGTCTTCAGAGTGATAAACTTACCTTGTGGGCAAGGTCCTCCCATTTCTCTGTCCTTCTTATATGGCCTTTGCCACCCACTGGTTTCTCCTGTGGCAGGTGAACTTTCATTCCTGTGTAATTCTCATACAGGATTCAGCCTTGCACCTCTGCTTCTTATTTTTTGTGGCACCGCATCCAGCAGAATCACCCTCCCAAATTTACATCGGTGTGTTGGCTGTGTTAGTTCAGCTTCCCACTTCTGTGTCCTACACAGTGGCTTGTTTTACCTTCTTTTACCATAAATGCTTATCTCTGGTCTCCGACTTATGGGTGTTGGTCCTTGAAATGTTCAGTGTGCTAGAGAGTATGTTATCACATTTATCAATGGAGTCCCAACATTTTTATCCGAGTTTCCATTGGTGAATGACACTGCATTGTGTGCATTTGTAAGGTTTTGTTTCGCATGGATATAAAGTTAGGTTGTGTCCAGTATCCCCCCACGCCACCCCCCCACCCTCACCAATAGATAGGACAGTGGTGCCGAACTGCACAGAGTCTAGATCTGGAAGTTGGTGTTTGAAGAGATTGGAAATTTGTTCCATTATTCCATTCCCATGAGCCAATGAATACACATTGCCATTCTATGCTTTTATCAACATACTATCAAGCAGATACACATATGCAACATTATTTGCTTGGCAACCTCCAATCCTCAGCCGATTGCATCCTTCCACACTGCACTGAACTAGCGGAGTTAGAATGTTGTATTTTACCGTTTAAGCCAAAACAAAAAAGCACCTTTTATGACTTAAAACATTCCTAATTATTCAGGAATAAAAATTGAGGGACACTTTACTCAGTGATTTTACGTGCAAGCCTACTCTTTTAATACCGACTCTAGAAATTCGTTTCTGAGGCGGTTTATTTCTTGTCCTCTGGGTGGTGTCTAGTCTTCCACGAATATCCAACACCCTGGGTGGATATTGGAGACTAAGGGAAAGGTTTGGTAATGTTGAAAAGTTTGTTGTGACCTAGCAGGTAGAAGACATACTTTCAGATTTACTTACTTGCAGTCTGAGACTCTTGCTCTGTCTGTTGGCTCCCATGTCTCATAATGGGAAGGGTCTTTTCCCTGCCCCAGGCATATCAAAAAGATATGAAAAACAGTGGTTCTGCTTCTACTCCTCTGAATAATACTGACATGGCATTAAGTCACCTTTCTGTAGATTTTATACAATTGTTCATCATTCCCAAATATTACCAAGAAACGTTGCTGTGGGGTATATCTATGAGCATCACGCGTGTTAACTAGCACAAGCATAAAAATTTGCTTTCTATTTTGTCATCACAACTGAAAGGCAGCCTCTGCCCTGACAGTTCCTGCCCATTACATATTTATTGCAGACATGTTCAATAAATTAGGGTTTTTCCATGTTTTGCTTGTATGAAAATACAGATTTTTGGTGGTGGAATACTTAGATTATACTGACACAGTTTTTTACAAAGATACTGCAGTAGTATAGGTTTCACTTTGGGTAACAGGGCCAATTTTATATACATTTAGATAGGCAATTATATCCATATTTATGTACAGATGTCTGTTTTGATATATGATGATGTGAATGTTTCTGTTCGTTCAGTCCAAGATGAAGAGATATTAGGAGATGTGAAATGGCAAAAAATAAATAAATAGTAAATTCATAAAAGGCAGCAATAAATGTTGTCCCTGGAAAGCTAATTTTCCTAGGAGCCCATTGTAGCCCCTGATAATTGATTCACAAAAAACTGTCACAGGTGGCCGATCTGTGGATCATCGTTCAATTTAATTGTGTAACTTAATACTCACCTTCAAAGTTAGTCCGGATGCCTTGCTGACTGGATGATACCCAATCAATAAGTCTCTCTTATGGGAATTGGTGGATCTCGCTGATGTGTATATTTTGCAATACCATGCCACCAAGACTGGAATTATATGAGATGATGCTCATGGTTGCAGCCAGGCCCAGTATTCTGACCTGGCTTTCCTAAGTGCTACTTATTAATCTATCCAGGAGACCAGATCCACTATGCCAGTTTGAGGGGATGGTCCTGTGATCTTGGTCCATAATCACTGCGTTTATTGTATCCCGTAAGGATTTATATCACATTCTCTCAATTCTCTTTCAGAATTGTTAATGGGTAGCGTTACTCTTTCAGATGGAAAATATGCCAATTTAGAAGCATTTGTAGCTGATTCTTTATGTTGGGGGTATTTTACTCTATCTTTACTTAATGGGGAAATCAGATCTTCAGTACTCTGGATACACTTTGTCAACTATCAGAGCCTATCACATAAAGCTGGATGAACTTGTCTTTTTGAAGGTTCATTTGATTAAAAATAACCAAGGGGGCCTGATGAGAAAATTCTCCCAAGTTAGGCGCTCAGCTTCTATTTGGGATTTTAACATTGCTTTAGGTAAAATTATTAAACCTTAGGTTGAGCTCTTACACACCCACACACACCCACACAGGAATTTAAAACATTTTACCAAAGAAATATCTGAAAGCATTGATAAGGAATAAAGTGACATTCATGGTTTGTCTTATAATGTTTCCTGGCTTTTCACAGTAATTCTTCTGTTTTTGGTTCTTGTAAGATTCCAGCTAAACAGTGTTTACATGTGTCTCGCTCTAAAAACATTGTTAAGTTTGGATAGGATCAAAGTGTTTTGTGGGGCTGGGGGCTATTTGTAGCTTTTCGGATCTGTTGAGATAAAACGGTTCCAAAGCAAGGCATCCTTGCACGACTAGCTTTTTTAAGTTACTGAAAAGCCAAATGCTGCTTTTAGTTTATTTAGGGACCATCTCTACAAGTTTGCAAGAGTAAATGCTGCAGCAAGCGTTGGTGACATCCCTCACTCTGATTTCCAACGAGTTCATGTGATAATCTATTCAGATATTCTACCTGATGTTTCCTGCTTAGCATGTAAATCTGTAGCAGGTACTGTGCTTACAGAGAATACGTTAAAATATTTCTGCACAATATGTACCATCTATAAATGAACACGGTCCTGTTCCTTTTCGAGAATTGACCTCAAATAGAACATTGTGATCATCATTTTATAGGCCTCAATGATGGCGGCCTCAAGAAAATGGGTAATTTTTCGCGATGTCAAACACCTACAGTTAGTACATGTTAGAAGATCCTCCATTGAGGCAGCAGGGAATGTCTTAGTATGTGAATCTGTAGATAATACTTGTATTGTAAAAGTACATAATCTTTTCTAGTGCACTTTGTCTCCCATTTGAGATCCAACAGAACTGGAGATATAATTATTTTTTATGTTGATAGGTTAAGGCATGACGTGAATGAAGATATGCTTAAAGTGAGCTTTACTAGACATGCCACCATTACTGGGAGACATGTATATATTTAAAATGTGACTAAAACATCACCTACTCTGTGTACGTCATAGCCAGCTTTCCCCATGACTCAATAGAAGTGCTCCATTGTGTTTTGGGCACTAGAGATATTCTTAAGGTACAAAGCTGCGATTTTATCTCCAGTCCCATTAACTGGTTTTCAGTTAGATAAAGATGGCGTGATTGGAATTTTGTCTCCCAAGGACTCTTTTAGATGGGAAGGAAAAGCTCTGTACACTGATTTCAGTTAGTGTAGCACCTGGGTATGAGATAGGTATTCTGCATGAAGGTAAAGGGAAGCATATGGCCTACTGTCAATATTCAAGCGTGGAATGGCTGCAAGCCTTATTAACTTGAACTGTTTCCATATGGGCAAATAGTGGCTTTTAAATGCATGATGACCCTATCCTTGACCTGGAGATCTGCTAACCTAACCTCTGCTTTGCTTCTGTGTCTGCATTAAGAGCTACAATTGCATGGATTATTGCTTGGCTTTCTTTGTTTCTGAAGTTCTTGCCAGATGTTGTCAAGTTTCTTGTTCCACTCTTTTCAGAAAATAGCCCTTTGTTGTCAAATGTGCTGTGGGTTGCTCATTGCTGCATGGTTGTGTTCTCAAGGCCAGTGTTGATGCATGTTTTGTTAACCAACATGTGGTGTGTCTGGGGTATCTTATGTTTTGGTGTTTGTCTAGTAAGAATATGGTTCACCATCAGTGTTGATCTATTGCTGCATGTAGAGCAGGCCTGTAAAGAATTTCGAATCATGTCTTCTTGTCAGTACCTCCTGTTTTTGCTAGGTCTTTCCTGCATGTGGTAATGCTTTGGGTGAATGGTGTGCTTGCTGTCTAGATAACGTACATCTGTAAAGGGGTTTATCCTGCATGCTTTTCAGGCTGGGTGTGTATTTTTATTGCACACTTGTTTGCAGTGCTGGGTTCTTTGTTGGGCTTTTTTGGTGGGCTGTGGTGTATTTTGAGAGTTGCTGGTTCTCTGTTGATGTCATGATAGGTCATTGAGTCTCCAACCATCTTGTGTGTGTGTTCTGATGGTGCATTTAGAGGTGTACTTGTTCTCTTTGTGGAATTTTTCCCATTCTCTGTTCCACCTGTGGGGTAGTTCGGGGTTGTTTTAGATGTGTGCTTGCTCTCAGTGTGTGGTTTGCCAGGGTTCTTCATCCAGCATTTTAAGACTTGCCGGAAGTGTAACCATGGGAGTAATTTTAAGAAATGTATCGGTCCTGCCATTGAGACTGGTTGAAAATATGCTTATTGTCTAGATTGCATCCTACATATGGATGTTCTAGAAGCGGACAGGCTAATGTGTATTTTTTCATAATTGTTTGAGATGAAATGTCTTCAAGTGGCTGCCGGGAGTGGATTTGCTAGTCTCCTTGCTGTCAAGTCATGCAATGTGCTGCAAATGCTTTGTGAGTCATACGGGGCATCTTTGGGTAGATTTTTACTTGTTTGATGTCTAGTCATTTGGCCTGCTAAAATCACATTTTGCATGGTGGAAGCCTGGGCTGGATGTGATGCGATTTGTATCTGGTTATTGGTCTTGTACCATGCTGTATGTATGGCAGCCTTCACATGGCTTTGTACGTTAGCTGTATAGTTGTAGTGGGCTGTGGCCTCACCATACTGAATATTTTTGGGGTAGGTTGTATTGTAATAGGGAACTTATGTTGCTGCATTGCTTGGACTGAAATCTCTTTCTTTCTCTTTTCTGCTGCTGCCTTTCTGCTTTGATCTTTTCCAGGGCTCATCCCTTCTCGCATTCCTTTAGGTAAGGCATTCCGGACCTCTTCTTCAGAAGAGTGGCTCACTCTGTTATCATTCATTCCCTCTGGACCTTCCTGAACTCAGAGTGTCTGCGCTCTCAGCAGAAGGGTTGTGCTGTCTGCCTTGCTTTAATGTCGCCTGTTTTTTCCTGCTTCCCTGTATTGCGCAGTTGACTTCCTCTAAAGCAGATATTCAAGTTAGTGACTAGAAAAGGTCTTCTCCGTTTCCGTTCTTACTTTAAGAGATTGCTTCTGTGGGTGTATGAAGAAAGGTATAGGATTTGTGTTACAAGCTGCCCTTGAAGAGACTCGAGAAACCTATTCACATTATACACATATTTTATTTGGACTCCATTACCTTGCAGATTCTGCACATTTAATCTTCCTTAGCACCAGATAGTGGTAACATAGCTTGGCTTACATGGAAAGTTGGGAAACTTATTGGTGTACTTGTGGCACTCTAATAGTTGGTTGTGGATGGTTTGTGGGTATAACACGCAACCAGCATTCGTCCAGCCTCATGGTTCAGCCATTTTTCCAAAAAAGTGTACTTGGGCGGTAGCCCATGTGCTTTCTGTTCTTAACGTACAACGGAGTTCTCCATATAAGATCACCAGAAAGAGCTCCCAACATTGGAGTCCACCCAGCTGTAACTGGACATCTTGGCTGTGAGAGCAACAGACCCTATGATGAAGCATGCCACTTCAGGGAGTGAGGGTCTTCCGTTCTAATAATATGGATACTGATAAGGCAAAATATGATTGAACCTCACAATAAAACAGAGACATATATATTTTTCTAGCACTCTCCTTAATGAGTGGTCTTGTTGTCTCACTAGTTAGTGGTTCTGTATGTAGGAAGGATATAGAGAGGACCTTATGAATCCCTCTTACTCCCCTTCCATTACTGGTGCTGTGGATATAATACCCATATGTGAATATGATTCGAAGCCTCTTTCTCTCCGTTACATCGTAGGTTATCCGTCTCTAAAATAATTTCGATACGGTAATATTGTGGTAGTTTTGTAGTGTAAATGCCCTTGTTTTAAAATACCTTCAAATCTATTGTCTAATTCTGTGACGTTATTACCTGAAGCCAAGAGTTGTGATTTGGCACTTTAACTTTTTTATGCAGCACTTATTTAGGGATAACTGCAGAATGAGGTCTAGCAAAGTTCAGTATATAATAGGTTTTACATTATTAGCTTCTTGTAGGGTGACATATCTTGCTTTTTGCAAAGTGCAGGAATTTCTACCTAATTTCCTAAAAGTTCCCCTTAGCAAGGTCCACGTTGTCCTATGACCTTTGCTCGCCCTAGGAATAGGTCTGATTTTTATCCTTGTCTCTCATTGAGTCTTTTGGTCCCAACTTACCATTTCAGCTCAGACCTCAACTCCATTTTTGGACTGGTAAAAAGCCTCTTCAATTCTTTGGAAGGTGTTAGTGTCCACCACTCCCCCTCTCTTAAACATTCACAATCCTGTCACAGAAGGATGGAGGGTTTGGCATGAAGACTCTCAGGAGTAATTATGGATTTGAAGTGACACTGAGATATTTATCTATATAGAGGTGAAGCACGAAGGGACTGGTGAGGTCAAAGTAAGTCGAGAACCAAACATGGTTGTGAGCAAGGACATCAAAACTATGGCTGTGGTTCAATGGACATTGCACTACAAGGGTTCTGAAGCCAGAAGCCATAAGCCATAGGTGGTTTGTCCCAAAATTGAATATTGGTGCAGTTTGAATCAGTAGACTGCCTCAGTATGCAAACACTTTCAATCTATAACAGACATCAAGCTGTAATACTATTATTTGTACCTTTGATTCCCCTCGCCCTCGTCTAGAAAAGTATATATGAGAGCTGCTCTGAACTGTGTTGAGCAGTGTTCCCCTACAACAGTCACACACCTCTGTTTTTCCATCAACTCACTTTAACGACTCCATAGGCAGCTCTGCACCATGTTAGCAGAAGTTTGGAATCGGAAGCAAAAAAAGACAGGAGGAAGGAAAATAAAGGAATGGAGAAATCATAGCGTAAGGTCAAGTTTCTTCCCACTTTAGTAATAAACACAACACCTAAGGCACCTGGATGTCGGCTATTTGTCCTCATGACCTACTTATTTGTTGCTTAGGCTCGAAGTTTAGCGGATGTACATGCAAGTCCTTTGGCAGTTAAACCAGAACCCTCTGTATTTTAAAAAGATGATCTTTGTGACTTTGGTCAAATTGCTCAAAGATACCAAGAGATGGAGAACACATTTTTCCCATGTAGTGGTGGACATCCACTCGTAAGTCATTAGTTTCTTTGAGAACAACTTACCCTTTCCCGTGTCCCATTCACCCACCCAGGATTCCGCTGCTGGGCCTCAACCTTCCTTCTCTTCCAAAAAGGAAGTAGTATTGAAGATCTGGTAGAAGCTCTGTTTTAGAATCAATGATTTTTATTAAGTGGATAACCATGGTTCAAACACAGCTTACTGCCTACATCTCGAGGCCGGCAGAGCGAGGTAGAAATGCAGTTACACAGCGTTGAGGCCTACATCCCAGAGGACGGCCCCCGCAATACCATTCACCTCTGGCCGCAGATTCGCTCGTCCTATAGAAGTCCTCCACCATTTTATATCATAAATCAAACAAAACCCCCAACAAACCCACCTCCCTCACCCTCCTCCCCCTCCCCTGTCTCCGCATCCGATTTAAACATATTGTAAAGAGCTCACTGCCGGGGCCCGTACCGTGCACTAGTGTTGCTCCATCCCGCCGTACTAAACCGCAGCTGCCGGCTCCAGCGGCAGCAGCCGGAGGATCTGTAGAAATTTAGGGCATGTCACCTCCCGCATATCCTTTGTGAGGATTTGTAAGTAGGGGGCCCACAGCGTCGCAAACTCTCCGCCCCTCCCGTCTACCCCCATCGAGAGGCGCTCCATTGCCAAGAGCTGCCAGAGGCGATGGATCCAGTCCCTCAACTCCGGCACCGAGGCCGACCCCCAATGCGCTAGAAGCACCTGTCGCGCCGCCAGCAGCGCCATAGCAATCTGTCTGCCCCTTAGAGACTTCAGCGGGAAGGCTTTGGGATGTGAAAGGCCTAACAGAGTGTATTCAGGGGCGCGGGGCAGGGTAATCTGAAATGCCGTATCAATATCGTCTAGGACTGCTTTCCAATAGCGCACCAATTTCGGGCAGCGCCATAGTAGATGAACTAGGGTTCCAGTAGCGCCACACCCCCGCCAGCAGAGGTCTGATTTGGACTTGTCCCAGCAGTGCACCCGGGCCGGGGTATAGTACCAATATGAAGTTACCTTAAAGGCGGATTCCGCGCCTGCTGTGTTATGTGCTGTGTGGTGTGCTCTGTATAGAATATGCTCCCATTCCTTGGGTGTGAGAGGTCTCCCCAATTCAGTCTCCCAACGCACCTGAGCCTTAGTACGGTGACCTGCCGGGCGTGCCATGATCATAGCATATAATTCAGAGATGAGCTTTCGATCATCCGCTTTGCTCACAAGCCATTTTTCAAACCTAGTGAGGGTACGCGACATGTGAGCGAAGTTGGGTAGACTCGTCACCCAGTGCGCCACTTGCGCGTAGGCGAATGCGTCCGCGGCCGGGAGCGCGTAGTCTGTCTGTAGCCGGGCAAAAGGAATAAGCCCCTCCAAGTCAAAGAGGAACCCGACCCTCTTACATCCCTCCTCCCGCCACCGCTGAAAGACCGGAGACGCTTGACCCGGGGGAAAGTCGGGGTTGTCCACAATGGGGGTCATAGGTGATTGGAATGAAGTCCATCCCCTAGCAATAGCAAGTCGATCCCAGACCCTGAGCGTAGTCGAGGTGACGGGAGAGGAATAGAGTCCCCACGCTCTGTGTTTGCGCGGCAGCCACAATTCCCGCCAGATATTCGCTCCCGCCACCGTTTGGTCCATGAAATTCCAATGTTTGCTAGACATTGGTCTATTCCATTCCACTAGGTATCGGAGGCAGGCCGCCTGGTAGTATGCCCCTATGAGTGGGAGACCTAAACCGCTCTGTTCTTTTGTGGCTGTCATTTGCTGTAACGAGAACCGCGGCTTCCTACCCTCCCAGATAAACTTATTAATCAGAGCCTGCAGCTTTTTAAGGCTACCCGGAGGTGGGGTCAGCGGTAGCATCTGAAATAGGTATAAGATGCGGGGCAAGACTGTCATCTTCACTGCAGCCACCCTCCCATACCAGGCCAACCGGAGACGCGACCAGGCGTCCAGCGCCTTGGTCGTGGACTCCAACAACAAAGCATAGTTGAGGGAAATTGTCTTGGCAATTGTTGGCGCCACCCTGACTCCTAGGTAGGTCACCTCAGAAGTAGTCCAAGGGAACGAGAAGTCCTGCTGCAGGGCCTCCAGGTCCTCAGCCGGTATAGAGAGATGTTGAGGACCTGTGATTTTGTGAAGTTGACCTTGAACCCCGAGGCCGCCCCGAAAGCCGCAAGCTCATCGGATAGCGCCTGCAGCGTAGTCCAAGGTTGGGTAAGCGAGAGGTTCACATCGTCCGCGTACAAGCTAATTTTGTGAATATCCGCGCCAAACTTGAGTCCAACCACCCCGGGGTTCGCCCGGATCCGCTGGGCAAACGGCTCCATGTAGAGCGCAAAGAGAAGCGGTGATAAGGGGCACCCCTGACGGGTTCCCCGCTCAATGGGGAAAAAGGGCTGACCTGCAGCCATTAACCCGTACAAAGGCCTTGGGGGCCGCGTAAAGGCACCTGATCCAGCGCAGGAAATTGTCTCCAAAACCATACTTGCGGAGCACCGCAAACAAGTACCCCCAGTCAACGCGGTCGAAGGCCTTCTCCGCATCTATAGATAGTAAAAAGGCCGGGGTCCGAGCGCGGCGCACCTGGTCAAGGAGATGCAGCAATCGCTTGGAGTTATCCCCACCCTGCCTGGTGGGAATGAAACCGGACTGGTCCGGGTCCACTGTGTCCGCCATAAGGGGGTTCAGTCGCGCCGCCAGGACTCCCGCAAATAGTTTCGCATCAATGTTCAGGAGCGAGATGGGACCATAGGACCCGCAGTCTCGGGAGTCCTTCCCGGGTTTCAAAATGACGGATATCGCCGCCTCCGCCATCGATGGGGTGACAGCACCTGTATCAAGAAAGGAGTTAAAGAGCCGCGTTAAAAATGGAGCCAGCTCCACGCAAAATGTTTTATAAAAGGCGGCTGAGAATCCGTCCGGCCCCGGGGACTTGGCCAACTTCAGCCTAGAGATAGCTCCTATCACCTCCTCTACCCGAATCGCTGAGTCCAGACTCTCGGAGACTGTTTGCGAGAGGGGGGATATATCACAATCGCTCAAATATGGGAGTGGGTCAAGTGAGCCCGCGGGTTGGTCCGCATAGAGACGGCGATAGAAATCGCGAAAGGCCTCCACTATCTGGTCATCAGCGGTCTGTTCAGCTCCACCGTGGGCCTTCACAGATTGTATGAGGGACCTCTGTGTCGAGGCTCGTAGCCTGTGTGCCAGCATTTTCCCACACTTATCGCTGCTAAGGTAGAATTTGTGGCGCAGCCGCAGCAGGGCGTGTTCTGCCCTATCGAGATCTAAGTGTTTAAGCATACGTCTGCGATTTTCAAGTTCGCGCCATACCCGCGGCGCTCCGGTACGTTTATGAATCGCCTCTAGTTCTCTCACTGCCCCTTCCAACACCGCGCGCTTCTCCCTGCGCAGAGCATTGTAAGTCGCGGCCACCGCGATAAACTCTCCTCACGTCACTAATTTCATTGCCTCCCACACCGCAGCAAGAGGAGTAGACCCCACATCATTGTTCTGAAAATATTGTACAATAGTGTCACGTATCCTCTGAACCACATCATGAGAGTGCAACAAGCTCTCTCGTAGTCGCCAGCCCAGAGGGAACGCTCGTGTATGTTGCGCAGGGAGGAGTACGGAAATGAGGGCATGGTCCGAGAGCGAGCGGGGAGCAATCTCTGATGAATGTACACTAGGCATAAGGGCGGAGGAAGCAAGGAAATGGTCCAGGCGTGCGTAAGTTTTATGCGCTGCAGAAAAATGTGTAGTCGCGCTCAGCTGGGTGTTGCTCCCGCCAGACATCATGCATACCACTATCTTCCAGCCAACTCTTCCCCCCCAGGGAAAGCGCCCCCGCCTGGTGTGTTCTGTGCCCTGACCTATCTAGCTCCGCGTCCATCACTAGGTTGAGGTCTCCCCCCACCAGGATCGCAGCATCCGGGGAAGCAAGTATCTCGGGTAAGGCCGTTTGCAGGAAAGACTCCTGCTTTTCGTTAGGGGCGTAAAGGGACCCTAAAGTAAGGTGCGATTCCCCCATTGCAGTCTGATGGCCAAAAGCCTGCCCTTAATTTCGGCCACCGTCGAGATTACCTTACAAGGGCAGTGCGCCCCAATCAGAACCGCCACCCCATTTTTCTTTGATGCCCCGGAGGACCAGAACTGCTGCGGGAATCGCCTATCGCGCATGCGCGCTGTATCTTTAGACAATAGGTGGGTCTCTTGCAGCAGGCAGATATCACTATTGGTGCTTTCGAGCAGTGAGAGCACTGCCGCGCGCTTCACAGGGTTATTCAGCCCTCTAACGTTCAGACTAACCACTTTCAGGTCTCTACCCATGCAGGCGCTTGGGAGGGGCAAGCAATGTGTGGGCTACCGGCTGAGGGACATTTATGCCGCCCGCGGGACCGCTAAGTACTCTGGAGCAGACAATCTGTACTAGGAAACTGATGCGGAGACCCCTTAAAAACCCATAAGAAACCCCTACCCCAAAAAGAACAAACATTCCAAAATCAACGAAAAATACACAAACAATGTAAACATGACAAAAGTTCGTCACCGTAGTTAAATTCAGAGGGTCGTGACAGAGGTATCAACGAGTCCACAGGGACTCTTTTCTTGCAGTCACTCAGGCGCGGGGGAGAGGGAAACCTCAAACTGCACAATCGCCTCTGTTCCCTCCGGCGCCCCACCTTGAGCACATCCCGGGGCCAGCAAGAAAGCCCGTCATGGGGTCGTGGGTCGCCCTGTAACCTGGGACAGCGAGGTGATCACCGCTTCTCGTTCCTGATCACTGGCGGCTCGATCGGGCTTCTGGACCGGGGCGGGCCTGCCAACCCGCTGCCATCCCCACGTGCGGCGGTCGTTTCGCTTGGTCGGTTGCTCCGCTCCCTCTGTAGACATATTAGTGTCAATGCCCAGGGCCCCCAACGCTTCCTCCAGGGACCGGAGTTGCAGCAACTTCCCCTGGTGTTTAAATATTATACGGAAGGGGTGACCCCACGAGTAAGGAATATTTTTCTCTCGGAGGTAAGCGGTGACGGGCTTAAATTCTCTCCGTTTCACGAGGGTAGAGGCAGCCAGGTCCTGAAAGAGCGCTGGTTGGTGCCCGCGGAACTGAACTGGCTGCTGTTCATGTGCCCTCCGGAGAATGCGCTCCTTTAGTTGGAAATTATGCACACACACAAGAATATCCGGAGGAGCGGCTTTTGGACCGCGGGGGAGGCCCACCCTATGGACCCGGTACAGCTGGATGTCCGAGGTCTCTTCCTCTCCGAGGATTTGTTGGAATAAGGCGGTGACATAAGCTCTAAGATCGTCCCCTTCCACGGTACCGCTCTAATTCTCACGTTGTTCCGCCTGGAGCGGTTCTCCAGATCCTCCGTATGGGCCTGGAGATCGAGGTTCTGTTCGCGAAGACGCAGCATGTCTTGTTGCAGATGGTGGAGCTCCTCTTCCCGACCCACATCGTGCTCCTCTAAAGTTGCCACCCTCTCACCTATGTCGTCCACATCTCGGCGAACTTCCTTGAGGTCCGCGGTGAGTTGCGACCTGAGCTCCTGAATGTCCTCCTTGATGGCCGAGAAGAGCTCCACCATGAAAGCCTTGGTCGCTGGGGAATCGTCCCCCTCCATCGCAGTGGGTCCCTTCTCGCCCGGTATCAGAGAGTGACCAGGCTGCTTCTGCAGGAGATCCTTTAATGACTTCTCCTTTCGGGCTCTCGCCGCCGCCATAGTGGGCCACCGGGCCGGTATCGAGCCTCGTGTCTATCTCTGCTCCGGGTTCCAATGCGGATACCTCCTCCGTTGGGGATGCGTGTCACGCAGCTGGTGCTGCCGCTTAGACCTCCCTCCGCACACTTCTTCGGCCCCGCCTATGCTTAGGAGGCCGGACGGGATCCCTCGCACTGACCGGTCCGAGCACCCCTTGTTCAAGAGCCCTGCGCCCACCGCAAAGTCCCTTCAGCTTCGACGGGCCCCGTGTAGGCCTCCGGCCGCACAGCCGCCTCCCTCGCTGCGCCGTCACAGGGTGTCAACCGGGGGGGGTATGTCCTGCGGTCAATCACAGCTCCGATGCTCGAAGCCGCTGATAGTGCCTCCGGTAGCCTCTGCGTCACTGCTCCTCCAGGCCCCCTCCACCTCCAGGCCTCGAGAGATACGCGCGCCGGGCTCCACCAGCCTATGAGGGGGGAGCAGCCCGCCCCGAGTGGGTGCACTCTCCACGCTCTATGGAGTCGTCCCAGCGGTAATCAGCGGTGAGTGCCTAGTCCCCTCTCCGCCAAACGGCTAGTCGGGTAGTTCTCCCACTGCTTCTAGCCCCACTATAGGCCGCCCCCGCTGGGGCCAACCCCACTGGCGCCGTCCGCCGAGCCGCGGACCGACGGGGCCTCCACACTGGCGCCTCTCGACTCTAGGCCTCAGCGCACCGGGTCCGGACACCGCTCTCCTCTCAGCCGCTCCAGGTCAGGGGCAAGGGCACTTCTCCCCAGCTCTTCCGAGCCCCCAGTCCCGGCTCACCTCGCTGCAGCGCCCGGGCCCGCCCACCGGCGGCACCTCTGCAGGAATCCTCGACGGAGTCCTCCTCCGAGCCGGGACCGATCCTCCTCACCGCAGCTCTGGCCTCCGCCCTCCGCCGCCCGTCCGCTGCGGCCGCTCCACACCGCTGGACCTCCGCCAGCCGGTTACCGCCACATCCACTGCCGGAGCAACTCCCCCTGCCTCCGGATGCCGTCTGGTGCTGCAGGGCCGCCTTTCGGTGCCTGCGCCTTCACCTAGCAGCCGGCCTGCGATCCCGCAAGGCCGCAATCGCGCCGCTCTGTACTGCGGAACGTGCAGGCCCGGTCACCACCCAGCGGTCACGAGGTCGTGCAGCCGCATCGCGGGCGCCAAACTCCGTCCACCGGCGTCCGTCAGACCCCCGTACCGTCGCCACAGGAAATCGCGGCTGGAGAGCCCCGGGATGCGGCTCGATGACAATGCTTTTAATCAGGCAGCGCCGGAGGGACACAAATCTGCGTCCTACTGCGCCGCCATCTTGGTCACGCCCCAGAAGCTCTGTTTTAAAGAGGTACTCCAGGCATCGCTCCAATGTGTGACATACCAAAACATGCTCTTTAAGTGAATCCTCAAGCCCTCTGGGGGCCCTTGTTAAGTAAAGGATTTGAATCAGAACCAGGGCTTCCTATCTAGAAATGGGTGATTTGACCTCAGGGCTGTAGTGTTTTGTACCGTCTTTCTTTAATTGTCACTGTGCCAGTAGTAATGATCCAATTATATAACTTTAGGATCTTCTATGGTACCCTGGGTCCTCGTGCTTCTCTTTTTTTTAAAGAACAAGCTTTTGTACCAAACTTTCATGTTTCCCCACTACTGTACAAGCACTGCCAGGGATTAAAGTGCGTCTTTGCTTTTTGCAATGATGTTTGTGCCATTCATTCCATGAGGGATTCGGAGTAGGGATCAGACTGCTTTTATTGGGTAGGGCTTTACCCTGCCAAAGACAGCCAGAAACAGGCTTGACAACTTTGTGGTGCCCCAAAGCCAGCCATACCTAGCTCTTATTTCCCTTCAGCTGGATATGCCTGTGTCTCACTTCTACATCCAGTGTTGCTGCATTTATTTGAGTCCTGAAAATCTTGTCAAGATGAGCATCGCTTTGTCAACTTGAGCCTGCACATCCAAATCCAGAGTAATGCACTTTCCACCCAACCTCGTATTTCGTTGCAGGAGTATTGGTGCATTAATGTTAGTTATCATTGTGATGAGCCATTTCCATCTATATAACTAATTCCAAAGTACTGTAGAAAATGTGCTGTTTAGCCTTTCATACATATTTTAATTAGATATTGACTACCTTAGCACAGGCTTATGGTGTGAAATGTGGTAATGTTCACTGTATGGAGGTGACAATACTTATAGGTTTTCCAACGTACCCTGTGTGTTGCTACGATTAAGTAGTTGGTAAGTCTGTGTTTTTACCATTTGACTTTGTCGGTGTTTCTTTCTTGTCAGTCGCCTAACCTTTTTGTTTAGAAATGGCAGTTTGTCATTTGCAGAAGTATGTGGTGCATCGTCACACACCATTCAAGTTGCACTGCCATGAAAACGAAAGTCGCAACTGGTTCTGACAAGTATCCACGTTTATTCAAAATTAATCCATGTTCAATCCATTTATTCCAATATACTTGATTTCAAGAATCCCGGTACAGGCAACATGACTCCACAATGCTGGAGATATGCCCACCCAAGCCTTTATCTGCAGCACGTCAGAAATCACATTTCACTTTAAACGGTCATGCATATATTCACCCAGTGCATTTCGAGCTACCAGCTCTCTGTCAGGGGTAACTACAATATGAAAAAATCATCACAAAACTTTTTAATAATTTTTCTTATATAAAACCTGAACTTCAAAAAATCAAGTCCCCGACTCAATCCCACCATAACGTGCTGTGACCAATTATCCCTCGAAACCTATATGTGATTTAAACCAGACCTCACTGAACATTATAAGTTAATAAAATTGTGAAAACAACCGAAATACAGTGAATCTCAAGTGCCCCATGCGTGACTCAAAATCTGTGTTTAAATCCGTTGTATCCAACCTCACATCAACAAATAATAAACTCAAGAGTTTAAAAATATTCATTCTTCATCTTCCAACACCGCCACCAGCAGTGTAGCGGTTTAACCTTGCGCCTGTGAAACCAACAAAATTAACCGACTAACGAACTGAACCAAAAAAACAATGGAGTGCATTCAATCACTTTGTTGGAGTTTGCCATTTGCATCATTGCTCGTTCCCCTTTTAAACACCTGGAGTTGGCCCACCTTCTTTCTTCACACCATGGGTGGAAAGGCAGGTGGATATTTTCTGTCTCCGGCCAACTTCTAAACCTATTTTTCTTGCTATTGACTAAAACCGCATTATCGCCATCTCTCCTTGGCTCCCTTCCCTACTCAACACTCCCACCAAAGCAGATGTTGGGCGCCACAGCATCCAAATTTGGGGTTTCCTTTTTTCTGCCTCCTCTCTTCACGGCATTAGCAATTTGGGTGGTAATGTTAATTGTATGCATTGGCAGTTCCCTGCTGTGTTCTTTTCAGTATGAATTTTGCACTGCCTTATAATATTAAATTTTTTGTCTTGCTATGCACTATTAATTGACTTGCATGTGTTTTTTGTGCTCCACTATTTCACCTTTGTCATTTCTTGCAAGGTGTTGCAATATCCAGTTTTTGGTCCGCTTCTACCTGCACCTGCTTTTGTCTGGTTTTATTCCTGGTGTTTTTATTTTTCTTATTGATCCACATTGTTTGACATATGCACTTCATTCATGTTTTATTGCAGTAGTTTTTTTTAGTGACATCACGGTTTCTGATGTTATCTCATAAGGGCATTGTTCCTCAAATACCTATTAATTAAGGAGATTCACATGAAGAAGGTACTGGTGCATCAATTCACTAAACATGTATTGACTCTGAACCTACCCACGGATTGTTGAGCATATTATTCTTTCCAGTTTCCTTCAATGCCAATGACACAAATTTGGATTTTCAGCATTGATTCACCCACTAATAGTGAACTAGATTTTCTTTAAAAAAAAAAAAAAATCAAGGCTTCTCTATTGTCCTCAGTTTAAAGATCCTGCCCAAGATCAACCCAGCAGAAACAGCCTCTGAAGTGGCCTTAGTGACGTGTAGTGGGATGGAACAACCAGATAAAATAATGATAGCTTTACTTAAATTGGTAATCATCCTTGCTTTGTCAAAATAACTTTTCTGTGGATGCCACCGAAGCATGTTCCCTTCTACTGAAGTTGTTCTTGTTGCACCTCCTTCACTAATTCTGCAGCCATCTCCTTTCCTCCTACGTTTCACAAATTTAGTGAAAGCCCTGCATTCTTAATTAGAGTTATAATTTCTTTGAAGACTCTTCACAGAGTTATTTCGCTTTCTTTAGCTTCGTTGATATACACTTTTGTAGTCAGATGCACTGATAAGTTTTCTTTTATATTCTGGCAATATTGGAGACTCGCTGGCTGGTCCGACTCTGGGAGGCGGTAAGTCTTCCTAAAAAGGCTGAAGTTTGGACAGCTGAATCTATTTTATCAAGTTTGAATCTGCCACTAACTATGGCCACATGTTACAGAAACAAACCGATAGGCTAGAGATTATTATCAGGTATCGGTACCTGGTAAGACACTAGAGCTGCTATGAGGTAGCTACACTGTAGTCTTTCTTTTACATGATGTGATAGAAGCCCCAATGGCGAGGTGAGATTTGGCCCAGGAGACAGTCATTTGTATACTTTATGAATCCTGAGTGATTGCTTATCTACAGCTGAAATGTCTGTGAAACGTTATGGCCACGTCTCTCTGTTCAACTGACCTATCTGGTGGTTTAAGGTCGAGCATTCGAGACCTCTTGTATATACTTTAGTATATACTTGTATGTGTATGTACTTTGTGGGCTCTGGAGATCAGCCCTAGGACTTGTCTGCTTCCGCTTAGGGACTTTTTTCCGTTCAACTGCCTCTATTTAACTGTCTTTATAGAAAACGACCAGTAGAGGTCAGTAAAATACCAGAATTGCTTTCTGCTGAGGGACTTTCTTTTTTAAATTTTTCTGGCAACAGCCTCTATTTAACTTTCTTGATAGAAAACGACCAGCAGAGGTCAGTAAAATACCAGAATCCCTTTAGCATTCTGTAGATCCCAGTCCATAGAAATGGTCTTACACGAGCACCCATAGACAATATTTTTTTCAAATCTTGTATTTTCAGTGATATGACCACCGAAGGCTCTGATTTTATATTAAAAACAGAGCTTTGAACTATACCATTTCCTGCTGAAAGGCAATATTTCTCTCCATGTGTTCCCATACCTGGCGTGTCACGCAGTTTGGTGCTTACTTTCCCTCCAAGTTAAAGAACAGTAGATGTTTCAGCACCCAGGCTAATGTGCTGCATAGCTAAATACATATAAGGTCTCAAAGGTGAAACTGATTGCATTGCAAATGCTTGTTTTACCTGTGTTGTCACTCCTCTTTGTTCAGATGCTATGCCAGACGTCCTCTAGCAATTCTGGAACTGCCGCACTTTAGTTATCTCTCCTACCTATTGTTTTTGTGGCCTCTTCTTCTAATCTATTTTTCCTGCCTGGAGTTCCCCGCTCGCCATGTTACCACTCATGTCATTTTATCTGCCCTGCCTTCGATGCTTTCTTTATTCACCAGGGATTCCAAAGGACAGAGGGCTTATCTCTCCTCTGTTTATCTGTGCTGTGAATTGCTGTCTAACAATATTTTTCCACCTTGTTAATGTGTCCTCACTGTATTCCCTAGCTTCCCACTCTTTTTGTCTTGTCGCTGGCATTCCTCATAACATAACCTGTGTGGTGTTATGTAGTGGTCCCTGCATTCTCCCTGCTTGTCTGTCCTGCAAGGTGTTTTCTTATTAATTTCAACTGTTTGCTTTCTGATCGCTTTTTTCTCTCTTCATCCTCTCTTGCTGTCCTAACATTTCTCCCTTTCACATAATCTGCCTGGAGTTCCACCAGTGTGCTCTTGACTGTGTTTATTTAATCTGCGTTATATCCTATGGGGTTGTTGGGAATCCGCTTTTCTGTCTATCCTGCTCTATGCATTTCTTGCATCTGATAATGATCTGCTGGGTGCTTGCTTTAATGTAATAACTTCTGTGACTTAATTGTTAACTTTACTTCTCTACCCTCTTAATGCTTCCAAGTAGCAGCTACTCCATCCGCCATTCGATAAGCATGCCGGCAATGAGGTAAAGTAACTGTCTCCCCTGAAAATCTCTTATTTCAACATATTCCAGACTGAGAAACAGGTGTCATAGAAACTTTCCCTCTCCTGTTACATCTTAGTTTGTGCTTTTGTTATCGTGCGATGCATGCCTTGTTAGAAAATAGCTCTTAGTGAGTGTCTATTCACTTCTGCACCCAGCTTGCTCCAAGTTACTGGTTCTAGGGATATTAGCAGTTTTTGTGTGTGGAACCTTGGTGAGAAACATAGTTTGTGGTAATTAGAGGCTTCAGGTTTAAAGGAGCAGAACATTTTCACGGCCTATAATACTCTAGTGACCTTTTTAACCATATGCAGATATATGCAGAATGCCAGCTCTCAGATTGCACATAAAATGACACTAATGCATATTTTGCTGTTTTTCAACTGGAAGGAATATCAACTGTACAATTGTAGCTTTAGCTTTCCCTCATGGAACGTTCACAGTTGCACTCTTATGATGTCCATAAGAGAAGGGACCTCCCTAGTTTTTTCAGTGTATCTAGAATTGCAGCCTGCTCCAAATGATGGCAATCCCTGCACAGCTTACAGAGCATATGTTTGGAAACATATTTTACATGTCGACCCAAAGGTTTGCCTTTTAAATTCTACATGGAATCTCAGCCTCCTCTCCAGGTAGTTACAGGTACATGCAGGGGGGCAAGTAGTGAACTATTTGCACTCTTTCCTTTGAGTTAACATTTTTGCTTGATGTAAAATGCAAGACGTTTGTGTTTCAAGGCTTAAGTAAATTATGCATGTAACTTTCCTCATTTTGTTAAGATTACATACCTACTACAGTTAGATAAATAGGCTTTCTCTGAATGGTCCTACTTAGAGCCTGTCGTTTGGGGTGGATTGGCCACCTAATGAGAATCCATGTCTTGCCAGCCCTGAGTGGAAGGGGAGGAGTGCTAAACAAGTTGCCCAGGCCTTGGACAAACTTTTTATGGCTGTAACCTGGTTTGTACTTTTGCTGGTCTCGGGATGAGGTCTCATGTGTCTTTTTCCTTTGTTTTCATTATAGGAATTCTCCAACGTTTAAGTCTTTTGAAGATCGAGTTGGCTCCCTGAAGGTAAGACAGTGAGTTTGTAGTCTGGGTTGAGTCTATACTGTCTTTTTTTCGCTCAGGTGCAATCGTGTTGTATGAGAATGAACAGCTCTTTTAGAAGATGACTTCGTTCGATTTAGTCCCCCAGAGGGAAGTAGTGGGAGGACCTTGATCTTTTGGATGTCTTGATATCCAGGAGGAGGTCTGGCAAGGATGCGTCCTTGCCCCTACCCTATTTTCTTTATATCTAAATGAGGTGGTCACTTATTTAGAGGATGGACAAAATGACGCCCCCTGATTGGCTGGTTGTAAGATATCCCTTTTTAGGTCGAGCCTCGAGTAGCGCGCAAGCGCTGCTCTGGCAAGACTTTATGTAGGGGTTTCAGAAAGCTGACCACACGCTCGTGCACAATGGCCTTTTCCCTGCGGTTACCCGCAAGCAAAAGGCCATGGTGCACGAGTGTGTGGTCACGCCTGCTGCTTGCAAGCGCGCGCGCACCACTCGCGTGCTTGTTATCTTGTCTGACAATCGGACGGCGCACACATCCTGCCGAGCTACAGATGTGATCCAGAGGTTCTGCAGTTTGTTGCTAGATTCCTCAGGCGTGTGTCGCTTGAAGGCGGTGACTTCCTGTCAGCAGGGTGACGCAGCGCAGGAAGTGGCTGATGAACTGTCTATTTCGTTCCTGTTAGTTTAGATTACGCTTACACCTGCATTCATATATTGTTTATGACATCATGTTTCTATCTTCACCTTTCCTGATCCGCCCAAAAGGGGTGCCCAGATGGGGCATCCGCTAGGAAGCCTTAATAATGTTGGTTGGCGCTATAGAAAGCTGATTAATAAAATATAGCAGTGCAGCCCAGTTATGTAGCGCTTCGTAAATCGTATTTACTTTGGTTCGCGTGCACCGCTTGCTACAAAGGACGAGCTTCCCTAGACATCAAGGGGCCGGTGAAAGTATTGACGGGTCCAAATCGACTTCCAATCCCGGCTCAGCAGTTCTGCTTGTGTTATCTTTGGGCTGGCCATCGTCTCCTCCCTTTTCTGGAATCATGTTGACTGGCTGTGGCTCCTGTGTCTTTCTCTGTAAGTGCCCGAGAGGGTGAGCTCGTCCGGCTGTGGGGTGTGAAATATTCCTGCTGGTGCAGCCTTGAGGCTCCCTAGCGGACCCGGAAGTGGGAGGCACGAGCGTCTGGTCAGCTTTCAAAAGCCCAGGCTGCCGCGCTCGCTCGCCCCCGCTCCTCTCTGTTTTTTAAAGGCGTCATTGATTACGTTCCACGTGTTAAGTCAACTTTGTCATTTCTCACCTAACAGCTAAACATTAATTCATACTCGTAAAGTCTTAACGTCATTTAAAATTGTTGATGTCTCCTTATCACAGAAAAGTCACAGTGAAGATTATTTTACGCTAATCACTACTGCAGTGTGTGGTAGCTGGATTTCTTAAGAGGGAAGAATATGCTGTTTATGTGGCGTTAGTGAAAGTGTAATCCAAATACGTTTGTAATAGACACATGTTCCTGGTTGCCATGTGAAAAACACATTCTAATTATTGCTCAGTGGAGCGGGAGGTCAAATAATTTTCCATAAGATTTTCATTCTTAAGTGTTTTAAATGGAAATATAATGAATTGAAGTACTTGCGTGTTCAACAACTTTAATTTTTTTCAAACTGAATAATCGATTTATATATTTTTTAAAGTTTGCAACAGCATGCCCGCTCCCACCTATCCCTACAACGCTGTTTGTTTACATCATTTATGCATGTTAATCATGTGAAGGTTTTCAAGCTTTTTCTTCTCGTGCCCGTCTTTTTTGCAGCGTGCACTCTTGAGTAGCGCTTTTTTATTTACTTAAAGCATGTCTAAAAACATCTAAAAACACATTTGCCAATAATTGATATTTATGTATTGTAGGGTGCTGCATGTCTAAACACTTGTAAGGTCCAAAGGGCGAGACCTATTGGCTATGCCAATGCTTGTATTATTTGCTGATGACACCCCTCAGATGTCGAAGACCTCCAGTAGCCTACAACACTTAGTGGATAAGTCTGAGGCTTTTAGCTCTGAATGAGGGCTGGTGATTAACCACTCTTGAACGAAGTTTAGTGCCATTAGCCTTCATAAATCCTTTAGGGGCTCTATAATGCTGGTGGGCAGTCCATTTGACTAGGTAGCCGAGTTTGTTTACTTGGGAATCAAGTGAACTAAATCTATGTTATGGCTAAGTATAAAGTGCTCTAATAAAATAATGCTCCTGCCCTGAGATACATTTCAGTGTATCCGTATATATCCTTGGAAAATGAATGGTGCTTAGTACTTAAATGTGGTGTATCCTATTGCATAAAGGGGTTATGTAAATTTATGTTGATTTGACTCGTATGTACTTATCATATTCGTTTGGATTTGACCAGTACATATGTATCATATACATAAAGTGCTTAGATCTCTGAAATATCTTTTGCAAGCAAAAGGCCCCTAATCTAAGAAGGCCTTCAATACATACCTGTGTGTCTATTGTCAAACTTCATGCACCCGTTATTTTAGATAAAAGTGAACCCCAAATCTTATCCATTTTATTTTTAAAGATACGCCAAACTTATCATAATCTTTGCCTCATCTAATAATTGTCCTAATTTCTGTGTCCCAGCGGGTATTTTTGTCCTTCCATTTTTTCGCTGTTATTATCTGAGCTATTAAGGTGCCAAGAAACAGTAGATAATTCAATTTAGACCATTTGGTTTTAAATGTTAAGGGCTGTTTGGGTATTAATATTAAGTGTTGCCCAGCTAACCGGCTCGGGCTTAACCAGTTCTGAACATCAACCTAGATTTCTTGTAGAGAAAGTCATATGCTTTGGTGGTTTAATTTGATTGTTACAGCACAAACAGTTTTTACTTGCCCTTTGGGATCATCAATGGATTCCCAGTGTATACAACTCGAACAAAGTAGAACAGAAGGACTGTTGGAGATTGCTCCCCTGCAGAGTGTATGCATCACAGATTTATTCGACTTCAGTAACAGTCAAATCTATTGCTACACAATGCCATTTATTGTCTATATCGGCAAACATCATGAACACGTTAAAGGAGTGCTACATAAATGTTGAAAACCTTATCAGTCTTAATTTTAATTAAATTAATTTGACTCACAATAGATCAACAGTTGTCTAAGTGAGTTAATAGCCAATTTCCTATGCTAGACCTTTTAGCTTTGTCATTTTTTTTTTAGCTATGTTCTACAGCAACGCAAATGCTGTACAGTATGGCTAAAAGTTAAAAAGAAAATGTTATTACGCTGTTCATGCTGGCCACGTCAAATGCACAGCAGCCGTTCTGCTCTTTAACATTGCTTTAAAAAAACATTGCCATACCCAAATAGTGGATAGTGATATGCAGATATGGTATGTACAAAGCAGCCTGAATAATAGAAGAAGCCCTGACCTATTTCTGGCTGCAGATAAAATGATATTGTTAATCTTCCAATCACTTTTCCTGTAGGCACTTCTAACGTCCTTGTCTACATATAACGAAGCACCTAATAAGCCTGCTTACATCACAATTTCTAAGCCACCCCTGACCTCAACCAACCAGAAAACGGGCAGTTATGGAGTGGGTGCAGCGCATTACTGCCCCTCGATAAAAGGCATATTGGTTCTACCTCCGCTCTCATAAGCTGCTATTTGTATTTCAAATTCCTCAGAATATACGAGGCCTTTTCATCCGGAGTATGAACGCAAGGCACAATATGGCATCCATTAACCCGGGTGCATATAGATCTAATAAAGGTCAAGCAAATTTATTTAGCAGAGGAGGAGTGAAGCAAGTTGATCTTTCCACTGCAAGAGGCGAGGTTTCTATGAATGGATAGACAACTGGGGACAAGATTGGGCAGTCGCCATGTTGCAGATCAATCCCACTGGTGATCACGAGCAGGCATTTCAGTTACAATCATGGGTCGTCTGTTTTGCATCAGCAAACAACGTCTGATTGTCATTCTGCGCTACCCAACACTCTCTCTCACACCGACGTGGCCCAGATCATTCCCCCCCACCCTTTTAGCTGCTAAAAACAAAATTCTGTCCCTTGGAAGGAAGTTACTCAAAACATTCCCGAAAACATCAGCAGTGAAGTCACTGGCGTAATTTTAGTCAAAATGACAATTCCCTGTGAGGGTAAGGAGGGCAAGCTACACTTTGGTAGTTTATGGCAACATACATGTAAGACCACACCAAGATTAAACAGGCTTTTGTATGTCCCCAGCAGTAACTGCAGAGCAGGAGCCTTCATGCTTCCACCCCATTGCTCAGTGGCGCGGCAAACACCTCTGCCCCCCCTCGCCCCCACCAACCTCAAAATAAATATCCTGCCTTGTAACACGCAGCTTACATGCTGCCAGAGACACACTGTTCAAATCAGGCATTCTGTGCATACATGCCCTCTAAGATCAGCACCAACAGCAAAGCCCTTAATAATTCAAGTAGCCCCGCCTGCTCGAAGGAGACATTCCTGCCCTTTATTAGCCAAAGAATTGTGCAGTTAAGTTCCTATCTCAAATAGATATGAGATTAAATTAGGTGATTCATAAAGTGGTTGCACAGATGGGTTATAAAAAAAACCAGCATAAATTTCTATTGGCAAAGTCTTCAAATTGCTCAGTTGATTAGCTAATTAGTTGATTAGCTTATACACTGCGCAGCCTCCGGTGGAAAATCACGACATGCAGTGCTTAATTTGAGCCAGTGGTTTCCGGTGCTAAGTACCAGCACCTATTTATCAACAATGGTGCTTTTCATGAGCACCAGATAAGGACACGTTCATTTACAGGGAGATTAAGTGATTTGCCCAGAATCACAGGATGTTAAGCCGACGCCGAGACTGGAACCTGGTTCTCCAGCTCCGAAGTCGGCAGCACAGACCATTATGCCACATCCTCTCCCCACTTGTCTGGTTAGTAGTTGGTTGTATTTTAGGCGGCGCTAACAGGAGAAATGGGCTGGTACAAGCTCCCTCCTGATGAGAGAACCGGCACTTATTTGTTTTTACAAATTAGTCACTGACGACATGTAAGCTGTGTATGACCATGAGCAGTGCTTTGAATAGCTGGCGTGCTCATCCCTTTGACTGCTGTTGCTTACTGCTTCGGCATCAGACTGGGTGGGAGGTGCGTCGGGTGAACAAATTTATTGCATTGAGTTCCGACAATGCCATTTAAAGCATGAATACTGCTCTTTAAACCCGAGGAAGGCTGACTTATGAAGAGAAGTGGTTTTCAAAACATCCTGTGTGAAGTTCTACAACACTAAACAGGAGAGTGTGGAAGAGAAGGTGAAGCAACAAGGCAGGAGAGGTTATAGGGGAACAAGCAACTTATACGACTCTGGAAGAACAAAAAAAAAGGTACCTCTGTCCCAGCATGTACCATGGAAGGACACTAATAAAGCAATTAATCAGAACCTGGTGCATGCTTAATCGAAAGGATAAACACATGAAGAGAAAGGGAAACTGGTGCGCACTGACCAAAGAGAAGCTAGGAAATGAGTTATGATAACACCAACCAATGGTATGTAATGAATGGGTTCTAAGCCCCCTTTAAGTTTGTTAACCAAAGACCTTGTAAGTGACAGCGCATGTTCTGTCTCAGACAAGATCTAAAAAGACTCCTCCAGTGGGCAGACTAAGGGGTGGCTGCAGCTCACCAAATGTTTTCATATTATCCTCATCTAAATGCTCTCTGATAGTTGTGATCCCCCCCCTCCCTTAATCAAGCAGGAATTGTTGCAGTGTCCCAGACAAAGGTCCGCTCTCTCAACTCATAGATCTTGAACTTTTTAACAATTATCAAAAGTATTTCTAGCAGATTAACATGTACGAAGACCCTCACTTTTCTTCAAGGATCTTAGATGTCCAAATGAAAATGCAAATCCACATACCTCATGTTTTCCGACCATTACATCCAGAATAGAATTTTCCATATTGCCTGACCATACCGCGCTATTTAGTCTATGTACATACTACAGGGGTGCTGCTATATAGTACTGCTCCACACCTGGCAACGCCCAGCCTTCATGAAACTGAGTTTTGCTGCTCACTCAACTACTATTCCACATATATATATATATATATATATATATATATATATATATATATATATATATATATATATATTATAATATGGACAGTTAAGTACATTTATTTAGACAGATCACATTACATTAACTGAAAAAATGCATTGAAGTAGTACAAGATGGACTTTTAGTGAAAATGGTAATCTTTCCAGGTTCTAAATTGCTTCTTAATTTGTGATAGTAAGTGGATGTAGTTTATCTTGTACAGCTTGCACTGTCCATACTACTTTGTATTTGCAGGACTGTTAAGGATAGAATTTCTTTGCTTTGAGGTAGACTGTTTACAGCAATCTTAAATAGAAGAAATTCTGTTTTAGAATGATTATTATTATAGCCCGAGTTGGTGGAAAATTGGTTTATAAGATTTAAAGCACATTGTCCACCTATGAGTCTAGGTGCAATGCCATATCATCTGCATAAATCTTAATATTCCACCTGCTCTCCTCCAGGAGACTACTAACTTCTGAATCAGGCCATATCTTTGCGATGAAAGGTTCAATAAACGAGGATATAATAGAGAAAAAGGTGGGCATCCCTGCACGGTCAACAAACTTTCAAAAAGTACATCTGGTAGATCAAAAGAGAAGGCACCATACACACATATAATCCTGCATATATATGTGTGTGTATAATATGTTGTATAGCTGTTAGAAGAGAGCTTCTTAAGGGACGAGAACCCTCACTCACCCGAGGATGACATGCTTCATCATTGAGTTCCCTCCTCACACCCAGACTGCAAGGTCCCTGTTGTGGACCACAACTTCCCAACTGGGAGGAGAGGAGGTATTTTGAAAATGAGCAATGTTGGAGGGGCAGAGTGCAACTAAAATTGTGAGTAAAACTGTCTCCAAAGAGCCAAATCAACTGTATTTTATGGTCCTATAGGACAGGGTTAAAAGGAGAGGACTCGGGGATTTAATCTAATATACCCCTGTAGATTGGTCAACATGTTTCTGTCCATGGTTAACCCATAAGGGGTTCAGGGGCATTCATCAGGACCTGGAAAATTAATCACGCTGCTCAGAAGAAATTAGTAGTAATTCAAGATAAATTGCGGCAATGGCCCGTATGAACTCTGGGTCCACTGTCTTTCTGGAAAAAATAATGAACAATGCGGCCATTAATATTTAAAGACAAAAAAAGGAAAAGCTCTCTCATGACATACAGTATTAGACAACTATATATGGTCTCAACTCATACTGTTGATCAACATGATTATCTAGTGCATATCGTAAATCGAGGTGACGCCCAGTGAGTACTCTACTTTAGTCGTCTTACCTACAGTGAGAAGAAGAGGGTCCACTCTCCAGCCATTGGGTACGCCTGTTCCGCAAAGCTAGAACAATATCCGGCAAAACAAAAGGAAGGGCAGAGAAACCAATGCATTAACTGAACTGAGGTGGTATGCCCATTATGTCCAAAAAGGTTAAGAGAAACACCCTGTTTATCAAGTTGAATGTTTTTTCATATGTTTAAAAAAGCAACTATGCCTTCTCTGAATTCATACGTAAGATCAAAGATTGTCTCAGTTGCCAATCGCAGTCCGTGTTCAAAGCCCTTGTGATTCGGAACAAAAGCACTATTGACAAGTGTCAGGCGCTTTGCCAGTATTTTTATACAGGGGTATGATCAAGTAGGGCATGGAGAGAGACGTTGGGTCTAAAAGCTTTGCTCTAGCTCATCCAGAATACAGAAAATCAGCTAGCACTCGCAGCCCCGAACACTCCAGAGTACAGTGAAGGCAATGGTAACACACTGGGATGACTATAAATCCAGGCACTTACCCACTTCCACCCACACCAAACTGAAGTGGGCATTGGCAGTACAGCAGAATCCCACCACAGGGTAGTGCCCTGGCTTTAGACTGAAGACATGCACTGTCTTGAGAAGTCTGTGAAACTGCTGACCACTCAGTGTTGATGTACCCCGACCCCACAGACTCCCTCATTAAATCAATGCCACCGGGATGTACGTCGAGAATAGACCAATGACTCGGTAGGGATGTCTGACCCTGGGGGGGGGACTAGGATCAGCATTTTCGCCAATATTCGGAGCCATTAAACTGACAAAAGGGGCACACACAGCACAGGGGAAGAACCCCAAAGCTTCCATAAATTCGTCGGGTGTACAGAAGCATGCACAATGAAGTACCAGCAAAAGTAAAATCTGCTACTAGAAGGTAAAACAGCCACAGCACCTTCCGTGTAGAAGTAACTGAATGACTGTCGGAGATGGAAGTAAAAAGACTTAGCTGTGACATGTTATACAGCGTGATGAGTAAACTGACACCTCATAAAACAGGCCAGTGGCATTGCAACCTCAATGAAAGAGGCAGCTCGGTGAGGGGAGCACACACGTATCCTGGAAAGTGCTGTAGCACAAAGAGGCCCTACAGACTCCACACACTACTGGAATGCAGTGCCAAAGAATAGAGGCAAGAAAGATCTCAAAGTGAAGGACATGTAGGTGCAAGCAGCGACGACCACGCCCTCAAAAAAAAAAAAAAAAAAAAACAGATCCGGGAATGACTCCACCAGTCAGACTGGACTGCATGTACAGATTGGGCCTCCCTGAAAACCACAACAAATTCCCCCTCTGGCATTATTACAGGAGTGTACTTTTTCAAATACGAGCTGACCATGAAATTCTTCAAACCAAGGGTGCAGTTGTGTTCCTGCTACTTAAACTACAGCTGTTCAGGATTTCTCTGCAATCACTTTTCTAAAATGCAGAGATTTCAACCAATGACAGATCACCTCTAGGAACAGTAGATTCACCTGTTAGTTGGCCCACTTCTTTCATCTACTGTTCAATCGAAGGGGAGACCAAGAGCTTCTGAGTCTGACAGAGACAACAGGTATGTTGGAACTGAAAGATGAGGAGAAAAAACAAAAGGAACAATGTTGAGGCCTTATACCCTCCACCTACAATATAAAACAAGCATTGGCATAGCCAATAGGTCTCGCCTTTGGGACCTTATAAGTGTTTAGCTATGCAACAGTTGATGTTGTTGCACCAAGGATATTGTGCTGGATAACTAAACACTTATAAGGTCCCAAAGGCGAGACATATTGGCTATGCCAATGCTTTTTTTTTTTTTTTTTTACGAGAACGCAACAAATTCAGTCTTTTTTTCAACTGGGGAAGGACGAGGTACGCGGTGGAGTTGTGCCGCCCCCTGTCACGGAGCTGCCGAAGATCAACGAATTGATGGTCAGGTCACAGGACGCAAGAGCTTCAACTTGTCGAAGTGAAATAGTAAAAAAAAGTGGCGGGTACATCCCTCGGTGTGTGGTGGTTTAAGATTCACTCCGATACCAGCAACACAGTTAAAGAAGAAATGGACTACACAAACAAATGCACATATAAGTACTGGGTCAATACATAAAACACAGCTTTCTTTTTGTCTCTATCATTTTATCTATCTATTATTTTGAATGTTTGCAAATAGATAGATTGTGACACCGTAGCGTAGAGCTATAGCGGCGCAATAAAATATTACATGAGAGAAATGGGACAGGTGCGTGGACAGCGAACAGGCAGATGAAGCGATATCGGACTCATATGCAGAAATATTGGGTTACACTACAATGCAGATAAACGGACTGTCACACAGATCAATGGACGTTAGACAAGCAGATACACGTGTAGACAGTCAAACAATTCACTGGAAAGACGGACAAGTATACATGGTAGACAAACACAACTGGGTAGAGGAACGGATAGACCCACGGACAGTTGGATAGACGGGCAAGCAAACAATTAGACGGATAACATAGTAAACAGTCAGACAAGTAAACACCCATACAGATAAACATGCAAACGGTGAGATACCCGGCAGATAAACAGACACTTGAGAGGAGAAAGAAAAACAACAAACAAATAA
Source organism: Calotriton arnoldi (assembly GCA_963921515.1). Classification (NCBI taxonomy): domain Eukaryota; kingdom Metazoa; phylum Chordata; class Amphibia; order Caudata; family Salamandridae; genus Calotriton; species Calotriton arnoldi. Next base: position 1,331,805 of record CAWUFW010004509.1, on the reverse strand, counting down.
ACGACAGACCGGTACATGAAAAGACCGGTAGTTAAGACTGAACAAACCGACAGGCAGGATAAACAACAGGAAGATAAAGGGATATACACAAAAGGAGCAGACAGACAGAAAAACGAAATAGGCAAACGTCAGTCAGAAAAACACACATCAGTGAGACGGTAACAGATAAAACGGGTAGACAGGAAGCAGAAGTGATGGACAGATTGACAGATACGTGTATAGAAAGACCCTTCCGTTCCCTCCAGGGGCTGCTGAGGGGTCCAGCGTCACGTGTCTTGGAACTTACAGCTCAGGGCACAGTGCTGCCGCACACGGGGCAATCCGGTCTCTTTAACAAGTCTGGGTAACTGGTTATCTCCGCACTAGAGGGGTGGAGAAAACTGAAAACAGTCTCAAACATACTCGAGACAACAAACAGGCCCGCACTGGTCGAAATAACATAGGAAGGAAGTCAGTCACTGCAGACACACATCAGTACCCGTTCTCTGTAGTCTGTAAACGTGTCCGTGAACGGATAAACACACATTAACATGGGCCTCGTTAGGATTAACCGAAAAAACCAGGACAAGGAAGGCGCTAAAAGACTAAAGACAGCCCAGACGATTGCAGGCGAAAGAAACAGTAAAACGCACAAGAAAATATATCAATTAAAGGAGTAGGAAAGCATGTAAAAAGAGTGGAGGCATTGTGCAAAGAAAAAAGAAAGGAAACAAATTAAAAAGGCTGGGTTAAAATCAATAGAGCAAAGATGTCGGGCTGTAAAAAATATGAACAACATAATGAAGAGAAGAAAACAAGAAATGAATTGCAGATGGGAGAATGGAAACAATCATGGGAAGAATAGCATATTGGAAGAAAATGGAAAGAAGGACGTGGTGATTGGAGGGGAAATAAAGGAAGGAAAGGCGTTAGAAAGAAATGAAGCACTCGAAATTAATAACGGAAGGTGGTCGGGAAAGAGAAATGGTCTGGAGGTGGAAAGGAGTACGGAGAGAAAAGAATGGGGGAAGGCAAATGAGGAATGAAAGAAAGCAGAAAAGGAAGAAGGAAGGGGCAGACACAAAAAAAAGATTCAGAAAAGATTAGAGAAATGGCAAAAGGCATCTAGCTAAAGATTATGAAAAAGGAATATAAAAGACTCAAAGGAAGAAAGGTAAACATAAGATGTAAGATAATGAAACGGAATAACCGAAATACCAAGAACTTCAATCGAACGACGGACGCAAATCAATGAATAGAGAAAATCTAAGAGAAAAACAAACCAAGAAAGGAGAACCAAAGAAGAAAGAGAGTACAATTAAGGCAAAGAGAAACAAATAGCTAACTAAGTAAAGAGGGGGAGAATACAATTTAAAAGACGGGATAATCCCGGGAGTGGTGCGTGCGCGCGCAGTCTGCTCTTTTTGGAAGCACTGCACTCATGCTTGTGGCGCGCCCCTGCAAGCTGGATGCCGCCACAAGCACGAGTGTGTGCTTCCAAAAAGAGCAGAGCGACGGCTAAAGGTCCTCCTAAGCAGCGCATGCGCGCTGCGTAGGCGAGACCTAAATGACAGAATGATCAGGACGACCAACAAGAAGTGATCTGTTGGTTTATAACCTGCTGACTGCTGGGGAAACATTGAGGCAGGCTCTTTTTGGGGCAATAAAAATTTGCAAGGCGGGTGGGGGATAGTGGATGACCTAATGCAGGTAGGGGTAGTGGTTCTGCTTCTGGATGGCAGACTCCCACATGGTGTTTGTGAATCGCCCAACGTGGTGGGAGTGACTTCCTCTGTGATGCTTATTTAGATCACCTGTGAAACTTATTCAGAAGTAATTTTGGCCCACTTGACCATTTATTTTGTTTGATCATGGGAAAGCTTTGACTGGGGCTGGGGAAATTCGGTGCAGTGGGCACAGTGGCTGGAGGCTACTCCAGAGCATACAAGTGCCCACTTATCCGTTCCACACTCAAGTTCTTACTTCTTAATGTGAAAGGGCTAAATTCCCCTAACAAAAGCAACAATTATGGATCTCTGTCAGGAGGTGTGAAACCGCGCCCCCCCCCCCCCCCAAATTCTTGAGACCCCTGCTGCAAAAGGATTAATTCCAAATGTCGCACACACTATACCCCACCCAGTTTTGGCTGTCCTCTCCATCAGAAATGGCTAGAGTTGCTATTCTCTGGAACACATTATAGGTGTGAATGGCTTATGGTGAGGGGAGATAAGGAGGGGCAATACATCCGAGTCCAGCTGTGGTGACACTGTGAACCTTCTGTCTTCATAAATGTCTGCACCCAAATACTGCACATGAATCCTTCTTAAAATGGATGCTAGAAGAGATGCTCACAGATGCGGAAGGGGATATATATAGTAGCATAGGTATATTTCAAACTGGCATGGGATCTGGTCTTTGATAGGCCCCCCTAAGGTCCTGCTGTGCCACAGGACAGATGTCAGAGAGGCTAAAGAAGGGATGACGAACCAATCTACTCACTCCTGCGTTTGTACGTGGGCTACTCTCCTTCCATATTTTGAGCTCTTATCATGCACATGTGGAGATGTCCTGGGGAGAAGGAAGAGGGGGCTTTGCAAAGAGTCAGTGAAGATTTCAAATAAAGAGCTTTCGAGGCCCAGTCCACAAAGCAAAGGAGCTAGAACATTTTTTGATGACTAACTTAGCATCAGACACTTCTACAGCTACTATGTGGAATATGTGTAAAGCAATGATACTCCGAGTGGTCAGTGGGCATCGATACAAGGGGTGGTGTAGCAAAGTAAAGTAGCTATCTGAAAGAGACACGTTAGTGATAGATTCCTTACCTTAGAATATCCCCAGGCGTCAGGCTGGATCCGGAAAGTTTTGCGTAGCAGTACCCTTGCGCGTCGGTAGGCGTCGTCGTGCGGCTCCGCGTCCGTCGTCGGCGTCGTGATCGCCGGGATGACGTCGCGGGCAGTACTTAGGCGCCGCCCCTGCGCGCTGACGTCAGTTCTTCTTTTTCTGCGCCAGCAAGCGCAGATCCGGGAAGAGCAGTGCCCTGGTCAATTTTTGACCATAATTTTTGGTGATTTTTTCACTGTTTTTTCCAACTTTAAGGTGTCGTAGGGATGCCCGGCTTCAAGCGATGCGGCGCCTGTGCGCGGATGATGTCCGTCACCGACCCGCATTGGGAGTGTCTCTTCTGCCTCGGCCGAGGCCACGACACCGAGTCTTGTCCCGAATGCCAGGCCCTCAACCCGAAAGCTTTGCGAGAGCGGTCTCGAAAGCTCCTCGAGGCCCGGCATTCGGCTCCACGGAGGCCCCGGTCGCGTGAGAGGTCCAGGGGTCGCTCGCGGAGTGCACACCGGTCGTCGGCGTCGAAGTCTTCTTCGTCCGGTAAGTCTAAGCACAAGAAGTCCAAGAAGCATCGTCGCTCTCGGACTTCGCCTCGCCGGTCTCGCGACTCGGCTGAGGCCCCTCCCGGCACCGTCCCCGCGGCCCCGGACTTGCCTGTGGAGTCGCCCCCGCCCTTCCCGGGTTCGGGGGCGGATCCGGCCAAGGTACAGGAGTTCCTGTCGGCCACGGCCCGCCTCTTCGGGCCTTCAGGCCCCTCCGGTGCGCCTTCGGGCCCCGCGGGCCCTGATGGGGTTGCTCCGGCGTCGCCGGCGGCCCCGGCGTCGCCCGTGCCTCCAGCCTCGATCCCGGCTCCGGCCCCGGCCTCGATCCCGGCTCCACAACCCCCATCGACGCCGGTCGACCTCACGACACCTCCGCCGGCGCCGATGTCTCCGGTGCCGTTCTCGACGCCGCCCTGGGCTCCGGGCGGCGTCGTCCCCAGTTCCTTCCGGCTCCGGACATGGACCCGGAGCGACGTCGCTCGACGCCGGCTCCGGCGCCGATGGGACCTTGGGTCCCAAATGTCCCTCCTCCTCCTTATTTTGAACCAGAGGAGGACCAGGAGGACTGGGAGGGTCTGATGACCCTCTGACGCGCAACTGTCAGTATGATGAGGACTGGACAGAGAGTCTAGGGGAGGCCAGTGGTCTGGATACTTCCCCTGACACTGGCATGCTGTCTCCTCCCGTGGCTACGGAGGAGGGGGCCAATTCTGGTACGGTGTTGCGTAGGGCTGCTGGGGCCTTACGTCTCCAGCTCCCTACTTTGACGGTCAAGCCTAACATCTTGACAGAGGTGCTTCAGCCGGCAGCCTCCTCTGCGGAGACTGTGCTGCCGTTTAACGACGCCCTCACTGACGTTCTTTTGGGCGCCTGGTCCAAGCCCAACACAGGGGCTCCTGTGGATCGGAACGTGTCACGACGCCATCGCCCCGCTCCGGGCGACCCCCTATTTCTTTCTGTCCACCCCACTCCTGAGAGCTTGGTTGTCCAAGCCTCCGCTTCCCAAACCGCCTTCCCTACCGCTCCTCCGGATAGGGAATCCAAACGCCTGGATCAGTTTGGGAAGAAAGGTTTTTCTTCCTCCAGTGCTGGCTTGCGGTCCGTTAACACCGCTTGTCTTTTGGGCCGATATACCCACTCCCTGTGGGATTCGGTGGCGGATGTTTTGCCCCAGTGCCCTGAGGAGGTCCAGGCACTGCTTTCCCGCGCCATTGCGGAAGGAAGGGATGCGGCCAAATACACTATCCGTTGTGGCCTTGACACCGCCGACTCGCTGGGCAGGTCGATTGCAACGACGGTGGCGCTCCGACGCCACGCCTGGCTGAGAACCACTGGTTTTTCAGGGGATGTCCAGAATACTCTCATGGACATGCCCTTTGATGGAGTCGGTCTTTTTGGGTCCAAAGCAGACCATGCGTTGGAGCGCTTTAAGGACTCACGGGCTACTGCCAAGTCCCTGGGCCTTTCTGCTACACGCCCTCCGCTGCCTTCTGCTTTTCGCCCCTATCGTGGCCACGGTAGGGGCGCCCTTCACGTCAGCAGCCCAGCCACCGGCCCGCGCAGCAGGCGTCTTCGCGTGGCCGAGGACGTGGATTCCGCCGTGGCGGATCGGGCAACCAGCGTGCGGGTCAGGCCACCACCTCCAACCCGTCCGCGGCCTCCAAGCCCTCCTAGTCCCTCCTTTCAGGTGCACGGCACGCCAGTAGGGGCAGGGTCCGCCATCACCTTCCCCACTGGCGCACCATCACCTCGGACAGGTGGGTCTTGGACATTATCCGAAGGGGCTACTCCCTCCCCTTCGAGACCACCCCCCAGCCATGCCACCTCAATTCCACCGCATGTCAGGGGATCACTTGGTGCTTCTACAGAAGGAAGTCACGGCCCTCTTGACCAAGAGGGCCATCGAGCATGTTCCGACCCCAGAAGTAGGGCGTGGTTGCTACTCCCACTACTTTCTGGTGCCCAAAAAGGACAAGGAGGACATGCGTCCTATCTTGGACCTCCGGAACGTCAATCGCTTCCTCCGGAAGGAGAAGTTCAAGATGCTCACCCTAGCTCAGGTCTTGACTGCCCTCGACCCTGGAGACTGGTTGGTAGCGTTGGACTTGCAGGACGCGTATTTCCACATCCCCGTCCTGCCGGCCCACCGGCGTTACCTTCGGTTCACGGTAGGCCCCGAGCATTTTCAGTTCACCGTGCTCCCCTTTGGCCTTACCAGTGCCCCTCGGGTGTTCACGAAAGTGATGGCGGTGGTCGCAGCTCATCTGCGCCGGGCAGGGGTTTCAGTCTTCCCCTACCTCGACGACTGGCTGCTGAAGGCGGGCTCGTCCCAGGCAGTCGTCTCCCACCTCCAGACTACGGCCGAACTCCTGCACTCGCTGGGGTTCTCCATCAATGTGCCGAAGTCGCATCTAATTCCTTCTCCACAGCTCCTTTTCATCGGAGTAGTTCTGGACACGACGCAGTTTCGGGCCTATCCTCCCGAACGGCGAGTCCGGGATATTCAGGCTATGATTCCGATCTTTCGGCCTTTATCCTGGGTTTCAGTACGGATGACCCTGAGGCTGCTGGGCCTCATGGCCTCCTGCATCCTGCTGGTCAATCATGCCAGATGGCATATGCGGGCTCTGCAGTGGGACCTGAAGTTCCAGTGGGCGCAGCACCAGGGCAACCTGTCCGATCACGTCCAGATCTCGGAGGGGACTGCAAAACAGTTGCAGTGGTGGCTCTCGAACCGGCAATGGGTCATGGGCAGATCCCTCTCCCTTCCCCAGCCAGAGCATACAGTTGTGACGGACGCGTCCCTTCTGGGATGGGGCGGTCACATGGGAGAGGCGGAGATCAGAGGCCTCTGGTCTCCGGCGGAGTCCCGGCTCCATATCAACCTTCTGGAGCTCCGGGCGATCCGGCTTGCACTCAAGGCATTCCTTCCCTCTGTCAAAGGGAAGGTAGTGCAGGTGTTCACAGACAACACCACCGCCATGTGGTACTGCAACAAACAGGGCGGGGTGGGGTCTTGGACCCTTTGTCAGGAGGCTCTGCGCCTCTGGACATGGCTGGAACATCAGGGCATGTTCCTGATGGTTCAACACCTGGCAGGTTCTCTGAACGCCAGGGCGGACGAACTCAGCCGCAGGTGCATGATGGATCACGAATGGCGTCTTCACTCGGAAGTGGCGCAAGGACTCTTTCTACAGTGGGGAGAGCCTTGGTTAGATCTATTCGCCACCGAAGAGAACGCGCAATGTCATCAGTTCTGCGCGTTGGAATTTCCAAGGCGGCACTCGCTCGGCGACGCTTTTCGTCGCGAGTGGAGTTGCGGTCTGTTGTACGCCTTTCCGCCTATACCACTTCTACCCAGAGTGTTGAAGAAGATTCGGCACAACCGGGCCCAAGTCATTCTTGTGGCTCCGGACTGGGCTCGAAGAGTTTGGTATCCCGAGCTACTCAGTATGAGCATAGATCCCCCGATCCGTCTGCCTCTTCGGGAGGATCTTCTATCGCAGCAGCAGGGGACGGTCCTCCACCCGAATCTGTCCAGTCTACACCTGCTTGCGTGGAGATTGAGCGGCGGCAGTTGATTCCTTTCGACTTGCCTCCCGAAGTTTGTGATGTGATTCTGGCAGCCAGGCGTCCCTCCACTAAGGTGGTATACGCCTGCAGGTGGAACAAATTTGTGGCATGGTGCACAGCAAAGGCTGTGGATCCCCTTTCTGCCCCTCTTTCTGAGGTCCTTCTGTTCCTTCTCTCTCTGGCCCAACAGGGTTCTGCCCTGGGTACCATCAAGGGTTATCTTTGTGCTATCTCGGCCTTCCTCAGGCTCCCTGATCAGCCCTCCCTTTTCAAGTCCCCTGTTGTTAACAGGTTCTTAAAAGGCATTACTCACCTCTTCCCTCCTGTTCCGTTTGTAATGCCTCAGTGGGACTTGAACTTGGTTCTTACCTTTTTAATGTGCGCTCCCTTTGAGCCTCTGCATAACTGTCCTCTTCGTCTTCTGACTCTGAAGACTGCCTTTCTGGTGGCCATCACCTCCGCTCGGCGGGTGAGTGAGCTCCAGGCTCTATCTTGCAAACCTCCCTTTCTGTCTGTTCATCCAGACAAGGTTGTTCTTCGGACGCGTCCGTCCTTCTTGCCAAAGGTGGTTACTGCTTTCCACATTGGGCAGACCATCACTTTGCCCACCTTCTTTCCGCCTCCGCATCCTTCCAGAGAGGAAGAGAGGCTCCACCGTCTGGACCCAAAACGTGCGCTCTCCTTCTATATCGACCGCACAAAACACTTCCGGGTGGATGACCAGCTCTTTGTTGGCTACGTGGGCGCCAAAAAGGTCGGGCGGTGCACAAGAGGACCGTCTCCCACTGGGTTACCTTGTGCATCAAGACCTGCTATTCTTTGGCCAAGAAGGAGCCTCCTGTTGGGCTGCGTGCCCATTCCACCAGGGCAACGGCTGCTACCACGGCCTTGGGCCGCGGTGTTCCGCTGCCGGTTATCTGTCAGGCAGCTACGTGGGCCTCGCTGCACACGTTTACTAAGCATTACTGCCCTGACAGTCAGGTCCGGAGGGACGGCTTCTTTGGCCGTTCTGTCCTCCAGGACTTCCTTGTCTGATCTTTGTTCGCAGACCCACCACCGGGGTTGGTATTGCTGGGGTATCTATTCTAAGGTAAGGAATCTATCACTAACGTGTCTCTTTCAGATGCACAAGTTACTAACTTGTGTAACGATATATCTGTAAGAGACAGTAATTGGTGATAGATTCCTTACCGCCCACCCATCCTCCCCGTTCTGCAAACTGATTTCTAGGGTTAAGGACATCCCTTTCAGGGCCCTAGTATTTTTCAGACACCTGTGTCAGCTTCTTGCATGGCTCTGCGTTCCTGGCGCGGAAAGTCGTGTACAGAACTGACGTCAGCGCGCAGGGCGGCGCCTAAGTACTGCCCGCGACATCATCCCGGCGATCACGACGCCGACGACGGACGCGGAGCCGCACGACGCCGCCTACCGACGCGCAAGGGTACTGCTACGCAAAACTTTCCGGATCCAGCCTGACGCCTGGGGATATTCTAAGGTAAGGAATCTATCACTAACTACTGTCTCTTACAGATATATCGTTACACAAGTTAGTAACTTGTGCAGTTCGAAGCCAAATTTGATGGAGACATCCGTGACCTAGAAGGCAAGGACTAGATAGATCCCGCGAGAGCCATGTAACGTCACACTTGGCAATACCAGAGGGTCATTTGAGAGTCATTAGGACAAATAAGGGGAAACTGTTCTGGTCTTCCGTCAAGGACAGCTGGAGGAAACTACTTGAGAGGTTACTACTTCACATGCTGGAGACAGCAAGTTAACTAATGGAAAAAGAGAGATTTACCGCATACAGCACTTTGGTTTCACAAGTTGTGAGGTACTCGCAATGAAATTGTTAACACAATATATCCAACTCAGAACACAAATTTAGGGCTAGGTGGTTTCTCCACCCCCTCATAATACACTATCCATCCAAACTGGTGTATCCAAAACAATGCGTACATTTTCCACCTTCAAGCTCTCCAGTTACTGGCCAAGATCTAAGATTTGATTAAACTATATCTATAAATGGGGAATGCAGTGGCATAACTTAGGCCTCCGCAGTGCGGGGGGGGGGGCTGCTGCTCAGTACCCGGGCCTCAGAGCTCCTAGTTGAGTCCAGAGGGGGGGGGCCATCCATGTACCTTGCAGAGGGGCCCCCTCAAGTTCTGTTATGACATTGGGGGAATGAGCAGTTTGGAGAAACTTGTGTAATTTAACTGCCAAAGCCACTAGACCCTAGTTTTTACCATTAGCCAAGTCTTTAAGTGCCAGCTCTATCTCTACCCTCGTCATTGGTTTCTCAAGGTGAGAAGATTGTTCATTGCTGAGAGTGGGCATTGGGAAATCCTGAAAGAAAGGTTCCCTGTAGTAGATTGAAGTGTCAGTATATAAATTGGAAAATCCTTAAACATGTTCCTTGTAGTGGTATATAACTTTGAATAAAACTGATGCGACACAGGGGCCACTTGTCTGTCCCATATCCTCTACACTAAAGATTTCCAATTTAGAACTTGAGCTCTACCTGTCTGCTTTGGATCAATCACTCTTATGTATCACTCCATGCAACACTAGTTTGCAGAAATTCTCTACTGCATCAAGCCTCATACACATCATCCAACTCTCTACATAGTGGTTACATCAGCCAACAACCTTCGTATCCATAGTTGCATTCCCCTTCATGCCTTCCAAGGGCAACTTGACATAGTTTCTAAGTTCTGCTAGTCGTAGCTGTGTACTATAAAAGTGACAAAGATAAGCATTTGTCATTGGTCTTCTGTGTACAATATAAATTGTGATTTTTCTTTGGAAGTGAATGTGCACTATTATATATATATATATATATATATATATATATATATATATATATATATATATATATATATATATATATATATATATATATTTCTTAAAGTTCCAGCTCCTCAGTAATGATGTTATACCTTAGTGTACATTTGGTGCAAGTCAGCATTTGAGATTAATTCCCTTTACTCTAGACAAATATTTATATCAGCAGATCTGCCCCTGGTAGCTTACTAAAAATCTTCAGTTCTCCAACAAGGAATGTTCTATAGACTCGAAATTTCCTGCAGGCAGGTCACACCCCAAGACACTACTATATAAATTAAAAACGTCCTTCATAATTATTAATATGCAAGTATATGAAAAGAAAAGCGGTTGAGGCACAAAAGGGGACCCCCTGCAAAGCACAATAGTCCTAGGGCAGGGAAAATACAAGTTTGAAACACAAAACCTAGGCAATTAACTGGTCATACACCGACCTACAACAGGCTCATTAATATATTCATTTATAAACTACAATGCACTAACCATTTATTTAAAAAAAAAAAAAACATTTTTATTATTATAAATTCATATTAAAAACTGTGAATAAAAATGTATCTAACATACATAATCAAAAAAATTCAAAAAACGTTTATACAGACAATTGTGACATGATTCAATATACAAAATTCAAACATAAAACACAAAAACAGACATAGACAAGGGTATTCTAATTAAAATATAGTGGCTAATTGTTGGACAAGTTCTTAATTTGTCATTGACAAATTAAGAACTTGTTAAAAGAACAGTTAAAAGAACAGTTAATTGCCTAGGTTTTGTGTTTCAAACCTATGAAAAGAAAAGCCCCATCGGTAACCTTTAGAAAGACTCTTTACATTTCTGTGGATTACACAGTGTGCAGCGACAGTGAGGGAATTATTTCACGTCTGTTTTCTCTTCTGTCAGAGCAGGATCTCAAAATGCTTTTTGTGGTTCTGCAAACATTATTTTGTCTATTGTCAAAATCCTTTGACCCTAAGGTTTTTGGTCTTTCAGTTGTCACAACCATTTTCAGAGTTTTTTTACATGTGCGATACTTTTGCAAGACCTACAATATGCAGGTGCCGATTTGCCCCTCTTCATTTTTGACCTTTTAGCTCTTGAATATTTCAACAAGCTTTCTATCATTACTAGGCATGCACTATCTTTACCAACATACAAAAGATTGAAGCCTTGTTTTCTCGACAATCCTGCCCGGTACAGTGCTTAGTTTATGGCGGCAATTACTTTTGGGGACCAACACTCTTCTTGCTGCTTCTGTGAGCTGCCCCGATCCACAGACTGGGTTCTGCCTAGATCTGCAGCCTTGCTTTCTTCTTTCATCTCCTCTGTTGTGTCCTGAGCTTTCTCTGTAAAGATATGGGCATGCCGAGGTGGCAACAACATAGACACTTTAACTTTACATGTGCAGGTACATCAATGCACGATAAAAGCAATTCACTCAAATATCAATACAACTGGCAATTTGAAAAACATTGCGTCAGGAGCACCCTTTTTTTAAATATTTGCTTAGTTATTTGACAAGCCATGGCATCTAACTAAACAATTGCAATACGTTCGTGGAGAGTGCAGCCCACCAGTACCTGCAGGCAGAAGCTAACCTCCCACCAAAATGTTGGAAGCGTTTGCCCACCATTCATATTAGTCACATCGCGGGTTTCAACAGAACACCCTTGCACGGCAATAACAGTTTCCACAAAGCCCACACTGTCTGCAGACGAAGGGCCAATTGTTCCCAAGGAAGAGGTTGTTCGACCTCCAGGCAGTTGTTTAGTTCACATTCTTCCGATCATCAACACCTATAGGAGAGAGAGACAAAGGGATTTCCAATTGCAGTAGAGATAATTTACTGCGAAGATATTTTTTTGAATTTTAACATTTTCCACAAAATTATCCCCGCAAAAACACAAGACCAACAAAGACCATTTACTCCTATTCTTGATAGAAATCGAATGCTTAAAATCCAAGGGTGTAATTGAAGAGGTACAGTTGGTAGGAAAAGGACAAGGAGTGCTCTCAATATGCTTTCTGCTCCCAAAAAAGGCTAGGTCACTTAGGCCAATTCTAAATGTAAGCTATTTGAATGGATACTTCACAACTATGTACTTTAGAACAATAACCTCTCAGGAAGTGATCCCACTATAACAAAAGGGAGATTTCATGGCAACACTCTATTTAAAAAATGCACAGTTTCACACACAAATACACCCAAGCACTTCTGATTTGTAGTAAGTAACAAACCTAGTCAAATTGTGAGGGTTACCTCAGTTGCAAGGGTAGTTACAAAATGTTTGGTGGTATCCGCAAACTGTCATTAGCAAAGTATTCATGTGTATCCTTCCCTATATGACTATTTGGTAAGGGAACAGTGCTCAGAAATGCCAGTCAGAGACTACATTACCCCCTCCACGACCACACTCTACCGCCCAACCCCTCCACCCCCCGCTCTCATAGAGTTGCATTGCTACACATGATAAAAATCCGATCTCCAAGCAAAACAGGCACACTAGTTCAAACAGAAGTTTATCCCACTACAGACAGTATTGACATTCCAGATAGAAATTTCTCTTTACCAGACATCATGGACTGGGTTAGGGAGGAAAGTGATGGAGTTGTTGGGGACGATGTTTTGGTAAGTTTTGTTGATTCCAAATTTTACAAATTCACGATTAAAAAAAGCTCCTCCTACAAGAGCCATTAGCGCAACAGTGTTCTCAAGTGACTTGAGGGTCAAGGAGGATCTAGTGTTCTTGCTTGGAGTATGGCGCATATTGATGTGGTGGAACAAGGAACATTTGTTGCTAGAAGACCGTTTGCAGTTTGTAAGCAGCAAGTGACAGTGAAAACACTTTACCACTTGGGACACTCACATGCCAGACCTAACGATTCAGTGCAAGTGGTGACATATCGCAGCACAACAACACATGTGTTTTGGAAGCGAAAGCTGCGTTGTTCATGAAAGAGCTGCCAAAACGGTCAGTTTAGCCCGAAAATAGTGCAGTGGTACGCCCTCATCCGTTTCTTTCTAAAGATACTTTTGTCCGTTCACTTAAATCAAGCTAGTGATTTAACAAAGTTCTTTGGAAATCCTCAGGGTGGGCTTGAAAGAGTTTTCCTTACTTTTGAAGGTCTGCATCATTTGATCTATTATATTGACAAAACTAAGTAAACGCAAAAAAACTAGAGTTGATTGTAAATTTCACTCGACCTCGTAAGTTCGAAGCTATCTAAAAATCTAGCTTAGCAGCATAGGTTGTTGTACATATTCAGCATTCATTTTTACATTCGGTAGCAGCTTTTCTGGTATACACTGTCTAAGAGCAGATTCCTCACTGACTCTCCCACGTCCCTGTTCTGTCAACTGGCCTCTTTACTTAAAAGTTATCCCAATTTAGGATTCTGCACACTGGTCTCAACCAAAATGATTGGCTCCGCATCTGCAGGCACGAAGTGTCAAGGAATTATCCGATGTCCGCGCACATGGTTGGCACCTATATAGGTCCACGCACGCCACATCCGGCGTGGAGCCATGTCGGTGTGGAGCCATCGGCACCACCTGCTAGTGAGCGCAGGGGTAATGCTGAAGAATTTCCAGATCCAGTCTGATGCTTGGGGGAGTGTTCAAAAGGTGAGGTTAGATAGTCTTTACCTGAAAGAGCATTACCAAAGTTAAGTAACTTGATCTTTAGTGGCCATCTGACAAGTGGGCAATAGTGGGATCTGTCCACACTTTTACAAAGCATTTTTGTGAGAATACTCCGCTAAAACTATAGTAAGTATTTTTTTCACTACTTCTGCTAAAACATTCCGTCAGCTGCAGCCAATGAGGGTACTGCTTTGCAGTCTGTGCACGATTTGTGGCCTACAACAATACATGCTGTAACTAAATAAAGTTGCATAGTAATTGGTTTGCAGTGTGTGTTGTAGATTCACAGGCAACCCATCCACCTCCCCACTGTCCTGAAATAGATATGGCAAAAATTGATGAATATACAAGACACCAGTATTTCAGTGGTGAAAAGTCTAAGGTGGAGTCTTTCTCTCAAGTCATTCTCAGCTCTTGAGAGGGATAGGTTGACTTGAGTCATTACAGATATGCTCAAAACAGTAACTTAAGACCGAAGAAAAACAAGTTGCGTTCTTCCGAACCAAACACTAGATGACAGGAGAGTGCATAGCAGTGTCAACATTGTAGGAGCTGGGGGAGGCGTGGCCAGCGAGCCATCATGGCGGACGTGAACTGCTAGAGCTCCGCTGCGGATCCCTCAGTTCTCCTGATCTACACCCTGCATCCAACCCATCCGCACGAGTGAAAGGTGGGAATCTACTGGCTCTGGACTGCGGTCACTCCTGAGGCACTTCAACTGGCATGATAACAGCTGCAGCCCGCAATATCGGCGAGTAACGATCTGCGGCCTGCACAGTGGTGCGGCGAATGCGGGACCACAGCCCCAACTGCTGAAAGCCTGTGGGAGCCGCGACGACCCAGTGTGCTCAAGCGAGACGCGACTGCACCCGCCACGGTCATTAGGATTCTGAGCCGTGGCCGCTGACGCGTGGGCACCGGTTCCCTGCCCGGAGAGGCTGGTCCGAGGAACGCCGTGACTAACACGCCGGGCCCTCCGGAGTGCCAGCGTGGAGGACCCGGACAGTGTAGCACCGCAGAAGAAGCCTGCGACCTGCTCTGCTGGGCAGCGGCCGCGTGAATAAAGTGACTGCCCAGACAAGGACCCGTGACAAATTAACGGCTGTGCACCCCTCGGCCCCTGGTAGCAGAGTACGCGATAGGCACCGCCATCGACGCAACGGAGACAGCGGTCTGGAGAACGTTGCAGCCTGCACACAGCCCCCGGAGGGCCTAGCTGCTGAACTCGCTGGCGTCTGTACAGCGCATCCATGAATACAGGCACGAGGTGCCGAGGTGCCATGCCATGCGGCTGACCGAGAGCGGACTTATTCACCAATAAACCCCCTGCAGCTTTCCATCAGAGCGGGGACCGTAGGAGGACATCCGGGACATGGCGGTGCTGCGGGGACTGACGGCCGCACTGGGAGCCCCCCGTGCAGAGGTACGTGACTCGCCGCCACCCGTGTCTGCACTGTGGGATAGCTGTGATCTGTGATTTATGCCCCCGTATAGAACCACCTGAGCTGGGACGTTTCAGGAAGGCCTCATCCCTCTGCGCACTGCCTGCTTCAGAACCGGGCCTGTGGACATGTGACTGCCCCGGCAGGGAGCCCAGCGGACCACTTCGCAGACACCAATCACGCGCTCCACTAAACGCCGGTGCTCACTTGGTGGCGCGAAGCGGGGTATATACTGCACCTCGACGCCTGTCCAACCGGACCGTATAGCCCAGAAATCTACTGAGTGGGTCCACATAGTGAAGCTGCGTGCTCCTGCGGCCCTCTGATTCACAACGTCAATTACTGTGCACGGCGGACTACGCTCTCCAGTACACCTCAGTAGCAGCCGGTACGTACAATAGTGTGGGCTTGTGGCGGAACCTACACAGTCGCCCAACGCGGGACCATACACCGGGCGCGTGATACGCACCAACAGGAAGTCCAGACCGTACTAGCCCACTGCTTGAGCATTAGCGGAACCTGGTGGCGGTCCTGCGGGGGACTGGGCGCTGGACTAACAAGTAGCCGCATGGCAGGCATATAGCCCGACGTGGTGTAACGCGCTTGAATACAGCCATGACTAGCACACCAGCACTGTCCCTCCAGTAGAGACTCACCAGGCAACTGGCCGCAACACTACATGCCGCATTGATGGCGCCAACCCCTGTATCCTCTGAGGAGGGACCACATCGTTGATGCTCGGCCTGGAGACGTCGGGGCCCTGGGGTTGGATACCCGGCCGTGCCGTGCACCTAGTGAGACATCGTCAGCGCCATGGGGCACCAGGAAATCTCAGCGCTGTCCCTACCGGCACGCAAACGGATAGTAGGGGCGACCCCGAACCCATACCGCAACGTGGAGCACATTATCACGTGGCCGTCTGGGATCAGGGGTCAATGCTTTCCGTCCAAAAACTAGCCATGGGCCGCCTCCTTACAAACGCGCAGCAAAATGCCGTGAGGGCTGGCATTCAGGAATCAACACACGCGGGAGGTGATGCAGCCGTGGACACTTCGAGCGCAACGCTTGCAGCTAAACTGGACTCGGTACTGGCTGCAGTGGAAAAAATCGGGACCGCGTTGGACCAGACCAGAACATCACTTGAATCTCGAATCGACAAGGTCACCTCCGACTTTACTCTATTACGCGCTGGCCACCACAAACTAGCAGAGAAAGTCCAATCACATGATCACTCCCTATCCGAGCTGAAACCCGTCACCCAAAGTCTTGCCGCAGCCTTGCAAGACATCCTAGATCGCATGCACGCATTGGAAGACAGAGTTGAGGATGCCGAAGGGCGCTCTCGCCGGAACAATGTCCGGGTGGTGGGCCTTCCAGAGGGAGAAGAGGGCCGGACCCCAGAACTTTATGTGGAACGTTGGCTTAAAGACCTCTTGCCCCCAGGGGCACTGTTGTCACAGTTGGTGGTAGAGCGGGCGCACCGTGTACCGGCTCACAAGGCCCCTCCGGGGGCCCGCCCGAGGCCATTCCTCTTCAAACTCTTAAACTACAGAGACCGTGATGCAGTCGTGCGCGAAACCCGCAAGATCTCAGACCTCAAAGTCGGTGGGAACTCGGTCATGCTATTCCTGGACTATACGGCAAAGAGCGGAGACGGAGAAGTACCTATGCTGTTGTAAAACGCCAACTGCGCAATCTGGATCTCCCATACTCCCTGCTGTTCCCTGCCAGACTCAGGGTGGTGGCTAACAGTGTGGCCCGTTACTTTGATTCACCCGCAGAGACCTGGGACTGGCTGGAAGAATCAGGATTGTGGTCGGGGCCTCGCCCCTCGGGTGCGGAGTCCACCAGGCCCAGCAACAGGAAGACCCGCCGACGTGGGCTGCGGAGGAAAATGGGAAGCGTGTCCACGATGACTGCGGCACCAAACCCAGAACAGAGCCGTATGGAGCGCCGAGACGCCTTGGAAGTAGCAGCGACGCTGGGGACTCAGACGTACCGTGAGAGTCGGGAAGTAAGCTCCTCTAGATCTGCCACTGCCAGCGGCTCCTCTACCCCCAGACCTGAGGACCTGGACGGGGTGCAGATGCCAGAAGTCACTCCGCAGACCGCAGATGGTTTCATATGAACCAAGCGCTGTCGGCATGAACAAAGAAGAAGGCTGCGCACGCAAGTAGTGACTCTCTTGTGGAGATTGACTATGTTACTGATCACTCATTACAATATAATTTACCGCCGCTGCCTTAGTCTGCTGCACACACGCACTCTACACACCAGCCGTGACCGCTACAGCGCATAAATGGTGTAGGTGCACGCTAGCACACAGGTTGGGGAAGCGGGTGACGATACCGCGTCACAGAGGGATAGGTTACACTCATAGTAAGGCACACACTGCCCGTTCCCACACCAGTCTTCACACTGGACTAGTTACTGCCACTGATGGGCACAGAAGTAGTTTGGACGAGCCTCACCACAGCGTTCGCCCTCAGAGTTAACACGGTTCAGGTTCATGTTTTGAGTTCTAGTTTATCAAGGTCAGTCCGAAACCCCCAAACACAGTACATATCCGATGTTACATGGCTCACCCCAAACCAATCAGAACAGTTCAATAATCAGACATGACGCAGGTTAAAGTGGCCACATGGAATATACGCGGCATGCACACGCCTACACGCTGATACTTCATATTCTCTTACTTGCGAGACGTCACAAGGCAGGAATCGCGTTACTTCAGGAAACGCACATGTCACGGGCTGAGCTGGAGCGCTTGCGTAGGAGGTGGAGGGGCCAGGTATTCGGCACCACATATTCAGCACATGCGCGTAACACACTGATGTGGGTCAGAGCGGGAATCCCGTTTGTCCGCGAGGAGGACACGAGTGACGCAGAGGGCAGGCACACTTTCGTGAAGGGACGCCTGAACGGCCAAGAGATATTACTAGGCTCCCTCTATGCCCCCAATTCAGACCAGGCCTCCTTGCTCGCATGCATATCTGAAGTGGTAGCTCAATGGAGTGGGATCCCCTGGCTGCTGGGGGGGGATTTTAACTCCGTGCTTAATGTAGATCTAGATAGGTCATTCCCGCCCCTCAACAGAACCCCCTCTGCATCCAACGTGCAGACCCTCTCAAGCTGGCTAACACATTGGGCCTTACTCGATGTGTGGCGAATTCTAAATCCCACCGCTCGCATATACTCTCACTATTCGGCAGTACATGGATTGCATGTGCGCCTAGACAGATTGGTATCATTGCAGGCTCTGCTCCCATTAGTCCAAGATGCTGAATACCTAGGTCGGACCCACTCCGATCATAATCCCCTGTTGATGCAGCTCAGGTGGGAGGCACAACGCCCCCCAGTCCCCATGTGGCGACTCCAGCCCAGTGCACTGGAAGACCCGGCGTTTCGTTCATCATTGGGGACAGCAATATTGGCGTATTTTGAGCTGAATGAGGACACAGCTAGCGACGCGCTTATAGAATGGAGAGCGTTTAAAGTGTCAATCAGAGGCCATTGCATGGGAGCCACGTGGAATGTTCGTAAGCAGTTGTCTGATTCCATAGCAAAAATCGAAACCCAGTTGCTGCGATTCGAGCGTGAAGGGGAGGGGGCAGGTAGAGACTCGCGACGCTCAGAGCATGCAGATCACATGGAACGGCTTCGCTGCCACAACTACACTGCGCACACAGCCCGAGCACACACTACAGCAGATAGAGCAGGCAGATTGCTAGCCTGGCTGATCCGGCAAGAGCATGCTCATGCCCCAATTGGGACGTTACGGGCAACCACCGGGCAGATGTTAGTCACACAGCGTGAAATACATGAGGCCCTGACGCAGCACTATACACGCCTGTACCAGTCCCCCAGTAGCTGTGATGAGCGTGACCTGGCGAGGTTCCTTGACAGCTTACAGTTACCCACAGTGACAGAGGACCAAAAGGAGATGCTCAATCAGCAGATCTCGCTGGAAGAAATCGGAGATGCCATACAATCCTTAGCATCCGGGAAGACCCCAGGGCCGGACGGGCTACCGGCAGAGTACTATAAGGCGTACCGCGTCTTACTTGTGCAGCGCCTTGGTACCGTGCTCACCACTGCACTGGAGACCCAGCAACTCCCTCCTTCTATGCGCACCTGGTGTCGTCGTTGAAGCCGGGCAAGGATCCGGTGGAGATGGGTTCCTATAGACCCTTGGCTCTACTCAACACTGATTATAAAATACTCGCGAAGGTGCTAGCGGACAGACTGGCACAAACAGTCCCAGGGTTGGTCCACACATCAGAATGGCTTTGTGCCAGCCCGCAGTACTTCATTCAACCTGTGGCGTTTCTTCAGGGTGGCAACATATGCGGTAGGGCAGTGGCCAAGGGCTGGGTGCCTTGTACTGGACCTGGAAAAAGCCTTCGATTCCCTGGAGTGGACCTACCTGTTTGGAGTACTCGAGAAATTTGACCTAGGCCCAGACTTTATTCAACTAACACGCCTTCTCTACTCTGGCCCCACCGTCGGAGTCAAAGTGGGCCCCTACATTTCGGATTCCCTCCCTATACAGAGGGGTACATGGCAGGGGGTGCCCTTTGTCCCCACTCCTGTTTGCGCTCGCAATGGAGCCACTGGCGGAGGCACTGCGAACCCAGTTGGGAGATGGGGTGCCCCTAGGGGATGCCACACATCAGGTGTCGCTTTATGTGGACGATCTCCTCATTCTGATGGATACATCTGCCTGTGGATTCCTCACCTTTTGAATATCCCCTGCGCCAGCATTCCACGGAAATTTTTCGTAGCTCTCCGCGCCGACGAGGTCGTCATGGCGTCATGGCTCTGCACGCGGCTTCGCATGACGTCACCGGAGCAATAAGACGACCACGTCGGCGTGATGACGTCACTTCCCTTTTTTCCGCGCTGTCGACGCTAACGGATTTTCTGGGACTCTCCTATCTTTGTTACTGTTTCTTTGTTTCAAGAGTTTGTTTCTCTTTTCGACATGTCTACTCAAAGGAAGTCAGGCTTCAAGCCTTGCAAGGAATGCGGAGGTCACATGTCGATCACTGACCCGCATGATGACAGCCTTTGGTGTCTTTCGAGTGATCACGACGTCGAGGGTTGCTCTTCTTGCAGAAAGATGAACCCGAAGGCGTTGAAGGAAAGAGAGGCTAAGCTCTACATGTCCAAGGTGAGAAAGGAGAAAAGGGGTCGTAAACGGTCAAAGTCGGAGTCGTCGACTTCGCATGGATCGAAGAGAAGGCACAAGAAGAAGAGGCATGGGTCTCGACGTCGTTCGTCGAAGCCTCGGACCTTGAAGTCGCCTTCTCCGGCTCCTCGGCGTCGTGCCAAAGACTTTGTTTCTCCTTCTCCTTCCGAGTCTCCGCAGATGTCTCCTTATGTGGGCACACCGGCACAGTCTCCGGCGTCGGTGGATTCTCCGGCTCTGGATGGTGCATCGAATCCTGTGGATGATGTGGCTCCTGCTGTTCCTGTGGCTCCACCTGTGACTCCAGTGGCCCCGACTCCCGAGTTTCCTCTGTCTGAGGTCGAACCAGCGCAATATCCTTCGTTCCCGGCGCCAGGTTCGGATCCATCGCAGTTCTTGAACGCGATGTATGGCGTTTTTGCCAGAGCCACTTGCCCCTCTGGAGCACCTTCGGGTCCCATGGGCCCATTGGCATTTAATTTGGGCGTGCCGCAGCATTACCCCCCGGCCCCCTTTATGCCTTATATGCCCGTGGCGCCGTCTTGGCAGTTCCCGGCGCCGAAGATGTCGACGCCGTATGGTCAGTCCCCGGCTCCATCTGGCGTCCTTTTATCTCGAGTTCATGCGGCGCGCGCTGCTGTCACGGATCCGCCTTCGCTGCCGGAGCCGTCGACGCCGCAGATGGCGCCGTCGACGCCGCAGCCGAGGATGCGTTCTAGAAGAGAGGCGCAAAGGCTTATTGAAGAGGAGCAGTATCAAGCTGGTGAGATGGAAGAAGGTGAAATAAATGAGTCTGAAGACTTGTTTGAAGACTTGTGTGAGGCAAGTGGTTTGGATTTTTCACCAGAAGTGGGTTTTGATTCGCAGAAGGCTTCTCCTTCAAAGGATGTTGCTCCTTATCATGTCGTGATTAAGAAGGCAGCTGAACTGTTGGCTCTGCAGCTTCCCATGGCGGAATACAAGCCAAATCTTCTTACAGAGGTTCTTCATTCTCCTACATCAGTAGTTGAGCCTCTCTTGCCTTTCAATGATGCCCTGACGGAGCCGATTCTGGAGGTTTGGAGTAACCCTCTTTCAGCTCCTGCAGTTTCTAGATCTGTCTCTAGACGGTATAGGCCAGCACCAGGGGACCCTGAATTTCTTTCTTCTCATCCGTCACCTCAGAGTTTGGTTGTTCAGGCTTCATGCTCAAAGCAGTCTGTGGGTTCTTTTCCTCAAGCTCCAGCAGACAGATTCCAAAAAGCTTGAGCAGTCCGCAAAGAAAGTCTTTTCATCAGCCAGTATGGCTTTGAAGTCCACCAACGCCACTTGTTTGTTGGGCAGATACATTCACGCCCTTATGGACTCTGCCAAGCGGATTCTCCCGAAGTTATCTGAAGTGGATCGGGGCAATTTAAGTGAGGTTTTGGCGGACTCTCAGGCGACTGCTCGCCAGGTAATCCAGTTGGGTCTGGACACTGCAGATTCGGTGGCAAGGGTGATGGGCTCATCTGTTGCCACTAGGAGACATGCATGGTTGAGATCATCGGGATTTTCACCGGATGTCCAAGCTGCGCTTTTGGATCTTCCCTTTGACGGCTCTAAGCTTTTTGGGGGAAAAGCTGACTCTGCGTTGCAGAGATTTAAGGACAGCAAGGCCACAGCAAAGTCCTTGGGTCTACAATCCCAGTCAAGAGGCTACGGCTACAAAAGGTACCATGGGTTTGGGAAATCTTCCTTTCGTTCCCGTCAGCCTCAGCAGCAGCAGCAAAACCCTCTGTATAAGTCCTACAGAGGTAAAGGCAGAGGTCGCTTTCGTGGAACTGGACGACATCCCTCTTCCTCCTCCTCATCTACCTCCCCAACCCCTCCCGGTAATGCAGCAAAGCAGCCCTAGATCCGCCATCCTGGATCATGTGGGTCCTGTGGGAGGCCGGCTTGCTCATTTTCTACAAGATTGGGAATTAATAACTTCGGACCTTTGGGTTCTAGATCTTGTGGAAAATGGGTATGCCCTTCCCTTCAGGGAATTTCCCCCGCCTTACCCTCCTTGTCAGGGGTTTTGCACAGAGGATCATTTACTGCTCCTTCAGAAAGAGGTTCTTTCCCTGTTACAAAAGGGTGCAATAGAGGTGGTTCCGGAGCAGGAAAGGGGTCAGGGGTGCTACTCCCGGTATTTCCTGGTCCCCAAGAAGGATGGCAGATTACGTCCCATCCTGGACCTCAGAATCTTGAATCTGTTTCTCAAACAGGAAAGGTTCAAGATGCTTACTCTAGCGCAGGTTCTTCAGGCGCTGCAACAGGAGGATTGGATGGTGTCCATCGACTTGCAGGATGCGTATTTCCACATTCCCATCCTGAAGTCGCACAGGAAGTATCTCCGTTTCACGGTTGGGTCGCAACACTACCAGTTTGCGGTCCTTCCGTTTGGTCCTACTACTGCACCTCGAGTCTTCACCAAGGTGATGGCGGTGGTGGCAGCTCATCTCAGAAGGTTGGGGATTCCTGTTTTCCCCTACCTGGACGACTGGCTGTTGAAGGCAGAGTCTCCGGAGATGGTGAGTCACCATTTGCAGGTTACAGCCCAGCTGTTATTCAAATTGGGTTTTTCGATAAATGTACCCAAGTCTCACCTGGTGCCCTCTCAGCGCAACCTGTTTATAGGGGCAGTACTGGATACCACTGTGTGTCGAGCTTTTCCACCAACGCAAAGGATTCTCGACATTCAGGAAATGATCCCTTTGTTTCACAATGGAGCGGTTGTTCCAGTTCTGAAGGTCCTTCGCCTGCTCGGTCTGTTCGCTTCCTGCATCCTGCTGGTCACAAATGCACGCTGGCACACGAGGGCACTCCAGTGGTGTCTCCGCAGGCAGTGGTATCAGCACAACGGAGATCTCAGGGAGTCTGTCAGGATCTCCAGAGAAGCTGCAGCGGATCTGTCTTGGTGGAGCGTGGAGGGCAATCTGTCTCAAGGAAAGCCCTTCCACCTTCCTCCATCGGTGGCCACAGTGATAACTGATGCCTCTACCCCAGGGTGGGGTGCACATCTGGGGGATCTGGAGATCAAGGGTCTTTGGTCTCCAGAGGAAAGGTTGTTTCACATCAACCTTCTGGAATTGCGGGCGATATGTTTGGCGCTCAAGGCCTTTCTCCCTTCCCTTCGCGGTCAGTCAGTTCAGGTCCTGGCGGACAACACTGCCGCGATGTGGTATGTCAACAAGCAGGGGGGAGTAGGGTCGTACCGTCTCTGCAGAGAGGCTTTACGGCTCTGGTCCTGGGCGCAGGATCATCGGATTTGCTTGATGGCGAATCATCTGGCCGGGGTGCTGAACGTTCGTGCGGACAGTCTCAGTCGACAGTTCTCCGCCAACCACGAGTGGAGGCTTCATCCAGAGGTAGTTCGACACCTCTTCCAGACGTGGGGGACTCCTCGGGTGGACCTGTTTGCCACTCTAGAGAACGCGCACTGCCCGTCATTCTGCAGTCTCTTGTTTCCGAGGCAGGGAGCGTTGGGGTACACGTTTCAGTTGAGTTGGAGCTCACAACTCCTCTACGCGTTTCCTCCCATACCCTTGATTCCTTGGGTTCTGAGGAAGATTCGCCAAGACCGGGCCCAAGTCATATTGATCGCCCCGGATTGGCCAAGAAGGGTGTGGTTCACGGACCTTCTTCACCTCTCGTTGTACCCTCCGCTCCGTCTCCCTCTCAGGGTAGACCTCCTCTCTCAGATGGAGGGGCAAGTTCTTCACCCCCACCTCCAGAGCCTGCACCTTCATGCCTGGAGATTGAACAGGGCAACTTGAATTCTTTTCTCTCCCACCTGACGTGGTGGACGTTATTCTATCGGCCAGGCGACACTCCACCAAGTCTGTCTATTCTTACAGGTGGTCAAAATTTGTTAAGTGGTGCGGAGAGAAATCTATTGATCCCTTAAAAGCCCATCTTTCTGATGTTCTTTGTTTTTCCCTTCATTTGGCCCAGCAGGGTTCTGCTGTGGCCACTGTTAAGGGATATTTGTCGGCATTGTCGGCATTTTTGTGTCTACCTGATCAGCCTTCTTTATTTAAGTCTCCTATAGTCTTAAGATTTATTAAGGGGCTCACGAACATGTTCCCTCCCACTCCTTTTATTATGCCCCAGTGGGATTTGAATCTAGTTTTATCTTTTTAATGGGTTCAACGTTCGACCCTATGCATAGTTGTCCGTTGAGACTTTTGACTTTTAAAACGATCTTTCTGGTGGCTATCACTTCGGCTAGGAGGGTGAGTGAGCTTCAAGCTCTTTCCTGTAAACCTCCTTTTCTGACCATACATGCTGAAAGGTTGGTACTCAGGACCAGGGCTGCTTTTCTGCCTAAGGTGGTGACTCCTTTCCACCTAGGTCAGTATATTACCCTTCCTACTTTCTATACTCCCCCTCACCCATCCAAGGAGGAAGAGAGACTTCATCGTTTGGATCCAAAGAGGGCGATTAGCTTTTATTTGGACAGAACGAAGGACTTTCGCCACGATGACCAGCTCTTTATTGGATATGCTGGTCGCATGAAGGGCAAGGCGGTGCACAAGCGCACTTTATCCAGGTGGATCATCTTGTGCATCAAGATATGCTACTCACTGGCTAGTCAGGAGCCTCCTGTAGGCATTAGAGCTCATTCTACCAGGGCTAAATCGTCTACTACTGCCTTGTCTAGAAGTGTTCCTGTGTTGGACATATGTAAGGTGGCAACTTGGGCCTCCCTCCACACTTTCGCGAAGCACTACTGCTTAGATTCCGATGTGAGGAGGGATGGCCATTTTGCTCGCTCTGTTTTACAGGATTTTTTGGTATAGAGGGGTGGACACCCTCCTCCGGGCGAGGTACTGCTGTGGGATTCTATTCAAAAGGTGAGGAATCCACAGGCAGATGTATCCATCAGAAGAACAAGTTACTTACCTTCGGTAACGCTTTTCTGGTGGATACAGTATCTGCCTGTGGATTCCTCACTGACCCACCCACCTCCCCGTTGTCCACCCTTTTATACCATAAAAGCTGAGGTATTAATTATTTGATGTATTTTTATGTACTCAAGACTTGGTTACCTCTATTGTTTCATTGTTGTCTTGTTTGAAATTCAAGCTTATTTTATTATACACTGAGTGTATTTGTATGAATCCTGTATACTTGGTATGTATTGTCTCTATGGTCGGTTCGCCCGTTTTGCCTCTGTGGCACGGAAAAAATGGGTGGAACTGACGTCATCACGCCGACGTGGTCTTCTTATGGCTCCGGTGACGTCATGCGAAGCCGCGTGCAGAGCCATGACGCCATGACGACCTCGTCGGCGCGGAGAGCTAACAAAAATTTCCGTGGAATGCTGGCGCAGGGGATATTCAAAAGGTGAGGAATCCACAGGCAGATACTGTATCCACCAGAAAAAGCGTTACCGAAGGTAAGTAACTTGTTATTTATGTCAGAGATATTAGCCGAGTCCCTGCCCAACTGGCCCAATTACTGGAAGATTTTGCTATGCTCTCCGGGCTAAAAGTGAACGTAGACAAATCCTGCCTCTACCATTTCAAGGAAGGGCTTCGGGACTCGGGTCTCACCATAAGTGGCAAGCAGGTCCAGTGGATGCCGGACATGTTACCCTACCTGGGAATCCAGATCTACTGCCAGTCAGATGATCTCTTTTATGGGAACCTGGGAAGGGCGGTGACGTCCATCAAATCGCAAATGTGATTTTGGAGCACGCTGCTACTGGCTGTAACGGGCAGGATAGCACTCACTAAAATGGTGATCCTCCTGCGGCTCTTATATTACTTTACAAATTTGCCAGTATACGTGCCAGCTTCTTTCTTCACCGCCTTAGAGAAACAGATCTGGGATTTCATCTGGGGCAGCGTGAGACATAGGGTGGCATTCAAAAAGCTGTACTTACCGAGGGACCAAGGTGGGCTGACTGCTCCTTGTTTCGAACATTACTACCTAGCCTCTCAGCTGCAATGGATTGTGCGGTGGCTGTCAGGTCGTAACTGTGCAGACACTGCAACTACGCAGCCACCCTACCTTCTGGAGCAAATAGTCGGGCTATTCCACCCGGGTACATGTTTGAGACCACCGGAACCCCTGCTGCTTGCTGTGGCCCATAAATGCTTTCGCAGGAGTCTATACATAACGCGCAGCGTGACCCCCTTTGTGCCGGCGATACCTTTAGAGGGAACTCCCAGTGGGCAAGCGGTACTTACAGTGCCTGCAATTAGGGGATGGCAGGAGAAGGGCATCCAAACACTCGGGGACCTATACCATGAGGGGGTGCTCATACCATACACAACGCTAGTAGAAGCAGAGGGTCTGCCACCAGGGCACTTCCTCGCCCATCGCGCGCTGGTGGCCTCACGGCCAAATGGGAGGGATGTCACTACAGAGCCACGGATGCATCTCGCCATGCAGTACTTGCACGTCATGGGACAGGGCAGACATCTAACGCGCTGGTTTGCAGCCTCACTCGGAACTCACGCAGCGATCAGTCTTGATACCCTTCGTCACAAGTGGGAGCAGGACCTGGGTCATCAGTTTAACGACACGGAGTGGGCCAGAGTGCTTGAGAGTCCGACATGCATCCCCAGGAACATGCGCTTCCGGCAGATACAGTTATCCATAGGGCATACCTCACGCCTACGAAAATTAATCAGTATTTTAGTCGTGGAGATGCCACATGCCCGAGGTGCGCTGAGAATGGGGTTGACTTAATACATATGTTCTGGAGCTGCACCCAGGTCGACACATACTGGAGCGGCGTGGCTGCATTGCTCCACACTTGTACTGGTCGGGAGCTGCCTTTCGATTGGCCCACCTATTTATTGCACAAGTTCCGCAGGACACCCAACAGGAAAGTCACGTCCAGATTTTTAGACCTGGGAATGATAGTGGCCAAGAGACTGATCAGTAAAAGGTGGAAATTGCCTGACTCCCACCCCCCCATACAAGCTTGGCGAAACTCCATGCTCGCTTGGGCCAAGGCAGAAAGCCTTGCCATCAAACGCGAAGAAACCCTGGGGCTGCGTAAGGTTCCTATCGCCACATACTGGGACGCTCTCTACACTGAATTACAGCAAAACACAGGCGCACTGCCCGGGGACCCCTCTGATGCACAGGCCGTAGGTAGCTAACATGCATACGAACCGAGACTGCGTATACATCACGTCACCCTCTTACTGGCAGATATGTGCTGACTGTATCAATACGCAAACACACACTTTAGGAATGGGGAGGTAGCTAGTAGCTACCAGCTGTATGAGCAATATGTAACACTGTACATGGACGCGGAGAGGGGTTGAGGGCTGAGCAATTGTTGCACACGTTTCGTTCTTTTTTCTCTTTCCCCCTTTTGTTTTCTTTTTGCAGTTAATGTATGCAAAGTTCTACTTTTCCTTTTTGCTCCCCTGTGAATCTATTACTAATGCCTAACCGTATATGAGCACCAGTGCAACCGCTTGATCTGTAAGCTTACACATGTACAAGCATGTAGAGGTAGATATGTAACAACATATATGCTCCAGAGGACACTCAAGAATGTAAGCTATGGTGTAACTGACATGTCTTTTGTCCCCCTCCCCTCTTCCCTTTCCTTGTTTACCTATTGGTGACAAATTACGAAGGCACTTACAAGTCTTGTTTTTTACAGTTTTGTATACTACCCTGGCAATGTAATAAGAATATGCAAACGTACATGTGCTATACCGTATGTAACAACTGGAACGCCCAGCAGTGCCTGCATATATATGTGTTATGTGCTACTAAAACACAAAATCAATAAAATAGATTTACAAAAAAAACATTGTATGAGCTTGAACCCCTCTAAAACAGAACTCCTAGTTATTCCAAATGGTACCTGGTCTGTAGTAGACTTACACTCTCTTTCTGTGATGGATCCTCTCCCACCCCTGCCTCTTCTATTCTTAGGCTGGGCATTTATAGGGATTCTGACCTGGCCTAGGACAGACAGGCAGCAAAGGGCAGTTCTATTTTTCAGCTGAAAATGTTGGCTATATCTCCCTTTCCACGAAAAATTATTCCATAACCCTGTAAATAATGCCCTTTTTCAATAACGATTGGACTCTGGCAACTCCTATCTCGCACACAAGGGAATATCCTCCACCTTCACCTAATTCAAAATGAAGCCGCCCAGCTAAATAATGGTAACCCAAAATTAGACATCGCCCCCATCTTAAGACAGCTGCACCTTTTGCCTAAACTGGAGTCATTTTACGGCAATGTTTGTCCACAAAGGTCTCCTTAGCTCGCTTGATTTTCTGGCCTACAAATTCACTTGCCACAAACCCTCAAGATCATTAAAATCCACTCAACTGTTTCTATTATGTCCCCAAAGCCAGAACTGTTGTCTTCAGTGATGGATCTTTTTCCATTACGGCAGCAAAAACATGGACAACTCGCCTGCTATCTTTACATAGCGAACACGCTCTATTCCTTTCTAGGAAACCATTAAAACTCATCTATTTAATTTATAGCCTGAGCAGTTAGTGAGGGTTATTTGGTTTCTTAGCACCATGTAACTCCGGCGAATGTGTGCCGTCTTAATACCACCAATAGAAAGGGAAACGCTTGTAACTACAACACTGTCAGGTGCAAGCATTTATTCATCACCAAGGACAAGAGGATACACATTGCGAGGCATGTATTGTTATATTTCAGCACTTTTGATTAGTGCCGCTGAATTATTATGAAGCCATATTATAATTTGACATCTTCCAGAACTTGCATTTTAATCCTCATCTTTTTTTCTCTCTGCAGACTAAAGTGGTTGGCGGGAAACAGAATGGCGCAGACGGCCTGCAGTCTCCGACGGGATCTGGAGAGAAATCCCCACAGGACAACGCTCCGTTTTAACTCCAGTGGCACACAAATTCCTTTGCACAGTCTCGCACAAGACAAATGATGGCTCCTGCCACAGGAAGTCTGTGCAAGAACCTGAAGGGACACACACCCCACATAAAGTTCAGTTCAGTCCCCACTCTGTGCATATTAATTGCTGCTGGATTCTATCCTAAATCCCATTTTTGTACTGTTCCTACCTTTACACTAACCTTTCTAGGGACCCTGGATCACTGTGCTAACCTCCTCCGAGGACGCTGTGATGGGCACACTGCTAACCTCCAAAGCAGGTGTACCCTAATGGGCCCTCTGCTAACTGCCTCTGGGTGTGTATGATAGAACCACTACTAAACAGCAAATGTGGTGTCATTCAGGACTCCCCATTAACCTAAATCGGAGGTGCAGAAACTAGCCCACATCTAACCTACACAGACCGTGTGCTTCAGATCTTCTCTTCCTGAGAGCCAGAACGCCTGAGAAAAAAATTAGCTGGTTCATGTAGACACTAGAGGAGAGATTGGCATGTGAAGCTGTAGTAAAGGAGAGGGAAGAGTAGGTAAATGTTACATTTGTTATTTTAAATTAATGGAAGCATCACATTGCTTTTTGTCCGTTTGTCCTGTTTCTAGCACTTCCCAACACTTACACGTGAGTGGAAAGGATTGGATTAATGCATGAATTGAGTTGTGATGCAGTTTAGGGATTGGTACTCTTGTACTCTTGGTTAGGGTAAGATGTGATGTGCGGAATGAGTAAAACACTCCCAACCACATATAAGGCATTGCTCACGTTGCAAGAAAAGACTTCCCAAGCTCTCCATGTTCTGTGTGGAAGGACCCTGAAATCTGTGACTGACTATAGCCTCCCTGTGTTAGGAGTTCTCCATCGTGCCCTTGCTAATTCCCACCCGGTCGTCAACCACGGGCAGCTAATGTCCCACAAGTAGTGTAATAGTGACCCCACTGGAGGTTAGCAGCTATGTATGTTCTCATGCTGTCGCCCCAGCTTTATCAAAAGCATTAGTAATGTGTTAAGATTTTTTTTCCACATTTTTTAATGTAACCGAGCTTAGAGAATTGATAGCTGAAACCAAGGATTTTAAAGCTGCAATTTGGGGATCATATCCATGGACACAAAAATGAGAACATACGCCTTACATCACCGTACGCTTTACAGGTTTCCTATATGTTTCTTTTTAAATATAATATATATAAATATGTACGTATAGAAATGTGTGAGGGTCCTGCGTTTAGTTTGTTAGCGCTGTCAGAATTTGTCATAGTTGCAGCAGGGTTCTGCTCCATATGGGTGTTTATAATACTACGGAGAATGTTCCGACTTTCAGGATGTGCTTTAACTCCCTCCAAACATTGTAACACAAGATTCAGATTTCAAAAGTAAATAAAAAACTTCTTTCCCCAGCCAACAAAATAAGAATACTCTTTGCAGCTGCAAATACCTCCCTGAGTTTTGGAGGAAGTGTAACCCTTTGAAGGGTTTTTTGTATTTTCAAGCTGAAATGTCCATATCAAGGAATTGTTTTCCAGAAAATGTTGGTCAGAACTATGTAAGATGTTGCTCAATCCGTTTTTTGGCTACTTTTGGAATGCTGGTCTCTTACATTATCGAAATGTTGACATCTTCAGAGTGGGTGAGCAATGGTTCCATTGGGGTCCAGGATGTAGTTCGCCCTCCACTGCAGAGGACAATAAACGATGCATAAAGCCCTTCTTACACTGCAGAATAAACTCACCCAGTGACAGTTTCCCATCGTACATCCTTGTGACTACAGCTTGGTGGAACATCTTTTGGCAGTCAGGACCCGCTTCCCTGTTGTTCCAAGTCAATTGCTGATGGGAACAGTCTTACTTCCCACAGTGCCACCTCAGGTGGTTTCTGGAAACTTCATTGGGTTTCATTGTTATGCACGGTATGGCATCAACATGCACTGTGGTGCTCCCTATCAGATTGATGATATTTTCTTATGTAGGTTGGGGCTTTGTGTGTTAATTGAAGGTTGGTGGCATAATTTATCAGATGTGATTGGAAACTGGAGCATGCTCCCTCACTCTACAGCACTGTCAAGGCTGCAATAAATTTACAGACAAAGAAGTGCATTTGTTTATTCATTAAGGCTTGGTCTGCTGCATCCAACCAGCCCTTCCACAAGCTGAAGGTGCCACATTACTAAATGGTTATTTTATTCCAAAGATCTGACTCAGGATAATGAAGGAAAGCCACCTTCTTTCTGCCCTAGCCTCTCTCTAAATAATTATTCGCGCACCCACCCAAACAAGTCTTTGCCGTTATTTCATTGAGGGAGAATGGGGAAAAAACCCAGTGTCTGGGATATAAAGTGTAGACTAGAATTTCAGCTATATTTGCCTGATTTGTTTCTCACACTGGTTTTGTAACTGCCAATAATAAAGAATCCTTTATTGCATTACAAGCTGTGGTGTCTGAATGAGTCTGTCTTTTCAGAAGTCTGTTGTCCTACAATGACGGATATTTGAGTTGTTTTGCTAAAGCCCAATGGGCCTCTGCCTGGCTGGATTTAAAGATTTTTTTGTTAAGGTAATGAAATTCAGTGATAGTTGGTCTTTCCATCTGTACGCTGGAAAGGATTTGCAAACGAAGTAGGGCATTATGTGTTGGCTCAATAAAGCAAGTACAGAGTGGTACCTTATAAAGCGCAGCTGCTGCTTCATGAGAAGAGTCCTGGCTCTAAAGGAACATATGAGTAAGAACAGAATCTACAATTCCCGAAACATAATAGTCTTCAAATGAGCTTTAAACTGGCTTTCACTGTGAGTAGTACAGAGGTAAAGAGTTCTAAATACTTGGTGCTAGAAAGGAAAAAGATCTATCTCCTGATTTTGCTTTCTGCACTTCAAGAGCGCAAAGCAAGTGGTGCTTTGCAGAACACAATGCACGAGTAGGGGATTATTTTATCAACCTGTTCTTAATGTACAGCGGGCCATTCTTGTGGAATGCTCTGTAGATGATCAAAAGTGTTATGAATTTAATTCTAGATTGGATTGAAAGCTTATGCAATTGCTTTATACCTGACCTGATAGAATGCTTTTTTGGAATGTTTGCAAAACAACAAAATGTCTAGGTGTGCATTCAAATAGAAAGTACTTGTACAACAACCAACAAACCTCTTGAAGTGAGTACCATTGAGTTGGGTAACAATAAACATCTGTTATTCAGCGCCAGGACACCTACGGGTAATCGTGCGCTTTACAAATACACCTGTTATGTTATGTTTAGAGTTTTAATTCCTCTATCATGAATTCTTCATATTATGACATTAACATTCAACTTTTTATCATGTCAACACCGAGAAAAACAATAAGTTCAACACAATACATTAAGCAACAATGACAAAAATTAACATAAGGACAACTGCAAATGCAAAACCAAAAATATGCAGAACATTTACAACAAATTACACGACATACAATAGTAATGAGGTAACCAGCCCTTCAGTTAGGCAGACAAATGTGGCGGTATAGACAATTTTCACTTTCAAAAGCTATAACCTGCCAACTACAGCTAGTCATATAAAGAAACAGCACCAGGCACAATGCCTTGTGTGCACACTTATGATTTTGTGGTTGAAGGAAAGATTTGGACTAGCTGAATCGGGTCAACGCGTTTCAGAACCTCTGTTTTCTTTGAAGGTTCTTCCTCCAGACCGGGACTAGGTCAAAAGACATGGGGAATTGTGCGATGAGTACGACATTAGGGAACCCCAAGTAAAACTTGTGCTCTCTTTTAGGTGCGAATTTCTCTGGTGGTGCGTAATGTGTCTCTCGTATTGAGCGATCAAATTTCAATCAAAGGTGCTCTCTCCAAACAGGATTGCATTAACCTGAAGACTCATTCCACGCCGCACGTCGCTCCAGCTCCACTCTCCTACTTCCACTTTTAGAATGTTTAATACAAGCCGGGCAGCCGCATTCTGAACGTGTTGAAGCCCCGTAAGCAGTTCTTAAGATGCTCCCAGATATTGGCATAGTCTATTCTGGAAGCAATCAAGGCATGAATAATTCCTTTCTAAGTGTCTAAAGAGATATTTTAAAAATGTTTTCAAAGATTTTAGGAGACCAAAACACGTGGCAGTTGTGGCATTGACTTGAGGTTTAAAAGATAAGGCTGTTTGTAGTATCACCCCAAGATTCCTGGCAACTGTTGAGGGGGTTGGTGCTTGCCCCAAATTGGTGGGCCAGATTCGGGTAGTATCGACTGGACAAGGGAGTACCAAATACTAAAACTTTAGCTATGTCAGAATTGAGTTGCAGACCGCTATTATACATGCAGTCAGCAACAGCAGTTAGACAGCCCTGAAAATCTTTAGTTACTGAGTCATCAAGTTGTTGAAATGCCAACATAAGTTGTGTGTTATCAGCATGAATACTTCTTGACACAGTTATACAGGTAACGCCAACAGTTGCCCAAAATCCTGTGTAGCTCCTCCTAAAGCAGTCCTGCCAGCCTAAATGCAACCTGCATGATATTGGGGTTTTGAGTTTATTTACTCACTTATACTTCCAGCAGCCCAGTTTGAAGAGAATTGTTGCTCAGTGATAACTAATGCAGTGATTTCCTCTCATGTGAGATGTGGTCTCTCTTGCCAGACCCAGGATGAGCAATAGAGCAAAAATGTGAACTCCCTGAGGACAGTTCATCAGGGTAGGTGGTATCCCTGCACTAAGGTGGTTGCAGTTATCTAAGTAATCATTTTTCATTTCTAGGCTTGCTCATGTAAGTATTTCTGGAACAATCTTGAAATGGATCACTTCTTTCTTGCTAGTTCATAAACAAATTGCTACAGATCCACTGTATTGTACGGATCCTAATGTTCTCAATTGTGGTGTTCTTCAGTGTTCCATATACTTCCCCTGGCTAAATTACGTCATGATCATGCAACCCTATTTTATATGTATGCTGTTGACACCCAACTGATTTTCATATTGTCCCACCTTGCTTGTGATGGGCAGTCAATCTTTTGGATCACTCGGTGGTGGATGTCTACTAATTTCAAGAAGCGTAATCTTGCCTAAAGCAAGATATTTCTTGTGCCTCCTCAACCTGCTGTTTCCTTTCTTCTAGACTTGCCTGATATAATGTGTAAGTGCCTGCCCCTTCTATTCCTGTTCATAATTTGAACATCAATATTGATGCCAATTTCTACTTAAAAACCAGATTTGCAGCATATCCTAAATCTGTTTTAGGCAGCTTCAAATTTTGAAATCACTCTTTACTTTTATGCACTGGACATGCCATCACTTGGCCGTAGTAAACACTTTTCTTCAGTCTAGGTTGGATTAAGGTAATGCTATATACTTATCTACTCCAGACTGCCACATCAGCTTTAGCTTATCTAATAACTTATGACACACACTCCCAAATCATCACTTATCAGCGATATATTGAAACAACTTAATTGGTTAAACATTAAAAATAGGGCCATTTTTAAATCCATACTAATCCTCCATAAAGCAGTTAGCCAAGATTCTTCAGAATTCCTAGCCAAGAACTTTTCATTCCATGTCCCTACCCGAGCATTACTTTCAACCCAACAAATTGTGCTTGTTGCTGCTAGAACATGGACTGCTACTTATGTTGATAAAGCCTTTTCAGTTGCAACCATTAGGTCCTGGAACTCCCTGCTCCTCTTTTTGAGCGGAGTTGACCCTCCTTCAGTTTAGGAAACATTTGAAAACCTTGTTATTTTGATATTCTTTATTCAATTCCAAGCTCCGGTGTAATAGCCAGTTGTTTTTACTTAGTGCAAGGATGCTTCAGCTATGTGTGCTTTCTAATTTTCATCCACAGACCAGAGTTGAAAAAGGTGGATCATTCAGTCTTAATTTGGCAACCTAGTGATAGCATTTGCCTACAGCAGTGACACCCTGTTTTAAGGAACATGTCCCTCATCAAAAGTTATTCCGTGGTTATTGACCTTCAATAATGTTGTCAATTGTCATCCAACAGTTTCTAGTATTGGAGTGCCAGTTAGTGTGGTATGTCTGTATCACCAAAAATGATGGTTTACCTTTACAAATGATGAAGCTGTAGGTAGCTAGAGTTCATCCAGTCTTCTGCCATCCTCTGAATTCTTAGCTGTTTTTATAGGTGATTTATTTAATGTAGACTTAAGGATCATCTGCATATGGCTGCATCTTCACTAAAGTGTTGTCAAAGATGATAACTATTGATGCAAAGTAGACGTTAAATAATGCTGGTAACAAAGTGGATCCTTGAAAGGCTCCAGGGGTTTGAAAAGCTTCTTAAGAGATGAACAGATCTAGCAGCACCACTTGAGATTGGTGGAATAAAAAGGAGCAAAACAAACTAAGGGTGTTTCAATCCGCATCAAGCACCAAGCTGAGCCGGACCAGTAGGATGAGATGATCTATGGGCTTGAAGGCATTACTAAAAGGCAGTCAACCCTGTGTCTACAAACTGAGACCGTCATTCCATAATCCAATGAAGAAACTTTAACATTTTCAATGCCATTCCTAGGATGAAGAGAGGGAAACAACTGGTTCGCAGCATTTGTGCTTTAGATACACATGCTTTGCATGCTCCTGCCATCTAGTGTTGGGTCCGGATGTTTGCAAGTTGTTTTTATTCGAAGAAGTCTTTTCCAGTCATGAGATAAGGTGACTCCTCCGTTCGGTGATAGTGCGAATGGGCATCAACTCCATTGTCAGATTGTTTTTTTCCGCCGTCGAGTTCGGACGTGTATTGCTGCGCTCCGATTCGAAACAGTCAATCGGGATCCCTTCAGTTCACAATTCACACACTACCCTCGTCGGTATTGTTTTCGATCGCATTACCATCTTCTGCATGTCAAAGAACTTCGGAACTTTCATTATCCATAAAAAACTGACTGCGGCCTTCGGGCCTAGATCTTCTCCGGTTTCCATTCGAAGACCCTGCATCCAGTCTTCTGCTGATGGAACGGACGCCATTCCAGATCTGTCCTAGGTGCCATTCTAAATACCCGCGCACCGATCTTCATAAGGTCTGTAACGTTTGTCTCTCCCCAGAGCATAAAGAGGAAGACTGCGACGCGTGTAGGTCGTTTCGTTCGAAAAAGACTCTCTGAGACCGTCGTGCTCGACGCAGAGACATGCAGCGACAGTCTATCGAAGAAACTCCCGATATCTTCGGCGAAGAGGCCAAACAAGAAAAGATGGAGGCATCGGCGGCGGAAGAGGAAGAGGCCTTTTCTGTTCAGGACTCTGATTCGGAGTTGGAGATCGAACTCGAGTCCCACGACGTTCCATCTGGACAGGGTGCCGTGAGTAACAAAGCCCCTTCCCCTTTGCCCACGAAACCCACTCAAATCAAGCCAAAGGCTTCTGGGCCACCACTGCCATCAGGCCATAGTAGGCACTGAGACTCTGATTCCAACCGGCTAGGCACCCAAACAGAAAGTTAAGCCTTCCGGTTCGGGCTCGAACCGAGATGATACCCCCTCCATGTCGAATCATTCGGCATTGAAAGATAAAAAAGACAAATCCAGCTCGGCACCGAAAGACAAAGATGCTCTTTTGAAGCCACCGGAGCCAATTCTGGAGAAAATGCAGCACAAGCTGGATCCCAAACAGAAGATAATCCACATTAACCCTAAAACTGAACACATTACCACTACCCCAGTGATACCACCTCCAAAAACGAAGATAGACACTGAGTATAGAATACTTTTGAAGAAGAAAAAGAACATAGCGACTAGTCCTATGAATATTCCTTCAACCACTCCACCCCCTGTCATACCACCATCAGACCCATTACACATTACACCTCCAGGGTCTCCAGACGTAGATCCAGATATAGCTGATAATGAAGACCAGACACCTGACCCATGAGATGACTATAACATAGATCCACAGGGAGACACAGATCTTGATCTGTATCCAGCCAAACCTTCCCCTCCTGATGATGATAACGCATATCAAAAGTTAATCGCCAGAGCAGCCACTTATCATGGGGTCACTTTACATAAAGAAGACCTAGAAGAAATTTCCCTTTTGAAACTTTAGGACATACACACTGAACATCTCCGTCTTTGCCCATGTTAAAGGGCATGATTAGGCATGTAGACGAAATCTTTAAAAATCCTGTTAGGTCACGTATCCTCACACCTAGAGTAGATAAAAAATACAAAGCTCCTCCATCTGACCCTGTATTTATTAAGGGTCAGTTGCCTTTGGATTCCTTGGTAGTTTCAAACGCACATAAAGGAGCAAATTCACAAAGCTCAGGAGAAGCACCTCCTCCTGATAAAGAGTCAAAGTTAATAGATGCCTCTGGAAAGAGAGTAGCTGCTCAATCAGTCAATCATTGGAGAATAGCCAAAACTCAAGGGCTGTTAGCTAGGTATGATAGGGCACATTGGGATGAAATGGAAGAATTACAATATCTTCCAGAAGAACACAAGAAAAAAGGCCAAGAAATAGTGAAAGAAAGCAAGCTTATTTCAAATTCATCCGTTAGATGTGCTTTAGATGCTGCTGATACTGTAGCCAGAAAACTCAATACCAGCATTTTACTAAGGAAGCATGCATGGCTCTGAACTTCTGGTTTTAAACCAGAGGTTCAACAGACTATTCTTAATGCACCATTCAACAAAGAACACCTTTTTGGACCTCATATAGACCAATGACTAGAAAAGATGAAAAAGGACACAAAAGTGGCGAAATCAATGGGTGCCCTTCAGTCAAATAGAGGTTCCTTTCGTCGCTCCTTCTACAGAGCGGGCTCCAAAAATAATACCACAGATGCCTCCACATTTTCATATAAAACACAGGCACAGTCTCCTTCCTCTAGAGGATTTTATAGAGGTGGATAGAGAGGTAACAACTTCAAAGGCAGAGGTAGATGTACACCATCACGTACCCCCCCCCGCTAATAACAGTGACTTGATATCAGCTCCCCCTGAACATTCATCACCTGTAGGGGGAAGACTGCATCAGTTTCTACCAATTTTTGCAGTCCATAGCAACAGACAAATGGGTGTTGGATATTATCCAACATGGTTACTGCCTGGAACTCACAAGCAACCCTTCCAATATCCCCCCCTCGTGTTCACAATCTGTCTTTAGAACACAAACATCTACTCAAAGAAGAAGTATAAGCTCTTCTAACAAAAGGAGCTATAGAACTCGTCCCATTACAACAACAAGGAACAGGAGTATATTCACTATACTTCCTAATCCCCAAAAAGATGGTTCGTTAAGACCAATGTTGGATCTCAGACTGCTAAACGTATACATATTGTCAGAAGACTTCCACATGGTAACTCTGCAGCAAGTACTTCCACTTTTGCAACAAGGCGACTTTGTCAACGCTAGACTTAAAGAACACATACTTTCATATACCCATTCACCCAGCACATGGCAGATACCTCAGAAGTGTGATAGGGAAAAATCATTATCAGTTCAAAGTGCTTGCGTTTGGAGTAACAACTGCACCCACAGTGTTCATCAAGTGCCTAGCGGCACATCTGAGACGACAACAAATACATGTCTTCCCATACTTAGACGATTGGCTCATAAAAGCCAACTCGCATCTCAAATGTGTCCATCACACTCAGATTACCTTAAATCTTCTACATCAGTTGGGATTCACAGTCAGTATACAGAAATCCCATCTTCAACCCAATCGGACGCAACCATATCTAGGAGCCATTCTAAACACTCGCATAGCTCTAGCATATCTCAATCCAGCCAGGATTCAGAATTTACAGACACTGTTACAGCAGTTTCAAGTCAACCAGTATCTCTCAGCCAGAACATTCATGCAGTTACTAGGGATAATGGCATCATGCATCACGATAGTGCCTCATGCAAGACGAAACATGCGCCCTCTACAAGAAAACTTAGGACGTCAGTGGAATCAAGCACAAGGTCAGCTGACAGATCTAGTGTTGGTAGAAAGCCGCGCTCATCTCTCTCTGCAGTGGTGGAACACACAAAGTTTGTCAAAAGGGAGGCTGTTCATCGACCCTATTCCACAACTTGTGCTCACAACAGACACATCTCTCACAGGGTGGGGGGCACACTCACAACAGTTGACAGTTCAGGGTCTTTGGAACTCCAAACAGCAGAACTATCACATCAACTAACTAGAGCTGCAAGCAGTTCAACTAGCGTTGAAAACTTTTCTACCTCACCTGGTAAAGCAAGTTGTCTTAATCTGGACGGACAATATAACAACAATGTACTAAATACAAAAACAGGACACACACACACTCTACAACTGTCATGCCTCTCTCAGACCATTTGGCGTTGGGCAATTCATCACAAAATCCATCTACTAGCAGAGCACCTTCCAGGCACAGACAACATTTTTGCCCATCTACTCACCAGAAAGAAACAACAAATGCACTAATGAGCACGTCACCCACAGGTTCTCCTTCCATACTTTCAAAAATGGGGATTTCCACAAATAGACCTCTTTGCTACAGCACAGAACTCAAAATGCCCAGACTTCGCCTCCAGGTTCCCTCACCCTCTATCTAAAGAATTGGTCAGGGACATTTGCTTACGCTTTTCCACCTCTCCCTCTCCTTCCATTTCTAGTTCCGAAACTCAGGCAGATATCTCTCGCACCGATTCTCGTAGCTCCCACATGGGCTCGTCAACCATGGTTCACCACACTGTTGGAACGGTCAGTGGTTCCACATCAGAAGCTTAACATAACATCACATTTTCTCACACAGAACTGTGGAGAAATCAGACATTCAAATCCCTAAGACCTCAA
This sequence comes from Calotriton arnoldi, assembly GCA_963921515.1. NCBI lineage: Eukaryota > Metazoa > Chordata > Amphibia > Caudata > Salamandridae > Calotriton > Calotriton arnoldi. The sequence goes on along the minus strand of CAWUFW010004509.1, from coordinate 1,292,121 downwards.
CCTTGCGATTAGGCTCCTGAAGTCATAGAGTTTGGTTATCTAAACCTACCACCAGAGTGTATGACCATTCTTAAAGAAGCAAGAAGACCTACTACTAGAGCATGTTATGCAGCAAAGTGGAAAAGATTTGTCATATATTGTAATAATAATTCAATTGATCCGCTAGATGCATCTATAACGAAACATTATTTGTTATCTTTTGCATCTACAACACGCAGATTTAGCCTACACATCTATTCAACTACACCTTGCAGCAGTAGCTGCTCTTCAGAACAGGCAACATTTATCTTTATTTAAAGTAGCTGTGATCAAAGCTTTTATATAAGGCCTTAAAAGAATAATACCACCCAGAGTACCACCTGCACCTGTTTGGAACCTTAACATTGTTCTTTCAAGACTTATAGGCCCACCGTTTGAACAATTACACAATTGTTCACTACAATTTCTTTCATGGAATGTTGCCTTCTTAATAGCTATTACTTCACTAAGACGAGTTAGTGAGTTACAGGCATTATCCTTAGAAGAACCCTTCTTTCAACTGCATAAAGATAGGATTGTTCTTCGTACAAATCCAGAATTTCTTCCAAAAGTTGTCTCTGCTTTTCACATCAACCATTAAGTTGCGTTACCTGTATTCTTTCCTCAACCTGATTCCGTAGCAGAGAGAGCTCTACACACACTTGATGTCAAAAGAGCATTATTCGGGGGGTGTGTCCAAGATGGCGGCGCGGTAGGACGCAGGATCGTGTCCCTCCGGCACCGCCGACCATAAGCATTGTCATATCGCCTGCTCCCCGGACCATCGGATCCCGCAGGCACCGGGAGTGGCTTGGTATCACTGTGGGGCATCTCTGGGCTGACGAACGCTATTGTCGGTGCGGCGGCGGAGGTGCTAGGAGCCCCTGAACAGCGTGGGCCTTGGAGGCCTAGTGGGTGACGGCGGCGGAGACCCGGGCCCAAGCCGGGAGAGTGACGCTGAGAGAGGTGCCGGCGGCGTAGCCCGGCGGCGGCGCCGGGTGTTGAGCGCCCGACAGTGGAGGTGCGCCCGGCTCCGGGTGCTGACGGGAGGCTGTGAGCGCCGGTGCTTCCGATGTCGGAGGGAGCACACTGGGTTACCCGCGGTCCCCGGCGAGCTGCGTAAGGCCCCGCGGCGCGGATCCCATTGACGCAGAGGAGGAGGCCCGCAGTGGGACGCACAACAAGATCCTACCCTCGCACACCCAACGGAGGTGCACATCCTGGCCTAGGAGAGTGAGGTGGACTGCGGGGGAGGTCTGGAGACCCGCTGATCGACGGACGCCGCGCCCGGCTCCGGGGCCCCCACAAGACTGCGTACCCCCGCTCCGCAAGAGGCGGGGTCCTCGATGCTTGCCGGAAGCCTGCCCTTCCCGCCGCTCCGGTCCGATTAGCGCTGGGAGTGTGTGGTCGGGCCCGAACATGCGAGGTGGGCCTCTGGTTGGGCCTAGCGGTCCGCGAGTCGGCGGACGGGGTGATTAGCCTGTGGGCCCTGTGAAGAACGGTGCGGGCTGCGGGGGGCATCGCTGACTAACGCAGTGCATGGAGTGAGGGGCACTACACCCGCTGCTGGAACCGAGGTCCCCGGCTGCAAGAGGAGGACCGGACACTGGCCTGACCTCCCGGTGGGTCGGTTTGTTGGGGCACCACACGCCTGTGTAGAGCCGAGGCTCCTATCGGGGAGTGCTAAGTAGAGGTGGACCCCATCTTGGGTGACTTTGAAGGACGGGCTGGGGAGGTCCCCCATCGGTCCGCGGCCCGGTGGACAGTCTGCGCCCAGTATACGCTGGCCCTCTTGGGGCTCCTCCGCTGAAGACACACCGTTGGGCCTCCCTGGATTAGTGCTGTCCCCGTCTCACTGGGAGGCAGCAGGAGCATAGCGACCGGCACTGAGGGGCCCGTACATTCCACGCAGTTGCCGTTCCACTCTTGCCTTGGGGGCTGCAACGCCGGGGCCGGGACCGGTTACCCGGCGGAATTAGGCGGCGGCTTACGTCATGGCAGCAGCGCGTTCCAAAAGGGAGAAGTCGCTGAAAGAGCTTCTTTTGAAACAAGCTGGGCAGGCCCCATCCACGGGCGAGAAGGCTCCGGGGCCGATGGAGGGGGATGACGCGCCGGCGACCAGGGGGTTTATGGTGGAGCTATTCGCAGCTATGAAAGAAGATATCCAGGACCTCCGGAACCAGCTCACAGCAGATCTAAAAGAAGTGCGCCGAGAGGTGGACGACGTCGGGGAGAGGTTGGCGACCCTTGAGGAGCATGACGTGAGCAGGGACGAAGAGATCCACCACTTACAACAGGATGTCCTACGCCTACAAGAGCAGAACTTGGATCTCCAGGCCGCCGCAGAGGATTTGGAAAATCGGTCACGGCGGAATAATGTTCGGATTAGAGGGGTGCCATGGAAAGAGGAGGGGGACGATCTCCGAGCCTATGTCGGGGCTCTATTCAAGCACATCTTGGGCGGCGATGGCGAGGCTGACATACAGATGGACAGAGCTCACAGAGTGGGACTTCCCCGTGGCAACAAGGCGCCCCCGCCCGACATTCTTGTGTGCGGCAATGATTACCAAGTGAAGGAGCGCATAATACGAAAGGCGAGAGAGGCCCAACCTCTGCAGTTCCGCGGCCAACATCCCGCCATTTATCAGGACTTAGCTGCTTCCACACTCTCAAAACGCCGAGAGTTCAAAGTTGTGACCACATATCTCCGAGAACAGAATATTCCCTACTCTTGGGGACACCCTTTTCGTCTCATTTTTAAGCACGGGGGAAGGCTGCTGCAGCTTCGCTCGCTCTCTGAGACGCTGGAGATCCTGGGCCTCGAGGATGCCGGCCCGGTGGAGGTTTGAGAACGACCCAGGGTGCCTTGCCCACGGAGTAGCGATGGTTGGCAGCGCGTGGGAAAGGCAAACCCAGTCAAGAAACCCGATCAAGCTACGAGGGATAAGGAGAGGGAGGCGGTCATTGCCACCCTTTCGCAAGCTTCAGAGCGTCCAGCCACTCCGTGAGCAGTGCTAATGATGGTTCCGGTTTGGGCTTCCAAGAACGGTGCCGGGGGGACGGCACGAACCACTTATGGACCTCTTGGATGCCCTCCCTGCAGGTAGGCGGCCACATCTTGGTCCCGCTCCAGGCCGGACCGGTGGGCCGATCCCGTCCTGCTGGACTTCCTTTACTATGACAGACTTTGGTCATGTTTTCTCTTTGACGTTGTTTTTGTTTATTGGGTTGGGGTGGGTTCTCTCCTCGGTGCGTTTCTCACTGCTGCAGCGTACACTGGCGACTTGCACGCGGCCCCCTTCTATCCCTTTCGCGGCACAGGTCGGCGCGCGCTCCCACATAGCTCCCTGTCTTTTCTTCCGCCCCGCTGGATCTTAAAATAGTTAGCCTCAATGCCCGAGGCCTTAATAATCCAGTCAAGCGGAAGGCGGTCTTGTCCTTATTAGAGTACTCGGGAGGAGACATCTGCCTCATTCAAGAAACTCACCTATTACAGGCCGACACCCACCGGATGAGGCATAGTCACTTCCCACTCCAGTTCTGGTCCTCTACAGCTAGCAAGAAAGGGGGAGTGGCCGTTCTGGTTGCCAAACATTTCAGGGGCTCTGTGGTGGGGACAGTCTCCGAGATTAAAGGGCGCCTACTAGCGCTGCGGCTGCGCGTAGGCTCTACTGCTTGTACGGTTGCTTCCATCTACTCTCCTAACGACCGTCCTGAGACGTTCTTGTTGGAGGCCTGTGCTGAGGTGCATTCCCCGGACCCAGTGGTAGTTATAGGAGGCGACTTGAACCTTGTGATGAATGGAGATCAGGATCGCTCTGGTTCTCGCGTGGGCAGCGCTGGCGCCCTATCTGCGAAAGGCGGAGATTGGCTGCGGGAGGTTGGGATTCGGGATGCCTGGCGCTGTCTGCACCCCACCGAAGTTGATTTTTCCTATTATTCGGCCGCACATAAAACGTATGCCCGTCTTGACTATTTCCTCGTTACTTCGTCTGCCTGGGCCCTGGTCACGGACTCTTCCATCGAGCCACGGGGCCTTTCCGACCATGCACACATTACCCTAACGCTGCGCTTCCCCTCCGTAGGCTCGACTTTTACACCGCGCTGGCGCCTGCGTGACTCCCTGCTCCGATCCCCTGACGTCGTTACTGACATCCGGCGCTGCATCACGGACTATATAACGGTTAATGACAGGTCGGATACTTCGCTTTCCTTAGTATGGGAGGCCCTGAAGCTGGTGGTGCGCGGTGCCTTTATCGCAAAAGCCGCTTATGACAACAAGTCCAGACGGGCGAAGCGGGCGGAACTCGAGGCTTCCGTCAAGGAACTTGAGACAATCCATAAGCGTACAATCGCCCATCGTATCTGGCGGGAGCTAGAGAGAGAGCGCCTTCAACTGCGCCGTTTGGACCTCGATCGGGCTGAATATGCTGTAATCCGACTGAAGCATAAGTACTTTGTCGGCACCAATAAAGGAGGTCGGATGTTGGCGCACTGTTTGCGCAGTAAGCAATAAGAGCACTCGGTCAAGTCATTGAGGGACGCGCGTGGAATCCTCCTCACGGACGACGCCCACATAGTCTCGGCCTTCCGCTCTTTCTATCAATCACTGTATACGGCTGATCCCGCCTTGTTGTCAGATCCCACCGAGTATCTGAGGGATGCGGCAGTCATGCCACTGCCTGAGGGAGAAGCTGCCGCCCTTGAAGCGCCCATCCGTATTGAGGAAGTTATTTCGGCAATCGCCCGATTGAAGTTACAAAAGGCCCCGGGCCCGGATGGCTTCTGTGCCCTTTTCTATAAAACCTACTGCCCCGAAATCGCTCCGCTACTCACCCGCTTATTTAATTCATTTGGGGACACAGGCTCGCTTGCCCCCTCTATGCTACAGGCGTCCATCTCTGTTATTCTCAAGCCGGACAAGGACCCGGATCAAGGTGGCTCATACCGGCCGATCTCCCTGTTGAATATTGACGCAAAGCTGTTTTCCAGTATATTGGCGCGCAGGTTGAACCCTCATATGCCGGGCCTCGTGGACCCTGACCAATCGGGCTTTGTCCCGGGGCGCCAATGTGGGGACAATACTAAACGCCTTTGCCATCTCCTCGACAAGGTTCGACGGTCCGGAGAGGAAGCCCTCTTCCTGGCGATAGACGCGGAGAAGGCATTCGACCGGGTGCACTGGCCGTATCTCTTCGCCACTTTAGAGTGCTTTGGGATGGGCCCCCGGTTCAGAAGCTGGATCGCAAGCATTTACAGCTCCCCCAGAGCGGCGGTTAGAGTCAATGGCCTACTGTCTGAGCTCTTCGAGGTGGGACGAGGGACGAGACAGGGATGCCCCCTTTCCCCCCTGCTTTTCGCTCTATAGATGGAGCCCCTGGCTCAACGACTGCGTGACAACCCTCTTGCACAGGGCATCCCTTTCGGATTAGACCACCATCTCATTAATTTATATGCTGATGACATCATATTCTCGATCGCCCAACCCACATCCTCTCTACCAGCCATTATGCAGGACCTCCAGACATTTAGCCAGTTTTCTGGGTTTAAAATTAACATGCAAAAATCCCAGGTGCTTAATGTTACCGCTAGCCCACACACAGAGGCGACCCTTCGGCTCCGCTTCCCATTCGACTGGGTGTCTGGAGGACTTGAGTACCTAGGCCTGACCCTTCACAAGAGTCTGACGCAAACAGCGGAAGTGAACTACGCTGCCCTGCTATCTCTGGTCCGTGCGGACCTCCAGCGCTGGCGTCGTCTTCCCCTCTCATGGTCGGGGAGACTATCCGCGATTAAAATGAATATCTTACCCCGAGCCCTGTATTTATTTCAAACGTTGCCGCTTGAACCCCCACCGCGCGTCCTTCAACAGATACAAGCGGCGATTGAGAGCTTTGTCTGGGGTCCGATCTCCCCGCGCATATCCAAGGCACAGCTGCAGCGACCTAAGAAGTATGGAGGTGTAGCGTTCCCAAACATCACCCGATACTTCTATGCTTCCCTCATACGCTACATTGTAGAATGGAACCGTCCAATGACGGAGAAGTATTGGGTCTTCATGGACCAGACGGTCGCTGGTCATCATATCTGGCGGGACGCCTGGCTGCCCAGGTCTGCTCGTGCTTGGGGACTCTATTCCTCACCAGTTACTCGCCCCACGATGCTTGCCTGGGACAGAGTCTGCCAGAAGGCGAACCTGACTTCTTTCCCCTCCGACCCCGCTATTTTCCAATCCTGCCTTTCCTCCAGGAATGGCCGTTAAGACGGCGGCACGCTGGACAAAGGAGGGTTGCAAAAGTATAGGGCACCTGTATGATATCCGGGGCCTTATACCTTTTAAGGACCTACAATCGGACTACCGTTTGCCTGACACGGACGTCTACTTGCACTCCCAACTGCTCCACTGGGTTACTGCACCAGGGACGCGTCCTCTGGCCTGCCGCCCTATGACGCCGTTCGTGAAATGGATCCTTAACAAAAAAGAGGATAAAGGCCTTATCTCCGAAATCTACTCCTTTCTCAACTCCGCACCCATAAGACCTCGTACCACCGGGCAGAAGCGATGGGAAGTGGAGCTGGGGCGCACGCTATCAGACAGAATGGGAAGACATTTTTTTCCGAGCACACCATACGGCATACTCCTCGAACCACACCGAGACAGCTTTTAAAATTGCTACCTATTGGTACTACACCCCAGAAAGGCTATCTAGATGGCAAACACAATGCAACGGTCTCTGCTGGCGGGGGTGCGGCAATCCCGGGACACTTATCCACTTACTTTGGCATTGCCCTAAATTAACTCGATACTGGGAACATATTTTAGACGACATCGACTTGGCCTTCAACACTACTCTCCCTAGACTTCCTGCCTACACGCTCTTGGGGCTTCCTAATGCGCTGACCTTTCCCTTACGCTCGACAAGGGGGCGGCAGATGGCCCTGGCATTGAATGCAGCACATAGAGTATTATTGTCACGGTGGAAATCTGACAAGATACCCGACCATACACACTGGCTACACCAACTATGGAATCTTTTGGCGATGGAGAGACTCTCCATGGTGGCAGCGGGTAAAGACAAGGACTATGCTAAAATCTGGGCCCCCTTCCTGACTATTCTCTCCACTGAATTCCGTGAATTGACCTGCCCACAATATCTTCGCATCTTGAAACTGGTCCCGGATAACACTGCGGCCACCCCCTAATTATATATTTGGCTATCCTTAGCTCCCCGTAGGCTCCGCGGCCCACATTGACACTGCACGGCCCTTGACATGTCACATAGGCGTATAGTTGCTCTTAAGCACACCGAGGAGAGGGGGTGGGGGTGGGATTGGGGTGGTGGTAATTATTGTGTTTTGTTAACTTTGTGTTGTATTTTTGTTTAATTGTGGAACACCTCTTAGAACCTGCAGCCCTGAGGGGGACACCCTCTAGCGGACATGTTCTCCCTGCTTCCCGGGGGACTGCCACACTCCTCACGACTTCCACTACAAGGCATTTCCCCTGCCCCTCTTTCATTTAGACGCGGCCGGCCCAGATGGGTTGTAGGCGACATGCTGTGTTAATTGGGACTGTCTGCTTCGCACTGTGTCCTACCGCTATAACGTCGGATGGTGAGCCGGCCCGCTGGGTTGTAGGCGAGTCATTACTGTATCTCTGCTTGTGTTCCATCAATAAAAAACAGATTTAATACTAAAAGAGCATTATTCTATTACATTGATAGGACAAAAGATTTTCGCAAAACAACTTTTTTGTTGCTTTTGCTCCACCTCATAAAGGGGAGCCCATCTCAAAATCCGGCATTTCGAGATGGACTGTCAAATGTATTCAAATTTGCTACATTAAAGCTAAAAGAACTTTGACAGTATCTCCTAGAGCACATTCTACTCGCAAAATATGAACATCTATGGCCTTTTTAAGTAACATTCCCATAGCTGACATATGTAAGTCAGCTCCATGGTCTACACCGCACACATTTACAAAACATTACTGTGTAGATGTGTTAGCACATCAACAGGCTAATGTCGGACAGGCAGTGCTAAAAACACTCTTTCAAACAACTGCAACACCCACTGGTTAGCCCCCGCTTTTGGAGGGTACTGCTATACAGTCTATGCAAAGCATGTGTATCTACAGCACACATGCCTCGAACGGATTATGCTACTTACTCTGTAAGCATCTGTTCTTGACATGTAGAACTGTAGATTCACATGCGCCCTCCCTCCTCCCGGACGCCTATGGCTGTTGCAGTTCTTGTCATTCACATTATATACGCATGGGCATCTCTATACTGCACTTACTTACTCCATTCCCACCCTCTTGCGGGAAAACATTCTAACAATGGAGTTGATGCCCATCCGCACTATCACCGAAAGGAGGAGTCACCGTACCTTGTGACTGGAAAAGATTTCTTCGAAGAAAATACAACTTGCAAACATCCGGACCCAACACTGGACGGCAGGAGTATGCAAAGCTTGTGAATCTACAGCTCTACATGCCAAGAACAGATGCTTACAGGGTAAGTAGCATAATCCTTACTGTCTAGGTGACCTTGCAGTTGCTTTACAACTATTTTCTCCAAAATTATAAAGAAAGAAGGTTTTCTCAAAATATTTTGAGACTGGGACTTTGCACCACATCCCTCAATGGCAGTTTGTGTACACATGACAACCAACTATCTTTTATATGATTATATTATATACTTACATAATTTAATATTTGTTCATTATTTCTTTTATCTCAGTGTCTGAGGACAGATTTGTGAGCTTTAGGGTGGGCTTGATTTACTAAGGGCAATTGGGCTTCAGAGAAACAGCTGCGCTGAGATATTCGAGAGGACCATGTGCTGGGAATGCTAATTAGGAGAGACTGTAACTCTCGGTCTCATTATGTTGACTAATTTTCAATTAAAAGAATAGAGGTCATTGTAGAGCTGCACCTGACTAGCACTGAGTTAGAGAATTGACCAATACTATTTTTAAGAGACCACTCAATTGTTTTTCTCTGTTAGCAGTGGTCTTTACCCAAAAATGTATTTTGCAAATCTGGTGGGAGATTTATAAATTTTATGATAAAGACAGTGTTCAGTTATACTTTGGTGTTTTCACCATCAGGACACAATTCTGTGTATGGCGTGCTCAATGCTTTTAGGCTAGAGCTTGAACCTTTACCAAGATGTGTGAATTTGAGATTTTTTGGATTTACTAGAGTCAGTATGAAGGTTATTTATGGTCTGAGAAAGTTAATTAAATATTTTGTGAAAGTCAGATGGTCTATGTTGTTTCAAGTGAGGACGTGTTGTGCCATGATTCTCGTATCAATATTTTTGAACTTTTTATGTAGTAGTCTCCGCTTTATTAGGGGGTGTAGTTACCATGGAGTGGAACATGTGAAAGTCTATTTTGAAATTATCAGACCAAGCAATAAGAAGTATTTTATTAATTTCTATATTTTTAGCAAATGCAGCATCATGTGTGACCTTTAAAATGTGTGTGGACCAGGAATTAACTAAGTTAGCCCCATGACTAAATGAACAGTCAGCAATTTGGAAACATTGGAATAATTCTAACCATTATTGTTGTGGAGATATCATCAGTCAGTCAAAGGCCATATCTCTACAAACGGACCAAGTGCCAGTGGCTAGTTGTGACCCAGTGTCTTTACAAAATTTCAACTGTGACCATTGGGTGAAGAGGCTCAACTAACCCAGAAGGTGGTTAAAGAGACAAATATTGGTTATAGACTGATTATTCTGCCTCTGTCCCCAAAACAGAGTCCAGCTGCATGCACGACTCCAGTTAACTGGACTGCACCTTCTCAACCGGCTGATGTGTCATCCACCACACCACTGAGAGCCTCTTGAGGCATTCTTTTGAGTGGGCACCTTGGTTGGGGGCTTGTCTTTTGGGTGTAGGAAATTTTAGAATTTTAGGTGTTTGTTTTTAACCTAGGGATTTTTGAGTATTTTTGGGGAGTCACATGTTTACATTAGTAGCATCTCTGGGTACCACAGGTTCCTAGATCAAAGTAGACCCTCCATACCAGCATTCTTAAGTATATCCCCTTAACTGTTCTGGAGAACTAAACACGTGTGGAATTGGTTCTCTAGCCCAGATGGTGCTAGCACATTCTGGTTTACTTTGGGAATATTAGGCCCATATGTACGAATGGATTTTGCATTTCCTAACAGTCCGAATCGCTATTTCGGACCATTGGAAATTCGCGGTGGTGCAAAATGCAATTTCTACCTTGTAGAAATCACATTTTGGGATTTGCAAAAATAGTAAATCACAAATAGAGATTTCCTATTTGCGAATCAGAAACCTCATGTACATAGCATCTCCTAATTCTGAGTAGTCGCAAAGAGGGCATTTAGGAAAAATGCAATTACCATTGAATTGGATCTGATAGTAACCAGGTGCAAAATTTTTTTTTTTTAAAAAGGCACCCAAAATGCATCATGATCATTTCCAATGGCGGCTTTGAACATCCTGGCAAAAAGGATGCTGAGAAGAGGAGGAGGAGAAATATTACCTGCTTTATCCGTGTTATAGGGATAGGGATAAATGTTGTCATAGGGAAACAGCAATTACAAATCGGTCTCCACCCTCCAAGCCTTTACCACACATTTCTACCACGACCTGCCTTTACAACACATACCATTACCACAAAAAATGTAAGTATTTTGCAGGCAAGTGTTTTTTTTTTTTTTACATATATATATATATATATGTGTATATATATATATATATATATATATATATATGTATGTATGATTCAGCAAGGCCGTTTTTAGGGATTAGGGTGGGTAGGGGTTTTTGGTGGCAAGGGAATTTTTAGTGTAGGTTTGGGATTTTGGGTGGAGATGCATATACATGCACATACATACCCACCCTACTGGTGGTTGCCAGTAGGTAGTTATAGTCTGGACCTTGTTTGCATAGGAAGCGTTTTATTTCTTTTGCCAAAACTTTGGCACCATTTGATGAATCCTCGCAAAATTGTTAAAATTAGTACGCTGCTCAATTCCGCTGCTGTCTTGAAAGTTTCGGGATGATCTGTCAAGCAGGGGCCGAGAAAAAGGGGGGGGGGGGTCCCAAAATGCGTTTTCTCCCATGCAAATTCCCATAGGGATTTTAGACACAACTACAGCCCGAACTGCTGAATGGACTTGTACCAAATTTGGCAGAAAGGTAGCTGTTGGATCAGAAAGCGACCTTTTTGTGAATTGGTGTAAATCCTTTTGGTAGTTTTTAAGATATTAAAAGCAATTCAAATTTGGATATATAGGGACGTGGATCCTCAGAGGATCCGACAGTCCCCGTGCTGAAATCTGAATGGCTGCCAACACTTCAACCAGGAAGTGTTGGCAGCCTTCTTGGGACTCTCCTTCAGCAGAGTCCCACAAAAAGTTTTAAAAAGAAAAGGGGGCAGGGTAGGAATTCCCTCACCCTCTAACTGGGGTCCCAATGTGACCCCAACGGGGACCAAAAGCATTTATTTTTTATTTTTGCCACGCAAACGCGATGGAGATGCCAATCCGCTGCAAAAAAAAAAAAAGAAGAAACCAGCGTGGTCTCCTGCGCTTGTGCACATTATAGCCCCCGGGTGGGCCAGGTCCCAGGGGCATGTGGGCATTTAAAAAAAATTTTTTTAAAAAGAGGCAGGCACACGGGCCCCCCCACCCCTCCGAGGTCTTATTTTTCCCCGGGGACCACCACCTCCTTATGTTTTAGCAGGGGCCGTGCGGACATCCCCCCCCCCCCCAAATTCACCATGGCTATTGATAAAATTAGGCGGGGCTGCACAGACTCCCCCCATCTCGAGTCCACCGCCCCCGGGGCTAGTGTTTAAAATTAAAAATTACCTGGTGGTCCACTTGGGCTCCCACCCCTCCCTGGGGCCAATTCCTTTTTAAAAAAGAGGTAGGGGGTTGCGTGGCCCACCTCCTGGGCCATATACGGCCCCGGGGCCGGCCTGTGCAGATGAAAGGAGGGGAGCCATGCAGCCCTCTCTCCTGTAGCCAATAATGGCCCTGGGGACCACCACCCTCCCAGGGCCGGCTACTGCTATGTTCCAGGGTCCCCATCCCAGGACATAGCTGTTTGCTTTTGCTTGGCAGGAGCGGTGACAGCTCCTTGCAATCAAAAGTAAACACTCCTGTTCCAGCGGGAGGGAACTGTCAAAGTGCTCCCGCCTGCTGGAAGAGGAGGTTTCATCTATTCCCCTGCCCGCAGACATGCGGGCAGGGAAAGAGATTAAAGATTGCTCTCACACGCATGGAGCTGCATTTCCTGCAGCTCCCATCATGCGAGAGCCATGCCAGCTTCCACGGGAGGTGGGGAGTCAGCTGGGACTGCGGGGGCCTTGAAACTCCCCCCGAGCCCCAGGGTGACGACAATGAGGCAAAATAAAGATAAGAAAGAGGCAGAATAAAGGTGAGAAATGAGCAGCAAGAGGCAGAATAAAGGTGAGAAATGAGCAGTAAGAGGCAAAATAAAGGTGAGAAATGAGCAGAAATGCAAAATAAAGACCTGCAACGAGCAGAAAGAGGCAAAATAGAGCTCAGAAACGAGCGGAAAGAGGCGAAATAAAGGTCAAACGAGCAGAAAGAGGCAAAATAGAGGTCGGAAACGAACACATAGAAGCAAAATAAAGGTCAGAAACGAGCAGAAAGGCAAAAATAAGGTCAGCAATGAGCAGAAAGAGGTAAAATTAAGGTCAGAAACAAGCAGAAAGAGGCAAAATAGAAATCAGAACTGAGTAGAAAGAGGCAAAATAAAGGTAAGAAACTAACAAAGAGGCAGAATAGAGGTCAGAAACAAGCAGGAAGAGGCAAAATAGGTCACAAATGAACAGCAAGAGGCAGAATAAATGTCAGACAATAGCAGAAAGAGGCAGAACAAAGGTCAGCAATGAGCAGAAAGAGGCAAAGTAAAGGTAAGAAACAGATGCAGAATAGAGGTCAGAAACTAGCAGAAAGAGGAAGAATAAAGGTCAGAAAATAGCAGAAAGAGGCAGAACAAAGGTCAGAAATGACCAGACGGAGGCAAAATAAAGGTCCGAAACGATCAGAAAGAGGCAGAATAAATGTCGGCAACGAGCAGAAAGGCAAGATAAAGGTCAGAAACTAGCAGAAAGAGGCAAAATACTGGTCAGAAACTAGCAGACAGAGACAAAATAAAGGTCAGCAATGAGCAGAAAGAGGTGAAATAAAGGTCAGAAATGAGCCGAAGGAGGAAAAATAGAGGACAGAAATAGGCAAGGTAAAGGTCAGAAATGAACAGAAAGAGGCAAGGTAAAGGTCAGAAATGAGCAGAAACCACTCAGGTACTCATGCACTCACAGAACAACTCGGACACTCGCAGACCCGTTCAGACCCCCTTGCACCTACTCGCAGGCATAGTCAGACACATATACCCACTCTCAGACCCAGTCACTCATGCATCCACTTACAGAATCACTCGTACTCTCACCCACTCGCAGACCTACTCAGACTCACACACCCACTCACACACCCATGCACCCACTCACACACCCAGTAAGACACACACAGCCACTCACTCATACAGCCACTCGCTCACCCATACAAAAAAAACTCTCACAACCACTCTCTCATCTATACAGTCTCACATATCCACTCATTCATCCATACACCACTTACACACCCACAGCCACTTACTCATATAGCTACTCACACACCCACTTATTCACTCATAGAGCCACACACACCCACTCACACACGGAGATACACAGTCACATAATCTGTTTTAAAATAGAATTACTCATTAATATTATACAAATTTACCTTTTGTGATACCTTAGTATGCATGTTTAACACTCAGAAACTTTTAGAAAACACTCACAATCACTGGATGATGTTATCAGTGATGTAATTTGAGATGTCATCCTTGATGTCATCAGTTATGTCACTGACCATATCATGAGTGATGTAATATGTGAGGTCATAAGCAGTGTATTGCGGGGGGCATAAGTTATAGTTAGCTCAGATAACTATAATTGCTGAATTTCTATGGTTTTGTAAGAGTGAAATTTGAGCCGAACTAGAATGTCCCTGTAACCTTTGGTTTTATTTATATATACACTCCTACTTCCAAAAGAAAGTGTCAGCAATGAAAAGTGGCTTGCGGTATGGGCGAGGGGCAAAGGACTTAACGAATTGAATTGAGGGGCTGCAGATCCAAGAAGGGGGAGATAGCACATCCAGGGCTGTCTGTTTACGAGGACACTCCCATTCAGGGAAACATTAGGATACACCTAAGATGGCGCCCGCAACAGCACAGTGAATCAAGCATCCCTCCCCTCTCTAGATAGGAAATGACATGGTGATTGAACACCTTGAAAAGAGAGTCTGCAAAAAACCTGTTTGTATTTGGATGAGCATTGAGAAAGGCAATCGCTGAAACGCGTCTGCTTTTTGAAATAAATCACCCTGAAACCCTGTGAGTGCTGACACTTTCTTTTGGAAGTAGGAGCGTTTATAAATATGAGAGTTCCACCCTCTCATGGAGCACCCACCCAGAAAGAGTTCTACAAGTGCCTGGTGGAGTTAGGAGCTGTTGTTTAATTGGACACTACCAGAACCGCCGCGAGAATGCATGGAAGCACTGAGGTTCCCGTCGTTGAATGCGGAGACTATCCAAGTCTCTGGGATAGGTCATTGGACCAACCCCTGCGGGTAGCGATCTGCTAATGAAAAGTGGCTTGCGGTATGGGCGAGGGGCAAAGGACGTAACGAATTGAATTGAGGGGCTGCAGATCGAAGAAGGGGAGATAGCCCATCCAGGGCTGTCTGTTTGCGAGGACACTCCCATTCAGGGAAACATTAGGATACACCTTAGATGGCGCCCGCAACAGCACAGTGAATCAAGCATCCCTCCCCTCTCTAGACAGGAAATGACATGGTGATTGAACACCTTGAAAAGAGAGTCTGCAAAAAACCTGTTTGTATTTGGATGAGCATTGAGAAAGGCAATCGCCGAAACGCGTCTGCTCTTTGAAATAAATCATCCTGAAACCCCGTGAGTGCTGACACTTTCTTTTGGAAGTAGGAGCGTTTATAAATATGAGAGTTCCACCCTCTCATGGAGAACCCGCCCAGAAAGAGTTCTACAAGTGCGTGGTGGAGTTAGGAGCTGTTGATATATATATATATATATATATATATATATATATATATATATATATATATATGCTCCCAATCACTCCGGTTAGGAGAAACGAGCCACACCAATGAAGTTACTTCATGTAATTTATGATGATTTAGTAGAAAGTGTCTGTTCCATGATATGACTTGTAAATATGGCTACTATAGCCTATTAATTTGAGTATTGTTCTCTCTTTTTAATCATATGTAGGGAGTATCTATTATCCCACTTGGATCCGGACGTATCTCAATGTAGAATACATAATTTTGTTTCTAATCTGCTGAAATAGAAGTCCCCTCCTGCTAACAGTGTTAAATGGATGAATCATACATGCATTGTATATATTTATTATGAGTGTTTACTTGTAGTAAGGAGGCGGGGTTAAGGATTAATGAATTTGGCTATTGCAGCCGATGATTGTAGTTTGGTTTCTTCCTAATGGTCTGTGAAAAACACATTGATAAAATCTATTTGGGTTTCTTGATATTTAATTACAATTGTACAAACGTGCCCCTCTCCAACTAACACCAATGTATTTAGGAAACTGGCAATGTGCTCTTTGTTTATCAATTATATTTACAATCTTATTATTCATTCCATAATCATGGCAAATGGGGTTTGTTTTTTACACTAATTAATTTTCACGCTGTGTATAAGCAAAAGTCTTTCCATCATGTCTATAATGTTGGTAGCCCTTTAAATACTTGGTGATCGCAACTACATGTCAAGTGATCAAGACAGAGTATGGTCGAAACGTGTTGTTTCCCTCTTTCTGCCAAGTAAAATTACATGAAGTAACTTTATTGGTGTGGCTCGTTTTTCCTTACCGTAGTGAGGAGTGGTTGGGAGCAGAAAATGTACACGGCCGCCACACGAGCCCCGGTCCGGAAGGGGGGCACTTCAGCATCTGTGTGTGCTTTGCAGATTATATATATATATTTTATACTTGTTAATGTTTTTTTACAGCTCATATGCCTTTAACATGCTTTCCTTTATAACGAAAAATTACAATGATATAAGTATTTTACACGTAAGTATAAACCCTTTTTATATATGTATGTATAATATAAAGTAAGCCTGGGCGCGACACTCCGTTCTGCCGGTGAAGTTTGCGGAGTTTTGTCACTACGCACTCCGCTTGGAACGCAAAATTTGACAAAACTCCGCTATCCGCCGGCGGAGAGGAGTTTACTGGCGTGTCATCATCATCACCCTTAATTTTTACAGTGTACTTATTGTCTTTACCAGTAAACTCTCTTTAACAGCAATGTAAGAGACACAAGAGGGCACTCTAACATCATATTTTCCAGCTCTCGTAACAGTGGCATCGATGCTTGGGCTCGTTACTAGGGACCGAGCAAAAAATATGTGGAAATCTTTAAAGAAACTGAACTTTCAGTGAGATAAAAATAATAAAAACGGGGCATGGCCTGGTCGCGGAGAGGAATGGCCGCACTGTAGTTGAGCTCCGCTCTCTCGGAGCATAGCCTCACCATCCGACCAGCCAGCCGTACAAGAGATCGACTGGGGAAGATCGCACACCGTTGCGGCACCCCCCCCTGAGGCATCAGAACCCAACGGAAAAGTGAGAAGAGACCCCTGTGCCGGGAACCAGCCGTGGAGTTGGTGGCTGGCCTAACCGACGCCATTCTCCGATAACAAGAAAGGGTGTCGGCACGACTGAGACAGTCTGCGTTGATGAGCAGGTAGCGCGCAGTGAGATGAGGCCCGGAGGCGCGTGGGTCCTTCCTGTGATTGCAGCAGTGGAATCGGAGCAGCACCCGGGTGGTGCGGGGGCCCGCCGGGAAGGCCCGAAGAGAAGGCAGACGATGGACTGCTGGGTGCGCGACTGGCGCAGCAGTGGAGCCGGGCGGCTGAAATAGGCGGCAGTAAAGCAGCGGTAGTGGGACCCCCCTGGAGTGGAAAGTGAGAGAGTGCGGGGAGCCTGATAGTGCTCGTTTGGGGGCAACAAAATACTGGGAGCAGAGCCAGAAGCTGCAAAGCGGCCCACAGGGCACAACAGGCCCCGCTGGGGTCGAAGTCTGAAATAAGGGCACATCCCCTCCCGGCCCCCCCGCCTCATTGAAACTGGCAGAATCGGACGCGGTGCTAGGGCCAGGATACTGAGGCCTAGAATGACGCAGAGGTCTGAGAAAGGAAGTGAGGGCCTGGAATACGATGGGCCACAAGGACCCGATCTATGAAAGTTTCTGGCCATATCCTTCCACGGGCAGACACCTAGGGAATTGATCAGGGACCCTGCCCGCCTTTTTGGAGGGCCCAGAAGATATGGTGGAGATCCGGCACAAACAAAAGAAAAAGAAAGTAAGGAAAGAACGTACTCTTGTATTACCGGAAGACCCACTCTGGTAAACACTAGATTCCCCCCCCAAAACACAAAGGAAACAACATATGCCGAGAGGCGCATATTAAATCGACCGCACAGGAGTGTGGAAGTGCTCCTTCCTCCGAGGACTTCTAAGTGAAGGGCGCCCTGGACAACAATAACGCCTCACTTGAGCATCAATAATAATGGTGAAGCCCAAAAGTGCACTGGTCCCCCAAACAAATAAAATGGACAGCTACATGGTTCCAAAACACTCCCGGACAGTGAATGCCGACGAGGCGGAGGAACCATCACTGGGAGCCATAATGGATGCCATTAGAGACCTGAAGGGCACGTTGGAACCCAAAATAGATACAGTGACCCTGGAGGTTAACCTGATATGCGCAGATATGCCTAACCTGAGGGAGAAGGTGACAGCGGCCGAAACGCACATCACCCAACTACAAACTACAACCAAAAGACTTGAGGATCAGGTACATTCTTTAACTCAGAGGACAACGATTATGGCGACTAAACTGGAGGATCAGGAGGGAAGGGCAAGGAGAAATAACATTAGAGTGGTGGGGTCCCGGAGGACGCAGAAGGCCCTAGTGTAGACCTTTTCCTAGAAAACTTAATTCTGAACACTCTGAAGCCCACAAGACTGTCCGCCTCTTTCTCTGTGGAAAGGGCCCACAGGGCGCCGATCCCCCGCCTAACCCAGAGGCGCATCCAAGGACAATAATAGCAAAGATCCTAAACTACCGGCACCGCAATGCAATATTGCAGGCCGCCCGAGCAAAAGGAGTTATTCAGTTTCAAAATACACAAATCTGTTTCTTTCTGGATTTCACCCTGCTTGTTCAAAGACAGAGAAGGAGCTTTGAATCTGTGAAAAGAGCCCTCCGAGATCGCAACATCAAGTACATGATGTTATCTCCTGCAAAACTCAGGATAATGGATGAAGGCAAATCCTGGTATTTCACTACACCGGAGGAGGCGCAGGACTGGCTCGATTGATGGCGCACTAGGGGCCGGAGAGGGAGGAGTGGCACCGGTGACGCTCCATTGCTGACAGAACGCAGCAGGAGAAATGGAGAACAATCGGAGGATGATCGATCCGAGGGCCCAGAGACTGCGGAGTCAGAGGTGGACGGTAGGAAGCGACCCGAAAGCTGAGTGACTCTATGCAAATGGCCCACAAGACCAAGGATAATTGGGTTAAGGCGGTGTAACTGAGGGACAAAGGAGGGAGGGGGAGGTTAATGGACATTGGTAACTGATCCCTCAGCTTCTCTATATTCAATTTTTCAACATGAGGTTGCAAAGAAGAGTGGTGCGGGTGGTTTCCTGTCCGGGGCCGAGCACCCCTCGTAAGCGTTTTGAAAGTTGATTAAGGGGCGACAGGCACTCTGCAAGTAGACCAATTGGGGTATGTTTTGCCTATTTAGCAGGCTAGCAGGGAGGGGGTGGGGCTTCTGGGTTTGGGATTAGTTTGGGGATATTATAAGAAGTTTAGTTTATTGTTAGTTGCTCATGGGCGGAATCAGCCGTATACATGTTGTATGATTATTCACGAGTCAAATCGGGATTATTTTAGAAGCAATGAATGGTTGGGTGGGAGGCAATCGCCCAGCAAGCACAATGGAGAATCCTAATATAGTTCAAAAGACGATGAAAATTTGGTCTTGGAATGTTAATGGCCTTAATAATAGTATCAAAAGAACCGCAGTATTCCACTTCCTCAAACGACAGTCCCCCGATATTGTCCTTTTACAGGAGACCCATTTAATGGGGAACCAGTGTAAGGCCTTGAACAGATATGGTTATTCCCTCCTGGCACATGCGGGATATACCTCCCGGTCCAGAGGCACAGGTATCTTGGGTAAAAACTCCCTCCTCTTCCTATTAGACGGCTCATGGACAGACCCCTTGGGGAGATTCACCGTTCTAAGTGGGATGTGGGAGGGCAAGAGGTCAAATATATGTTCTCTATATGCCTCCCGGGATTACAACCAATGGCACTTGATGCCATAGGAACAATGTTGGTCGATCTGCCAGAGGGGAGGTGGATTATTGGTGGAGATATCAACGATGTTGTCTCGCTCGACTATGATGTCATGGGTGGACCGGTGACTGGCCGACGACTGGGACCATTGTGGGAGTTCCTTCGCACTATGGGGTTGGGAGACATATGGCGGCCTCAGCATCCACACACTAGGCAGTTCACATATAGTTCAATCTCCCGCAATAGTCTCTCTAGGTTGGATTATATCCTCACCCAGTCGCACAGCTTGGGGGATTTTCACGCTGCATCGCATATTGCAAGGGGGTCTCAGATCACTCCCTGGTAGAGATAATTCTAAAGGGCCTGCAGGGGGATAAGACGCTACCCCCCCAAAATTGACCCCTGGTATTTCAAAGATTCCGAAACCAAAAAAGTAGTGAAGACAGGGACCAAGCAATTTTTCGAAGACAATAAGGGTTTGGTGGCCTCCCCACTGACCCTCTGGGAGGCCTATAAGGCTGTAATCGGGGGCCACACCCAGGCATTCATCGGGGTTAAGAAAAAGGAAGACAAATTGAAATGTCTGACTCTAGAAGATAATATATCCAGGCTAGAGGCACAAGTGGCGGAAATAGGGATTGAAAATACAGAATTACAACACAGGTTGGAACTCCGACTGAGAGAATTAAGGGACTTGATGGAAGACAAAGCTAGAATGCAGGCGAGGGCAATGCAGTACAAACTATACAAAGTGGGTGATAAGGCATCCAAACTCCTTGCCTGGTTGGATAAAAGGAGAACTAATCACAATTGGGTACCGAGTATAGTAGACGGAATGGGCCGGACCCTTATTACAGGCAGATAGCTGAAGCTTTCGCCTCCTATTATGAGTCCCTGTACTCCTTGATGGACCGGAAATCGGAGGAAGACTGTATAGAATTTCTCAACGACATACAATTGACATCTTTAGCCTCGGAGCAGAGGGAGATGCTGGAAGAAGACCTCCCTATAGAGGAACTTAAAGCAGCAACTCGCTCGCTGCAATCGGGAAAGGCCGGAGGGCCCAACGGCCTATCACTAGAGTTATATAAATGTACATTGGAGCACATGGTGGAACACCTCCATGACATGTTGATCGTGGCACGGGAGGAGGGAATGCTCCCACAAGACCAGAGAACAGCCTTGATCGTGGTAATACCTAAGGAAGGTAAACCTCAGACGAAGTGCAAGTCATATCGCCCGATATCGCTCCTAAATTATGAGCCCAAAGTCTTAGCTAAAGTCCTTTCAATTCGACTTAGTAAGGCTGTGACTTCCATCATTCACCTGGATCAGACCGGGCTTATACCCCATAGGAGCAACAGACTCCATCTGAGACGACTGTTTGGGGTACTCCACATAACGTCACAAGGAACTGCGAACCCTGCGGCCCTAGTATTATTAGACGCCAGAATGGCTTTTGATAGTGTGAAATGGGAATTTATGTACGCAGTTCTGAGCCTTCTTGGCTTTGTTCCTAAATTCGTGAGTTGGGTGAAACTCCTTCATTATAAACCATTGTCGAGAGTGAGAGTTAATTTCTTCACATCTACACCCTTTGAGTTACAAGGGGGACAAGACAGGGTTGTCCTCTCTCCCCACTATTGTTCACCTTGGCCCTTGAACCATTAGCAGCGTGGATCAGGCAAGATCCCTTGATATGGGGTGTCCCAATCGGGGATGAATGGAAGGAACATATATCCCTCTACGCTGACGACGCACTCCTGTATGTGGAGAGACCCAGACAGTCAGTTGATAGAATCCTTCAGATCTTTCGGATCTTTGGGTAATATTCTCGCTACTGCATAAACTGGGGTAATTCGCTCTTATTCCCACTGGCGGGGGGGGGGGGGGTGCCTACCCTTACCTCTAGATGTAAACTCCCGGTAGAGACGTCCGGTTTTAAATACTTAGGGAAATACATAACTAGAGATCAATGCGAATTCTATCAAAAAAATGCAGAGGTCCAACTAGCAAGGTTTCTTACAGACGCCAAACGCTGGCGCTCGCTGCCCCTTACACTCGTGGGTCGGGCGGAGTTGTTTAAGATGATGACACTTCCATGGCTACTATACACGATACAAAACACACCTTATGAAATCCCTCGAGTGTTCTTCCAGAAAGTGAATGCAGAACTGAGGACGCTCATTTGGAATGGCAAAGCGCCACACATAGCCCTAAGTAAATTGAATAGAAGTGTCTACGAGTGTGGATTAGCCATACCAGAAATTAATGCCTATTATTGGGCCTCCCAGGCAGTATGTGTTAATGACTGTGTATTTACGGATAGATCTGACCCGGCATTCAGGCTTGACAGGGAGGTGATGGGAATTAGGGGGTTACCCTTTTCTCCTGTATAACAGGTCAAGGCAGAGAGGCTTACCCCCTCAGACATTGAAAGGATAGCAAGCAATGACCAGATTCTTGGGCTGGGATAGAAAATTGACTGGGATGACTCCTCTTTGGGAAAGTGACCAACTGGCTGAGGTGGGCCAGCTCAAGGGGTTCGTGAAGTGGAAGCTTCTGGGACTTGATAGTCTGAGGGACATCTGGAGAGGACAGGCATATATCACATTGCAAACATTCGAGTAGAATTCTAATTGGGACAAGGGGAATGGCTGAGATAGATTCATTTGGGCCACGTCCTAAGACATCACATACGGGAAGGGGAAGCATTGGTAGATGCCTCGCCTTTGGAAGATCGCCTACTCACTGAACCCCTACACTCCAAGGCCATCTCACTAATTTACAGCAAAATCCATAATAACTCCCCTGATCCTTATTCCTCACTAAAGCTTGCCTGGGAGAAAGATATAGGGCAACTTGATGATGAGGAATGGACGGATGCCCTTCAGGGCCCGAGAGAAGTAGCAATCCGCTCCAGATTCCGCTTGGTTCAGCTGAAGGTCTTTCACCGAGTTTACTATCCCAGAACATTGGTACACAAGATCGGCAGGGCAGAAAACGACCTCTGTCAGGGGGGCTGTGGACAGGTAGGGTCTTTCATACATATAATATGGGAATGCCCAGAAATACAAAAATAATGTGGAAAAGTACGGGACAACATGGTTAGTGTGATGGGAGTTGAGGTCTCGTTAGATGCTAAATGGTTTTTATTGAAGATTGAGGGTGAGGAGGATTGGCCTAAGTGGACGAGAATGTGGTTGACACTAGCGACTATGATCGCCAAACGTAACCTCGCAAAACACTGGGGCGCAGCTCACCCCCCCTCCCCCCCCCAAATAGCAGAGTGGAAAACCGACTTAGATTGGTGCCTGCATGCAGAGCAGACAATATATAAAGCCAAAGGCTGCCTGCGAAAATGGGAAAAAATTTGGGGCCCAGGAAAGGTATTCAGGGGACTAGAGGGAGAAGTGGGGAGGTGGGGTTTTCGTTTTCTTTCCTGATGTTGTACTTACCTTTCCAGTCTGTTATCCGACATGTCAAATGCTCAAATGTAATCAAAATGACTCCAAAGGTTGACTATTTACAAATGTATTCCACCCAATTGTTTGTTGAGCACAAAATCAAAATAATTAAAAAAAAAATAATAAAAATAATAAAATCAGTACACAAAACCAAAGAAATGTTCGATGCATCTGGGAATATGTATATCAATATTTACAATTTAATGCAGATAATTGTGCGCACACTGCTAATGTTTTTTTCACATTTGTTAATGATTGGAAAGCACTCTATTTTGCATAAGGAATCTCTGCCCATATACATCTCTGATTGAGGCGCCCCTTTTTGTGAGTATTGATATCAAAGTCTCTGCAGTTGCAAGACGCATCTCGTAAGCCAGCTTGTTTGCATTTGCAATCTAGAGCATTATGGACTGTGTCCACTTCAGATGGCTTGTGAAGAGCCACTGTGGTGGGCTGGGCTTTGTGGGAAATATAGTCCCTGGAGAAGCTAAGTTCATTATTGTTGTAGACAGTACTACAATTCCCAGAAAAGCTCTTCCCTCTCACGCATGCGTTGTCAATGTTTTGGAGCTCGCCCTAGCAGGCTGGAAGAGGATGATGGATGTCGCCTGCCGGGTGCACGCAGAGCCGCTAGGAACTGGAAGATAGCTCTGTAGCGGGAGCAATTGTGCTTTGAGCGCTAGGCTGGGAGGAGGATGCATGAGGTCCACAGGTAAGGAATTGGTGGCGAATGACCTTCATTCTATGGGGCTGGGGGGCATGGGCTGCAGCAGCCTGGTCAGGCTACTCTGCAACACCTGCTTGGTGCCGGTTTCAGGTGGGAGGGGGCATGGCAAGCTTTGTGCGATGGTATTCGCACTTCATGTCAGTGTATTCCCTCAGCTGCGAGAGTTCGGCACAAAAAAAGCTTGCAGGTAATGTACTTTCATGCCCAAGTTAAACAGCCACGTGCTTGAAACAAGTAATGGGTCACCCAATGGACCGTGTCCTGACTGAGAGCGCATAGAGGTCGCGGAGCCAAGCCACTTGATAAAGCCATGCCGCCTGAACCCACTGGGGGACAGGGATGCTAGTTGTAGGCCAGAGGGTCCCACGAGGAGTCCCAAGGTGCTTGCCCCAAATCTGAATCCAATTTTTAAACTCCTGGAAGAGGTGCTCTCGGAGACCCCCTTCATTCATTATGCATGGGAAATCCAGCCGTGTCGTATGAGGTGCTCGCAGTGCAAATCGCAGCTTCCGACATTGTCAGCAGCTAATCCCCCACCCGTAGTCTGTTTAAGGAGTAACATGTACCGAGTTAATCCTTTAATTTCTCCCACTTCAGTCCGTTTCCCTTCATTAAGGAGATACTCCGCCCATTTGCGGAACTCCGCGAAATTCGGCAGAGGTTTTTGGTAACTCTGCGGAGTGATACTCCGTGAGCTACGCCCAGGCTTAATATAAAGGGCTTATACTTACCTGCAAAAAAACCTCATATTTTCGTTGTAAAGGCATGTGTGGTAAAGGCATAGTTGCGGTAAAAACGTACGCGGTAATGGCATGCGTGGTTCTATCATACAAAATTATTCAGTTAATAAACACCATTTGGCTAGCAAAGCTGTATCCCGCATTAAACCACATTTTGCTGAAGAGTTACTTGGTGTGTTTGGTGCTTGCTTCAGTGCGGTTTGTCAGGGCATCTTTTTTTGCGTATCTGAGTCGCTGGTGGTATTTGTTTAGGGAGGACTTGAAAGTGGCTCAGTCTGTGGTGTCGCCGCTAGTGCGCCATCTTCTTTCCAGTTGTTTGCAGCTGCGTTTCATTGTCCTGAGTTCTAGCGTGCACCTGCTGGCTTGTTTGGTGGCTCTGCAGGTGCTAGCTTTTTTGATTGGGGCGACTTGGTCGGCAGCGTTGGTGATCCAGGTGGTGAAGTTCTGGACTTCTTGTTCCAGGTTGGTTGCAGGGTCGGGCTGGGTGGTGTTGAGGGCGTCCATCCATTAGGTCTGTGTTACTTTGCTCCAGCTGCGGAGTGGGAGGGAGCTGGTGGCACTGCATGGCAATCATGCGATGGTGAAGTGGACAATGGAGTGGTCGGTCCAGGTGAGTTCTGTGGCATGGCTGTGTTTGACTCTGTCGCTCGCTGTGAAAAATCGGGTCCAGTGTGTGTCTTGCTCTGTGTGTGGGGTCGGTGACCAGCTGGGTCAGGCCGATGTTGCTCATGCGTTCTAAGAGGTTGGTGGAGTTATTGTCCATGAGGTCATCCAGGTGGAATTTGAGGTTTCTGAGGAAGATGTAGTGGTTGGACTTGATGGCTACTGGGGCGATTAAGTCGGTGATGGTGTCGCAGAAACTGGTGTGTGGTCCTAGGGTTTGTAGACGAGGATGCCTCTGATGGTCGTTCTGTCGCCGGTGTGGGTTTAATAATTGAGGTGTTCCATGGTCTGTGTGGTGTCATCCTCGGTGGTGGTACATCAGATTGTTTCTTTGTGGATGATGGTGATGCCGCCATCGTGTTTTCGTTGGTTCCGGTGTGCCATTTTGTAGCCGTTGGGCATAGCGGTGGTGTTGTTGGGGACGGAGGAGGGGTTGAGCCAGGTTTCTGTGATGAAAATAGTGTCGGGGCGAGGGTGGTGATGGTGTCCCAGACTTTGGAGGCGTGTTTGCAGAGAGATCGGGTGTAGAGTAGGATGCATCGGAAAGGTTCTGGATGGGTTGAGGTCTGTGAAGTGGGAGTGGCGCAGGTATCTGTGTAGGCGGGTGAAGAGACAACGGTGGCAGGTAAACAGCCTTGTCATTGAGTGAGGAAAAGCGAGGCAGTAGTTGTTGTGGTGTCCAAAGTCCAGGGCTCTGAGTTCTGCAGCGGAATATCTGTGGGTGGTCGGACGGCCAGGGTTCCTGGTGCTGGGAGCGGTCCAGGCGCAGACGGGCTTGCCTTAGGCCCCTGCCACCTGACCTTTTAACCTACACCAATATTTTTCTAAAGTTCTTTGCTTCCACTAAAAGACATACTTGTTCCCATGGTATTTATTTTTAATGCTTTACATTGCCATATAACATTCTTGTTAATCCAGACCTATTGGCAATGCTTGTTTTTACTGTTGAGTTCCGTGATACTACCACAAGCTTTGCCTCCAGCATACACAAATGAGTGCAATCTCCAATACCTCGCATAATACCCTTACAGTGTGCCTTTACAAATCTGGCCGGATATGCAAATGAGGCCACTATTTTAGCTATGTGGTTCGCTAACGGGAGGAGGAGGGGGCATTTTATACTGGTGCGCAAGCCTATTTTTTGTCCTAGTCTGGCCCTGATTATGCAAGATGTTCTTGGCTATTCAGAGTAATCTGTGACCATTATGTTTCATATGTGTAAATTTAGCAAATTCCTATTAGGAAATCACAATTCAGCGATTTCCTAATAGCAAATGAAAATACGTAGGAATCGCTGTTAGGAAATTGCAGATTACATGCATTCCATTTTGCGATTCCAAAATAGGGATTTCTACAGATTCGGTATTTGGGAATCGCAAAATCAGAATTTCGTACATATGGGCCCTTCGTTTCTTATGGATGCTTCTACTTGCAGATTCCTCGTCTTTTGAATATCCCAGGCGTCAGTCAGCCTGCTGAACTTTTCAATAGCTCTCCCACCTCAGCACTGCATGCGGCACCTAGTGACGTCACTAGAACCATAAAGCCCGTTTGCATGTTGTCAGTTCTCTTTTTTCTGTGTCATCCATGCATTCCGGAGCACTTCAACTCTCCTCAGAGAATATTTAGTTATTTGAGGTTTGCTTCATTCTTGTTTCAAATAGGTGCAGTTTTCCACTGGTATTTCGCTGTCGAAATGTTCAGGATTCAAACCTTGTTGGAACTGCAACGGTCAAATATCCTTCAAGAATACTCATGAAATTGATCAGTTGTGCCTTAGTACCTTGAGTCCAACCACGACGTCAGGGCCTGCGAATCCTACCAGAAAATGCATCCAAGGGCACTCGAGGAGTGTGAGGCAAAGATGTTTTTTGTGAGAGCGAGGGATGAACATTGGGGTTGTCGAAAATCCTGCCCAAGATCCGAGGCCTCTTTGCCACCATCTTCATAATTTTTAAAATGGAAACACAAGAAGAAGAAAATGTAAGAATCTCAATGCCTCACCTCTCAAACAAGTCGCAGAGGCCACTGGCGTCGCCTCAACCTACATTGGATCAAGACCACCCCATCAATAGACTCTGAGAACCCGACACCTGTGGCTCTGACACTCTGTGCTGTTTTCACACACCGTGCCATCTGCAGCGTCGATACTAAGGCCCCAGACCCTTCGTCCAGAACCAAAGTTCCCAACACCTGGGATGGATCCATCTACATTTTTTAATAAATCAATTATAGAGCGTTTAGACTGTTACAATCTGCATAAATAAGACTGTTGAACATTGCACTGCCCTCTCTTGCATCCCTCCTTTGTAATACTCCTCTAGTGTGTGTTTTGTGTGTTTCAAGAACATTATCTCTGTACCTGGGTCCCCCCCCCCTCCTCGCTGTCGGTCTTCAGTTGTGCATAGATTGCCCCTATAGGTATTGTAAACCATCCAGATCTTCTCCCATTTCCTAGGGAAACCCCTACTTTTATGGACTACCTGTTCTGCCATCATACACCAGTCCATATCACCTTTCCACGTCTCCATATCTGGTGGCTGAGCAGATCCCCAAGCTTTTACGATGTTCCTCTTTGCCACTACGAGACCCACGATCATCCATGCCCTGCTTGTCCTAGTGGCATCAGTCTTGCCTCAAAATACATTGCTTTGCTGATGCACTGATACCTGCACCTCCCACCGCCCTCAGGCAGTCGATCACTGCCCCCCCCCAGTATCTCTGTATAAGCTGGCATTCCCAATTAATGTGGAAGAAGGTGCCTGTCTGCCTGTATCCATGCAGGCATTTGTCGTCTCTTGTCCGCACCATCATTCTTCTAACCTAGTAGGAGCAGTGAAAATTCAGACCCGGATTAATCGAAATCTGGAACGTATGGCCATCTCTTTGGGGACAGCCAGGGCCTTTTCCTATTCACCATCCTCAAAACCTCCTAAATCACGCTCCCATTTCCCCTGTAACTGTTGTAAAACAACTTGAGAGTGATTAAGCATTTTAAATGTCAGGGTGGCGGTCTTCTGAAACATATAGTCATCTAACAGTGTATCCTCTAAGGTTGTAGATTCTGGTAGGTCTGTCCTTTTTGAAAGGATTGCATGCAGTGTGTGTCTAACTTGCCGATATCTGTAAACTGCGCAGGGTGCCAATTGGTACTTCTGTTGTAGCTCAGACCAGGCGATGACATCTCCCTGTTTCCAAAGATCACCCACCTTGGAGATCCCTATTAGATCCCACTCATCAAATCCCGGCTGGCACACAGTGACTTAGGTTTATCTGCTTCCCATAGCAGTCACCTGCATGACCTTGCCCTTCCACCCCAGAAATGCAGTGACCTTCCTCCAGAGCTGTACTACTGTACATGTGGTTTGTAGCCAGTCCCTCCTCTCTGTACCTCCAAATAAGGCCTTTGGATAGCCTTGCTGTCCCAATACTGACCTATCCATACAGAACGCTGTTTCTGACAGTAGGAGAAAGTCTCAGTAGTTGATCGTGCTGAGTAGTGCCGCCCAGTAATATTTCTGAATGTCGGGCATCGCAATACCCCCATCGCACCAACTCCATATTAACTTGGATAGGGCTAAACGTTTCGAACCCCCACTCCATGGCAGTGCTCACACCTCATCCTCAATTGCTCTTAAGTAGGAGCTGGGCACCTCATAGGGAGTGGTTTGCAGGGTGTATGGGAAGTGAGGTAGCGCCATCATTTTGAACAGGGCAGCTCTGCCCAATAACAAGAGCACCAATGCATTCCAGTGTTTCACGTCGTGTCAGTCTCTCTAACACCAGGGTCAAATTTTTCTGAAGAAAGAGAGAGGTGTCCAAGGTGACGCAGATCCCCAAGTACCGGAAGCCCATCAGATCTACCATCGCTGCGCAGTCCGTCTGCAGTTGCGGTATTGGGCCCTTCAGGGGGTATAATATGGATTTGTCAATTAATGGTATAGCCAGAGTATCTACCGAACGTCGTGATGATCTACATCAATCTGGCCAGGGTCCTTTTTGGGTCAGTCTCATACAGTAGGACAGCGTCTGCATATAATGATATTTTGTCTTCCTAGTGCATGCCCTTCACCAATGGGTCTTGCCTATTCAAGCCGCCAATGGCTCGAGGGCCAGGGTGAAGGTTAACGGTGATAGGGGGAATCCTTGCCGGGAGCTTGTCAGACGTTTGAATTCTCTAAAGTGGCTGTCGTTCACCTTGACCTGTGCCATAGGGCCAGTGTTGAGAAGCCAAAACCACTGCGTAAATTTCGGGCCGAATCCCAGTTTGGTCAGCACCGCAAATATGCTGTGTCGAATGCCATCTTGTCATCCAGTGACCACAACAATGCTGGCTCCCTAAGGTTAGCCAGTTGCCTCAGCACCCCATGAAGGCACCAGAGATTGAGGGTAGTAGTACTGTGGGGCATAAATCCCAATTGATCCAGGTGGACCAGTGATTGAATCATTTAGATCAGGCACCTTGCTAATAGCTTCACCAATATTTTAATCTCCATCTTTCTGCATTTTTTAATGCAATGTTAAATTTATTCAGTTGAGTCCTGGTCCCCCCCATCTTCCCTGGTGTGCCTGCTGGCCCCATTGGTGCAATTACATTTTCGCTGAGTGGAATCCCAACTCCATACCAACCGGTGCCCTTTATTCTATTTCTACCTCTTCTACAAGTATCCTAGGCGAATCTGAACCTGACTCCTGCATTGGGTTCGGCGCCAGGGTTGACGCGATCATTGCTTCCGACTTCTTTAGCGCTGGAACTTAACATCTCCCCTGCTCAATGATCGACTCCCTCAGTGCAACAAATGACACCACATTGCAGCAGATTACGCCAGTACTGCCACACATGACTCCACCTCAGTCCAACACTCCTAAATTGCAACGCTTTTCTGCAAATGCCTCTAGTGGAGGAGCTTCCTATATTGCACCAATGCTCCAGAAGGGAGTTTCAAAGATCAGTGGAGAGAAGATACCGCTCCGAGCTCACTGACCCTCAAGACGATATAGATGGCTGCGATGAGGGAGAATGTAAGACTGGGCTGCACCCAGACCTTGAGGGCTTAAAGGATGCAAGTGGATTTGAATCCTCCCCGGAATGGGAGTGCTCTTTCACCACGGGTATCCCTCTGCCAGAAGGGACCTCATACCACACTTACATAATAAGGGCAGCAGGCATGCTTTTCCTACAGCTCCCATCCAATGATGTCAAACCTAATATCCTCATGGAGGTCTTGCATGCCTCCTCTCAGACAGCAGAACCCCTCCTGTTCAACCAAGCCCTCAAGGAACCCATTTTAGCTATATGGGAAATTCCGACCCCTTCAACAGTGGTTTCAAGAACAATTGCGAGAGATATAATCTCGCACCCGAAGGTCCAGACTTCCTCCTGGCTCATCAATCCCCAGAGAGTCTAGTTATGCAAGCATCTTGTTCATATAAGAGGTCTCCGGGAATTTTCCCCTCAACACCATCCGAATCGGAAGTTGAACAAAACAGAGCAGTCTGCCAAGAAAATATTCTTGGCGGGGAGCATGGAACCTAAATCCCTAAATGCCACTTGCCTGTTGGGCAGATATGTACACACCCTTCTTGACTCAGGACAGGCAACCATTCCGACCCTATCAGAATATCTTCGCTCTCATTCTACTGAACTTATTGAGACTGGTCAAACAGCAGCTA
Source organism: Calotriton arnoldi (assembly GCA_963921515.1). Lineage (NCBI taxonomy): Eukaryota > Metazoa > Chordata > Amphibia > Caudata > Salamandridae > Calotriton > Calotriton arnoldi. The sequence goes on along the minus strand of CAWUFW010004509.1, from coordinate 1,261,331 downwards.
AACAGGTGATCTAATAGGTCTGGACACAGCTAACTCATTGGCAAGGGCCATGGGGACATCAATCTCCCTAAGACGTTATGCAACTCCCGTTTTTTTTACAGGAAGTCCAGTCCACGATAATGAACCAGCCCTTTGATGGATCCTGCCACTTCTGCGATGGAGAGGTCAAAAGGGCAGCAAGACTATAGCCAGATCCCTCACCCTGCAGACAAAGATGAGGGATTATTGACAGTTCAAGAAGTTTTGAGGCTTTAGGTGAGGTTTTTCTGTTTGGGGCCATCAGCAATATGGTTCTCAGCAGCAACAACAACAACAGACAAACCCACTCTATAAGCAATATCGAGAATGTGGTAGGGGAAGACATTGTGCTGTACCTTTTCCTACTTCCTCTTCCCCAGCCACTGCAGGGAAGAAGCTCTGATTCCTCCCTACCCAAACACAATCAGCCCTTTGGTGGGTGGGTGTCCGCTTTCCCACAAACCTGGAAAACAGTTACTTAACACCTTTGGGTCTTCCAGATTGTTGTAAGGGTAGGGCATACTGCCTTTCCATAGTCGCCACCTCCCATTCCTTTCCAACTGGAGATACTCCCTCATCCTTCAAGAGGTTCAGTCTTCACTCCTAAAGGGCGCTTTGGAGTTGGTCCCAAAATAGGAACTGGGTCAAGGATGTTACTCTCAATACTCCTTGATCCCCAAATATAATGGTGGTCCTTGCCCACACTTAGACCTCACGTTTTTTTAACTGGTTCCTTAAAAAGGAACCATATGCATCAAGGAGCTGAAGGGGGTAAAGAACAGGTCGCCCCCCCACTCACACAATCGTAAACAACAATGGACCTGTTCAAAAGGTGAGAAATCTGCTCAGTGACCCCTCCAAACATGTACAGTCACCCAACTTTGTGTGACGGAACAGCGGTTATCCTTATACCGTCTGTTTAGGAGGGACCTAGATCACCTACTAGTTAATAACAAGCATTTGCAATGCAATAGGTCTCGCAATTACGCAAGTTTGAGCTATTGGCATTGTAAATGATAATGCCTTTTATTTTTGTTCTGGTTTTTAAAACATAAATAAAAGGCTTTGTCATTTACAATGCAAATAGCTTAAACTCGCGTAAATGCAAGAGACCTATTGCATTGCAAATGCTTGTTGTTGTTTGAGGTCAGTCTCATAGGCAGCGACATCCAAATTCCGCACAAGTGCATTGTTGAATTTATATGCAAGTTAACACACATGTGAAGTGTGCTACGCTGTCCCTTGTTAGTATTCTGTGTTGCTACTAGAACTTCCATTGTCCACAATCTGTCATTAGTATGGTCTTGTCACAATGTTGGATGTCTGAAGGTGCCGCAGCATATGGTTACGGGGTTCCATACAGAGCAGTCCATGGCCTCCTGAAATGATACGCTCTGGGAATTGTGTTCTAGTCCGCTTCTTTTTGGGTGGTGCTGTCTTGTCTTGTAAGCAGTGGGCGTGGGACTTTGGTGCTGGAAGCCTTTGCCAGAACCCCTTTATTGGCTGATTGCTCATTTCTCAGGATGATAGCATGCTCTTTGCACTACCAATCACATTATAAGAACCAGCATGTTATTTGACTCGTAAAGGATCTTTAACGCTATGTTTGGTCTCTTGCTGCTGTACAGAGCTTCATTCCTACTCTGGGTGGCTCATGCTATACAAGTACCACTGCATGCATGCCTCTCTTGGGTGTGTAGGTTAATGGAAGATGTTCTAATGTGCTCTGCTGCATGTTTGTGCATGGTATGTCTTTTCAGAAAGTGCTTCTGGAAGCAAGGTGATATATGACTGCATGGCGTACCTGTGCTGAGTTGGATGTGAGATGTTCTGTCCTGCATAAGGTTAGATGAGTGTGTGTCCTGCCATGGAGGCGAGTGTTTTGGATTTCACCTGTTGGTTTTATTTATATAGCGCAAAGCTCGCCAGAGGGGCAATGAAGCACTGTGTACGTTTACAACAAAAGAGCGTAATCACCAGAGGCCAGGCCTAGTAATCTAAATAATGATACAAGCAGAACCTATGGAACCTGTTAAATGCTTGGCTGCTGCCTGTTACTGCACATGTGTGCCAAATGGCCAAACGAGCAAAATAGCAATTGGGACAGCAATATTAGTTGGTGATATCAGGAGAACCCCTGCCACCTTTTAAAATTTTAGAGGCATAGATTTTGTATACTTCACATGGACTGAGAGAGGCGCATTTTGAGTAGGGGTTCCTCGTGCGCCCAAAGGCAGATGATTTCACTCTAGTGAAGGCATGCCTAAAACCCCAGCCAGACTATCAACATGAGCATGCCACAGTGAGTCACCACTGCCCCACCAAAACAAAATTAACCAGTCCCACAGCAGCTCACTGTACTGTCCTCACTCTTCCATGCGAATCCAGAATGTTACTTGAAGTCCCAAAGTTCCTTGCAGTATCCTGGGTAAATGAGGTGGAATCCCCCGTAACCGTCCTCCCACACATTTTCTCTTTGATTTTCAGCAGGGAATAACATTTTAAGACGAGAGAAACACAAACATGTTAACAAAGGGCAAAGAATTTTGTAGTGAAGGAGACTTACTCTGTTTTCATTGGTTTAGCCTATATGCCAGCATGACATAAGTGTGTTGTGTCTTGCGTTTGTGTATGACGACGTTTGTTGTGACATAGCTACACTTCATCTTATGTATTTGGGACATGCAACCTGAATGTGTGGTGATATTTAGAATGTTGATAACACTCCTAATGCCAACAAAAACCAGCAACCTCTTGGCCCATGACAATAACCGACATTGACCGGATACTGCGGTCATATAACATGTCTCACCTGATGCCTCTGGGCCCATGACTGTGACCTGACACTGCTGTCATGTAACATGCCTCACGTTATGCCTCTCGACCCATGATAGTGATCGGACACTACTGTCGTAACATGCTTCATCTGATGCCTCTGGGCCTATGACAGTGATTGGACACTTCTGTCATGTAACATGCCTCATGTTATGCCTCTTGGCCTAGGACTGCGAGTCAACGCTACTGTCATGTAACATGCCTCACCTGATGCCTCTCAGTCCATGACCGGACACTCATGTAACATGCCTCACCAGATGCGCCTTTCGGCCCATGACAGTGACTGGATACTGCTGCTATGTAACAGGCATCACATGATGATTCCCTGCCCATTTCAGTGACCAGACACTGCTGTCATGTAACATGCATCACCGGATGCCTAAGGGCTCATGACAGTGATCAGATACTGCTGTCATGTAACATGGCTGTCGGCCCATGACAGTGACCGGATACTGCTGTCATGTAACACGCATCACCTGATGGCTCCGGGCCCATGACAGTGACTGGATACTGCTGTCATGTACCATGCTACACCAGCACAGTATCCCTCTCACATGAGCAGTCCTGCAGATGAAACATGTTAGAACTGCGAAGAGAAGCGCTGAGAAGGCAGCAGAGCGCAGACCTCCAGACACGGAAGATAATAAAAAAGTGATGCTATGAGACCTCTATGTAGTACCTGGACCCCTTCGAGCTTTTTCGTGCATCATCTGTGGGCTGTCCGTGGACATACCATGTCCAGTATAGAGAGGGGGCTCTTGTGCTGGACGCTGTTTTTTCCTGCCCTTGTACACTGAAAGGAGGGGTGGCACATTGGCAGTGCTTCATTTGTGCCGGTGGCTTCCGGTTCTCGGAACCGGCACTTAACACCACACTTATGACACTCTGCCACATGGTGGCGCTGCTCATCTAATTAGAGGTGAGCAGAACAAGGATGTTTATGTATATAATATACATTTAAAAATGCCAATACCTGCCTCCCCAGGCATTCCTTTAGCTTTGGGGGCCTGGAATAATCTGAACTGTCGCACTTTCAGGCGAGAGAGATGGTTGGTAGTTGTTCTGCCAGTGATGTCAGTAGCAGTGGGTGGGGCAAGCGGCAGTGGCCTCCTGATCAGGGCCCTGGCACTTATTAATGTACAAATTAAGCACTGGATTGCGCTCTGGCAGCCAAACACTGGCGAGGGTGAGGAGTTTTAGGGTGTTCTGCGGAGTCTTTCCTGGTGACATTTTGGGGCGTTTGACCCTCCAAAACCATGTCAGCCCCTCTGTTGGGGGTCCTGGTAGGCTTCCTGCTGCACCATTATTTACATGGTGCCTCGTACCGAGAAAGTCCTGCTTCTAAATACTGGAATAATAGACTCTCGAAAATGCAATTTCTCTCAACTCGGTGGCACTTCTATCGACCTCGGATGGATGAATGTGTGAGCATACCCACTTGTCTGAAAGATATAGGCATCAGCCCGTGGCATCGCTGCAGGCAGTAACCAGCTGACTGAGCCATAAACCCGCTGCCACCCATGAGTATGAGCATTAGATGCACAACCCTGGCACAAGTTAAACTGCAGAGAATCCAAGTGGCAAGAGGCCATTGTGCCACAAACGACAATGGACTGTAGCTGGCCCTCAGGGCCCAGGGGCCCTTCTTGTTCTCCAGTGACGCTCTTTTCCTGGGCACCAGAGCCAGGAATGTCTCTCAAACGAGAGAACATGTGCACAAACACAGGCACACATCATATGGCTGAAAATGGGCACGACCAACTTACACATAAGAGTTCAACGTCGCTGCTGGGTCCCGAGCCACCGGACAGACCAGCTCTACGGGTATAGGAAACTGTCATGGGATGAGCTGAAGAGAACAGCCCTCTACGTCACCCAGGCCCACAAACTCAAGCGGAGGGGTGCCATCATGAAAGCCACATGTACTTTTCAGTGTGCACACTGCAGCCAATGACAAAGTGGCATTAAAATAGAGATTCGATAATTTTACAAAAGTAGACAGATAGACAGGTATCCATACAGACAGACAGATTACAGACCTCATGCCCCTGTAGAGCACGGCGTCGGTAACCAGGTTACATCAAAAGAGAAGAGAACAGCCCGGGACTCCCTGCAGGCAGCCTGCCCACGCCCTCTGCCACCTTTCACCTAACACAGGGCTTAGCAGGTTAATCCTGTTCGAATTCCTTTGCAACACACACACACACACACACACACACACACTACACACTTCACACTTCACACTACACACTACACACTACACACACTACACACACACACACACACACCTGGACTTAGCGCGTGACTCCATCCTCTCCATGTATGAATGATTGATACCTGTGCGTCGAAGCGCTGTATGGAATGTAACCAGGCCTGCAGCTCACCATTGCAAGTACTGCACGTACAGACGTGTGTGACGCAATAGGGCAAGTCATCTGTGCGTGGAAGGGCTGTATGCAATGTAACCAGGCGTGCAGCTCACCATTACATGTAATGCACGCGTAGACTCGTATGACGCAAAAGCACCGGTCACCTGTGCCTCGAAGCGCTGTATGCACTGTAACCAGGCCCGCAAGTCCCCACCGCAAGTCCTGCACGTGCAGTCGCGTGTGCACGAGCTCTTGGTGCAGCCACCTCTGAATACTTAAGAAATGAGAGACCGGGGACGTAAGCCATCCTTTTCTGCTGGCAGCTGGGCTCCTGACCCAGAGGGGCAGACCACCGCAGAACGGCGGGGGTGATGTTGGTATAATAACTAGCGGAGCTTAATTAATAAACAGAAAGTGATGGGGCGTCGATATTGAATATGACATAGCAGCTGCTACAGACCTCGCACTGAACTGTATCCTTACTGCGTACACCTAATGTCCATGACTGCTTCACTTTTTGCTTTTAACATGATTTCTCCGAGTTCTCGCGTGCCACCGTTACTTTATCTCCGTGGATCCAGCCTCTGCCTCTCTTCGTCTGCCGCTTCCAATCTTTTCATACGTTAGTCGACCTTCTCACTGATTCATTGCAAAGCGCTTCGGAAAAGGCGCTATAGAAATGTTCTCCAATAGGCGCAGGCGGTAGGACATAGTCGCTGGAAAGAGAAACAATTACGGCCTAACGGCTGCCAAAACACGTGCTGGCGCCATTCGCACGTCTTCCATTACTGGTGATTTAAACAAATGGGCTATAATCACTGGAAAATACCAGTGAGGCGTAATTACTGTCATCGTAGTCATACAATTGAGGGTTGTTTTCTGGGAGAACGTTTGATTGATCCTAATTATTTCCAAAATAACTAAAGTTAAATTGTGAGGCTAATAAGAAAGCTCGGGAAGTTGAACACTCCCTGATGAAATCAGGTCTATTAATCGCAACTACTAGTCCAGCACGGCCGGCTCCACCTTTCATCCTTCCGAGGTAGATAGGCGGACCAACTTCAATTGGGCATTGACAATTGCACGTAACATGCTCGGTAAGGCGCTTTGCTGAAAGCATTACTTTACTAACACATTATTTTAATTATTACTGTAATAACCGTGCCAGACGCTGCCCATGGCACGGTGACCGTGGCGCTAGCGACTTTTTGTGGCGCAAAGTGTTGCTGTAGCAATGAATGACGGGGACGCGGCATCGGTTCTTTTCTTCAACAAATCCCAAAACCAACATGGAACAAGCGCGTAAAAGACACCAAAAGGCCATGGGAGGAGCATTGCTCCTCCCATGTCCTATTGGTGTCTATTACGCGCACCAAGCGCGTAATAGACACCAATAGGCCATGGGCGGAGCAATGCCCCCGCCTTTGGCCAATTGCGTGCAGTCTTTCATAAAAAGACGCACGAAAAGGCCAATGGGGTAGCACAAATGAATCGCACACGCACGAGCGTGTGCGATTCCTATGTCAGTGCTGAATCCCCGTTTTTCACCCACTAAATGTCTCGCGCTGCGCGAGCACTGCTGCGCAGTGCAACGCTAGGCGCGAGACCTAAAAACACAATTGTGTCTGTGAGCTCTGCCTCCCGTGGTCTATCCCACCCTCCAGTGTGAAATAACCAAACATAAGTAAGAAAGGAAAAAAGGTGAGAAACTGTTGGCAGTGCCTCACGGGAGTAACACCATGGGAGTTTGCAGACTGGTACTCGCCTTCGTCCTCAGGTTCTCATCATCAGCGACTGCCAACCCATAACAAAAATTGTGATAAAGAAAGAAGACACAGTGCTAAGTGTGGTGTCATGTGTTGCCAGTGCACCAGATGGCTTATCCGGGCGTGCGGCAATATCAACCCTGTAAGGAGTGGCAGGATCTCAACTGAAACGCCGCCTTTCCTAATCTAAAACCGAGCTAGACAACACTGGCTATGTTGCTTTATTCCGTGCTGTGTGTCTACTCACTTAAAAACCGACATGTTTCATTGCCAGGGGAAACTCACGGCAATTTCATCAGGGCAAGGGTCAATTTTCCACACTGCACCAATGGTTGTCTATTTTTTGTATATTTTATGTATCGGGTTGTTGCCCTCCGTGGGCATACCTGCAACCCCCTTTACTTGTGAGTGTGTGCTAGTCCACATTCACACTGGCTGTCACATATGCTGCAGAACGTTAGTCGTAACAGCGCGAGTGTCTGGCATTTGCTCAGCACCTCCTTAAAAAGGAAAGCAGAAGATTGGTTGTTGTCTAATGACCTGCAGGATGCTTACTTCCACATCCTGCACTCACACAGGAAGTTCCTTCGCTTCACGGTCTGATCTGAACACTACCAGTTTGCGGTCCTTACTTTTGGCCTCACTTCTGCACTTCGAGTCTTCACAAAAGTGATGGCAGTGGTTGCACCCCATCTCGGGCAGGAGGGAATCCCAATATTCCCTTACATGAATGACTGGCGAATCAAAGCCAGCTCTCCAGAAATGGTGTCTTGCCACTTGTAGGCAATAACAAAACTGTTGTTTGACCTGGGCTTTTCAATCAAAAGCCAAAAATCACACCTAGTGCTCTCTGAATGCATCCTGTTTATAGGGGCAGTACCGGACACAACATGATTTGGATGTTTCAGGATAAAGGAATCCTTCCAGTCCTGACAATCTTATGCCTACTCACTCTGTTAGCCTCCTGTGTTCTGTTGGTCACCCATGCATGCTGGCACATGAGCGCCCTCAAGTGAAGCCTCCACAGGCCGTGGTTGCAACACAACTGAGATCTAAAAGCCTGTATCAAATCTCCAGTGATGACGCTGTAGATCTACAATGGTGGGGTGTGGGCAGCAAGCTTTCTGAAGGAAAGCTGTTACCCCCCCACCCCCATCGGTGCCAACAGTGATCATGTATGCAACTCCTGTAGGTTGGGGCACTCATCAGGAGGAACTGGAGATCAGAGGTCTCTGGCAACCAGAAGAACATATGTTGCACATAAATCTGTTGGAACTGCAGGAGAAACATTTGGCTCTTGAGGCCCTCCTCCCTTTGCAGTCAACCAGTCAAGATCTTACAGACAATACGACTGTGATGTGGTACATCAACAAGCAAGGTGGCGTGGAGTTACATCTTCTCGGCAGAGACGCTCCAAGACTGGTTTTGGGCTCAGGACCATCAGATTTGCGTAGTGGCAAATCACTTGGTTGGAGATCTCCGCATCAGAGAGGACAATCTCACCTGGTGCTATCTCACTGATCATGAGTGGCGTCTTCATTTAGAGGTAGTCCAGATCATCTTCCAGCTATGAGGGAAATCCTGAGATAGACCAGTTTACTGCTCAGAAGAAAGCTCACTATCTGAAATTCCGTGGCCTCCAGAATCCGATAGAGGGAGCATTGGGGGAGGGATTTCTCTTGAAGTGGACCTTATGCTTCTCTCTGTGTTTTCTCCTATAACATTGATTCCTCACGTCTTGAGGAAAATTCGCCTTGACCGGGCCCAAGTAACTCTAATCGCCCCAGACTGGCCGCGAAGGGTGTGGTATGAAGACCACATTCACCTCTCCCTGTGCCATCCGCCCCGTCCCCTTCACGGTGTAGACTTCCTCTTGCAGTCTCAGGGGCAGATTCTACACAAAGGCCTCCAGAGTCTTCACCTAAATGCCTGGAGATTGAGTGGGGCAACCCAAGTTATTTTTCATTACCTCCTGAAGTGGTGGATCTAATTTTATGTTCAAGGAGACACTCCACAAAAGGCAGATAGGCCAAATTTGGTAAATGGTGTACAGACGAATCCATTGATCCTTTTAAAGCTCATCTGTCTGAGATTCTCAGTTTTTCTCTTTTGCTAGCCCAGGCTGTCATGTGTCTTAGTTAGGCCAGGGGAGAAACGCTGCCATTTTAAACATGTACACGTTTCCTAAGTTGCCTTCTCTTTCACACAATGATTTTTAACACACATTTTCATGCGTGACAATGCAGGATTAGTTTCTCTGAAATTACATTGCTTACAAATTCCTCTTAGTAAGAACATTATCACGACACCTTGAACATCTTGTACAAGGTCTGAACATACATTGTGCAAATGTTGCTGTTTGTCCATGGGGCAACGCAGCTATCTATAGAACATAAACAATGGCGGCCTGACTAAAGGTCTCGGCTCGGAGCAAGGATGCTTTTTTTTTTTTTTTTTAAACATATTTTTTTGGTTTTTCCATATCCATCTCTAGTAACAATAGCTGCTTCCTTGCATCTTGCCATTACATAAATGCACATAATAAATGGAACACATAATGAGAAGAGATAGCACTCGTGCTTACAGCGTGAAACACCATTCCTGCAATATTCCACTTTAGCGTTATATAACAGTTACATCTCTGCATCTGTTATTTACTATTGTTTTGTTGTACCCTCTTCACAGTTTAGTAGACAACAATTCTTAACCAGTCATAGCTATGTTCTCTGCTGTTTGTTGTCCCATTAATGTTCTTTATAACTTAATTACTAACAACTTTTCCCTCCCCCACCCCGTACAGACTCAAACAGAGCTTCTAAGTATGATGTCACAACAGTAGCACTATGTATGCATTTCTTTGCAGCAACCCAATTTATGAACAGTAATTATCCCATTTCATTATATTCCTACATCCTCTCGCATGCGGCCCCCCTGTTTATGCCATATTCCGGGAATCGTGGGATACTCATCAATACGCTTGCACATCCACAGCTATAAATTCTTCTAACAACATATTCCACTCCAGTGAGATAGGTTTTTTCCGCAGCCCCCTTTGTTCCTCTCTTTTTAGTTCAGCCCCTTCTGCTCTTCCCCACCTTATCACCTCATTGTACCATTCCATCACCGTTGGCAAGGATGCTTTTTGTAATAAATAACAAGCATTTCTGGGTTTTGCGCAGAGGAGCACTTGCTGTCATTGCGAGGTCTCTACATGCTGAAACCTTAGCTCAGCTGCTTGCTGATCCCTCCTCTCAGAGGCATGTTCAACTTGCGACCCAGGCGGTGACCTACATTCTTTCCCTTTAGATAATGTGGTGGATCATCCAATAGGAGATTCTTGGCAGAACGCACACACACCGAAGACACTTATGTTAGGGAACGCATAGTAGGAGTACGCTATATATATTTATTGTTTTATATGCTCGCATATATGATTTGTTTAGCAAGATGGTGGAGCTGTTCATTCTGTTCACTGTCCTTATACTGCTAATTACTCTTATCTGCTTCTGTCTATGGATCATTGCAGCACATATTTTCTATACAAGAATCATAATGGTTCAATAAATATTGAAAAACGCCCTTCTGTGTATTCCTTGTATATTTCTCTGAGAGAAAGAAAGCACGTGTGACTGAACGAAAGGGTTCTAGATCTGCTACCACGATTCCTGGGAGGGATCAGGGTTGTTTTGTTCTGTGGTTGCCAAAACCATTTGCTACCTGTCTAGGTTTAGGGGTGCTTATGGTGGCACTGTGACCTAGCTGGCCTTTAGGAAAACATCCTGTGGGGGTGCTTAGAATCAGTCTGACGCCATCCCATAATTTATGTTGCCCAACAAACGTGCAGTTCCTACTGGAAAGTGAAAACTACAAGACCAGGAGGGCTGCGCAGTTGCGACTGTAAATGGTTGTCAGCCTTATTGCCTTTCTTATGCCTTCCACATCAACTACCTCTCTTTAAATCTTCCCTTGTTCTAAGATTCCTCAAGGGTCTCACAAACAGGTACCCACCTACTCCAGTTATTATACCACAATGGAATCTTAGTTTGGTTCTTAATTACCTAACGTGTTCCCCTTTTGAACCTTTACACAGTTGTCCCTTAGTACTGCCATATAAGACTGTTTTCTTAAGTGCTATCACTTCAGCAAAACTATTAAGCAAATGACATGTCTCAGGTGTAAACCCACCTTTCATCGCCTCCTTCCCAGACAAGCTGATGTTCAGAACTAGTGCTGCCTTCCTGCCTAAAGTAGTCATCCCTGTCAACTTAGGGCAACCCATTACCCTTGCCACCAGCTATCCTCCTCCATATCCAACTAAAAGAGGAGGAAGGACTCCACCGTCTTGATCCCAAGAGAGCAGTCAGCTTCTACCATGATAGGACACATAAGTTCAGACTGGATGATCAACTCTGTGGCATATGCTGGAAAGATGAGGAGCATTGCAGTCCACAAACTAACTCTTTCATGATGGATAATCCTGCGCATCAAGAGCTGCTATGCCATGGCGCACAAGGATCATCCAGAAGGTATTCAAGCTCATTATACCAGAGCAAAGCCCTTTACCTGGGCACTGGTGAGAGGAGCCAGTGACAGGTGTTTGGGAAGATGCAACTTGGTCATCTCTATAAACTTTTGCAAAAAATTATTACGATTTTCAGGTGAGGAAGGATGGTCACTTTGCTCGTTCAGCTTTACAGGTCTTTTTGGTATAACCTTGGATGTGGGAGTGCTTGGGGAATCTATTCAAAAGGTGAGGAATCTGCTGGTAGAAGCTGCTATCAGAAGAACAAGTTACCTACCTTTGGTAACGCTTTTTCTTGTGGATACTGTTTATACCTGCAGATTTCTCACCAACCAACCCACTTCCCCATTTTATGGCTCTATATACTTATTGTCCTGTTCTTACGTACGATTCATATTACTGAAAACTGCATTTATCTTAATAAGATGTTTGTTTCATCAGTTTGCCTCGAAGGTGTACTAAAAAATGGATGGGAAGTGACATCAGAAGGCTGGCGGGGGTGCTTTATGGCTCCAATGACTTCAAAATGTGCCGCTGAAGTGGAGCGGGTGCCCCTACAGGTGTGGGAGATCTATCAAACAGTTTCCGGATCCATGCTGACACCTAGGATGTTCAAAATGTGAGGAATCTGCAGGCAGATACAGTATCCGAAGGTAAGTAACTTGTTCTTTAAGTCTACTGTTTTACCAGTTATTAATGCCTGTTTTTGTTTTAAATGCTGACAACACCAAAGCTGATAAGTGTTATCCAAAATAAATGTCATACCGCTTTGTGAGTTTCTACGTCCCTCCATTTCCTTCGGTAAACCATGGCGGCTTGTTCTCACTAACCTGAGAGAGTCCAGTCCTAAAAGGGCACGTGCTGCCCTTTTAAGTGGAGTACGATAGTATTTTGGCCATGGGACACCAGTTGTAAACAACGGTATCTACAAAGAAGAGAGGCCGAAGTACCTCTTGCAGTCACATTCTCTAGGAAAATGCTTAATTGAAGCAACTAAATTGGTTGCAGAACAAGAGAAGGTCCTCAACTTTTATTCAAAGCTTCACAAAACGACCAAGGTATGAAACTTTAGACCTATATGAACAACTTTCTCCCACTTGACTCCTTTCATGAAATCCCTCTGGCACAAATGTAGGCAGCATGGCCTCAACTCTGCTTCTGCCGCCTTCATTAAGGCACTTTCTGCAATGACTTTCTATCTACATTTCAGAGAGTGCAGCTATATCGATGCTTTCTCTCAGACTAGCCTACCCTCCAAATGATAAGCCACTTTAAATGGGGCCTCAAGCCTTGATGCAATGTTTTTTAAAGACATCTGGACATTGTGGCCTCCTGCATTTACATGGGTCCGGTGGATGGGTTAGTAATGAGCGTCATCAACTAGCTGTTTTTTAAGGACTAACTACAAGAACCATAGTCAAAGAAATTCATCATGGTCAAGATTTTGGGTCCTCTCCATATGTGTTTTCATGAATCCAAAATGGCCTCAAGACAATCCTAGCGACTGCCACCACCTCGGTTTAAGTTAAAAATGCCCTGAGCTTGGATCTGCTACGGTGTCCTTTTGTTACGATCTGAACACCAATCGACTGCTGTCACCTCAATAAATCAAACTCCAAATAAATAATGTGGAAAATAAAGCAATAGTGCTCGGATTTAATTAATTCTGTTCTCTGATCCAAAGAAAAGCCCATGTTCAGATGGGCTCCAGAGCAGCAGTATTTTATTGACTAAGCAATGATGAACACATTGTTTGGCAGCTAGCTGGTTGATAGTTCTAAAAATCTTCTGCATAGTAATTCAATGGAGAGGGAAGAAGAGACGTCCATGTGAATAGGCTAGTCTGATAGCAACCTGAAAGGCAGATGATTCAGTGCTTCAGTCCATCTTCTGCATGTGAGAATTTCTTCAGATGGATCCTTTTGTGATTGTGGACAACAGTGCTTAATTTGAGCCGGTGTTGTCCGGTGCTTGACACCGGCACTTAATTGTCAACACCAGCGCTTGTTACACAATCTGCCACAAGGTGGTGATGTCTGGCTAATTCAGAGGTGACCACAAAAACTGTTAATTATTAATTAAATATACATTAAAAATGACCATTACCTGCCACCCAAGCCATTCTTATAGCTTTGGAGGCCTGAAATAGTCCGAATTGTCACACTTGTAGTGTTGTGATGGTTAGTAGTTGTGTTGGTACTATCATTGGCAGCATGGTAGGGGCAATGTGTGGTGCACACTGCAGTGGCCTCCTGACGAGAGCCCTGGCGCATATATATATATATATATATATATATATATATATATATATATATATATATATATATATATTATATATTATATATTTATTTATTTTTACAAATTTAAGCACTTGTGGACAATAACAAAGTCCCTCCCTAATGGGAGCAGGAAAGGTTTTCCATGGGATGCTCTCCATCTCGGCTCTTTGGTAATTTCACTTCTGCTCACCTGCCTTATTCAGAGGACTTTCAAGAACTTACTAAAAACGTCCCTCATTCTTACAAAGGCAGATTTGGTAATCAGGTTTCCAAGCCTAGCAAGAACTAATCCTTCTATCCCTCTCTGCTGCTACTGAGCTAGAGAGCCTGGTTCTTGAGTAACTAGATCATGCTCACTTGGATCTGTCAGAAGCTAATATTGCTGTTTGTGCTGCAAGGGAGGACTTCACTGGGCAAAATTCAAGAGCAAATACCTTCATGTTTGCAACTGAACTCTTGGAAGTTCTTAAACTCTCTATAGCCGACCTTAAACAATGTCTTAATTTGTTGTTAGACCCTTTTCAGGATCCTAGAACCCTTGCAACCTCACTCAACATGATCCTTCAGCTGTCAAAACCTGCAGACATTTTCCCACTGGAAGATGAGGCAGATGGGGGAAATTGGATTCCCATTTCTGTATGCACCTTCGTATCATAGATTCGCTCCATGGTGACATCGTGATTTAGTCCTTAATTCTTTAAAGCAGTAACCATTTTAGAAGATGTCGTTTTCTGTCAGTGACTTCTCAGAATGTAAAACAGCCTTGTAAGTCGCCATCACGTGACATGAAGGGTTGGTGAGCTATACATTCTGTGAAAGAACATTACTTGCCTTCAAATAGTGACAAACGGTCACGTGTTATTTGCAGTTTGATTATCTCAGGATGCTAAAAAAGTGCTGAGGTAATTAAATCAATATAACAAAGAAATTGAGATTGAAATTAAACGGAAGCAATAATATCCAAATAGATAAGTGGAAAAAGTAGTTAATAGGTAAAGCAAGGGAGTACATGGGAGTAGGAGGTAGTAGTGGCTTTTGGTGACATTTGAAAGTGGAGGGGCTTAAAAGTTTGGTATGACTTTTATGTAGTGAGCGACGTGGGCAAGCTTAATGGACAAATATGGGGCCCAGGCTGAATCCTCCAGTAGAAGATTTTTTTTTTTTAAAAGATCTGCACATCTTCGACCACCTCTCTTTCCTCTTCAGCACCCTCTTTGCACTCTTCCCCGAATGCACTTCCTTGCATCTTCCTCACTTCACCACGTCCAAACATACACTGCACTCACTCACATTTAAGCAATTTATTTTGCTTTTGCCCTGTAAATATTTTGCCATCTGTGCACCCCCTTCACACACATTTTCCCAAAATTGCAATGACAACTGGAATACATGTGTATAAATGCAAGAAGGGGGGACCAGGAGCCAGTTTAGGTCCAGTGCCCGAGCTCCTAACGTGAACCATTATAATCAAAAGGGGTCACTGTTCCAGTTGAGGGGTGCAAATTGTCGCCCACTCGATACAAAGGGGGAGGAAAGGAGCAGAGAGGAAAGATAACGGAGAGCAGAGAGGGAGATGTAAGTAATCCTAGGTTTTTAGGACCCACTTGTGAGAGGGAAGAACAAGTCTTGTCTCTTGATGCCCTCACACACCCCGAAGGATGTCATGCTTCATCATCGGGCGTTTTGCTCCTCGTCAGGCCAGCGCTGCAATGCCCTACGGGTCCCCTGAAGGGTCGCTTTGGCGGAGATCTTTTTAGACAAAACGCCGTTAGGTGCATGCAGGTGTGTGGAGTGGGTCCTCTTGGAGGGTGATGTGGTGCGTGCAACGTGAGTTAAAACTGTCTAAGGGTTACCAGAAATATAAATTTTAATGCAGGGGTACCCTTGACAGAGTAAAAACCCGTAGGTTAAGGGTTACCTCAATCGGCTTAATGAGCCCCAGGTAACTACAATGTGAAAGAGGTCGACATGTTTCGCTCCTGTATGGTCTCAAAGATCCGTGGCACTTCTTCAGTACCGAAAAAGCAGGGTGAAGTGTTGTGCACGTGAAGAGTGTCCGGGTTTTTACCCTCAGAAGGTGTCAGGGCGGGCCAGGGAACTGTGTACCCTACAGTCTAGCTGCAAAAACTAGTTAGTTATGGCCGCTCCTGGACGTTACCTAGGAGAGAGATGACAGAAAGCAGAAACAATATGCGTCAGAGCTAGAAGTGGGGCATATCAGTGTGTCCCCACAGCCTATCATTGGGCTACGCACATCATGGTGACATGAGCGAGACATGAATGAGAAAAGGTGCCATTGGAGGAACGGCATGTGCGCGGAGTCTCAACTGCGAGTCACGGACGGGCTGAGCTCACTCGGAGTCTCAACTGCGAGTCACGGACGGGCTGAGCACACTCCATGCCAGAAGGGATGGCCGTAGCATATGTGGTCCCTCCGGCACCCTAGGAGTCACCCGCGCTCAGTGCCGTCCTGCTGATAAAATGCCCAGTATTTAAAAAGCCAGTGTGTGCCTATAGCGCACTTCAATTGTGATTGTGCAGCGGGCACTGATCTTGCGTGCCAGTCGGAGAGGCTCCTGCAGGTGTTGGAACCTCCAAGTGCAGTGACTAGTCCCCCACGAGTGTGGTCTACAGTAATAAGAAGTCACATCATCCTCTTACCTATAAATATCAGGAGAGTTGCTCCATAGGCTAGGAGAGTAGGACGCCCGCACCTTACCGGGCTAAACAAATGATGATACAATGTGGAACACAAACATCAGATACTATCCTTGTATTGAAATCACAGTGCGGTGAAGAGAACTTACTAATTTGCTCCTAATGTCCCCAGAACAGCGGTCTTACTCACAGTTTTGCTCGGGTGCTGGCTCACTCGCACCTACCCGATCCGTACTCCTGCCTGCAATGTGCGGTCATCGGTGGGAACGGCTATAAGTAGTGAGACTAATTTGTTGTGGGGAGGGGCCCTCTTCCGGTGTGTCAAGTAATCATCTTCTACAGCTGCGTGTGTGTCAGGAGGCAGCTATACTGCGTATGTGTACTAGGGAGATCTTTACCCCCAACGCATGCGCAGAGAATGTGGTGCGGGTCCCGGTCGTCATGGAGATATATGACGCTCCGGCGCGCTGGGTCGTATGCGTGTATCTCGCTATAGGTTATTCCCCCAGTGCAACAATTGGAAGGCGTGACTGCGGGGCGAATGTACCATAAATTAATTCTTTGCTGAATCTGCATTGCGTTTGAGGAAATAACTCAAAACGCGTTTGAGGAAATAACTCAAAACGCGATGCCTCGAAGAGGGTAGATAGTTACATGATACACATCAGAAAGACACAAAGTGTGTTCAAACCCATGCGGGGCCCGTCTGATGTGAAAAAGTGGTAGGCCGTGCAATACTGAGCAGTACCTCACACAAGAGATAGAGCAGGAATATCAAGCCCACATTATTGCCTATCGCTATGTACTTATTTTGGAGTGGACGTCATACCAATAAACCCATGAGTCTAATCAGGAGTGGGTGTTATTTGGGTGGGGTTTGGTATGTGTGGCTCAGTGATGTTATCCCACCCCATGTACGTAGGGTCGTCAGTCTGGAGCATATCAATTGCGGAATGTTTATGCAGACTGAGTGCGTCAGAGTTCCACCCAGGGAATTTCATCATTGAGACCGCGTTCATGTGTACGGAGACGGTGCACCCAACGTTGTTCGCGGCGAAGCAGAGATGCGTTGCTCCACATCGGGTTAGCTTCCAGTATTGTCCATTGTATTTGGTCGCAGGAATGGCCTTTCTCGATGTAGTGGTTCGTCATTTTAGTGGCCGTCCGGCCACGTCTGATCGTGCTTCTATGTTCGCTTATCCTCACTTTGATTGGTCGGGTCGTCATCCCCACATATCTCAGTGAGCAAGGGCAAGTAACCAGGTAGACACAATTCTTGGTGTTACAGTTCGTGTGTCTACGCTGTTCCCATGTGAAGTCATCCAGGTGGAGGATCTTAGTGTGTCGTGTGGAGGGACATACACTGCATGTACCCCATGGGAAATGGCCTGTCACTGGAGGTAGGTCCCACAGGGTCATGTCTTGTGATTTGTTCTTAGCTCGTGGTCTGGTGTTAACCAGTTGATCACGCAAATTCGTAGTTCGTTTGAACGCAAAGCGAGGTAGGTCCAGGTTTAAGGTGGCAGTGTTCAAGATCCTCCAGTTGCATTTAACGATGTTCTTGATTCTATTAGACATCGGTGTGAATGTTGTCACGCATGTGATCGTGTTGCTTGGTTCTTTCTCCCTTGTTTCCAGTAATGCCTGCTGGTTATTTCTTGCGCGTTTCCTGGCCTTGTTGATCACCTCTCCTGGGTAGTCCCTGTCATGTAGATTCCTGGCAAGAGAGCCTGCTTGAGCGTCGTATTCCTGGATGCTGCTGCAGTTGCGTCGTATTCTCAAAAACTGGCCGTATGGTAGGTTCTCCCTGAGGGCCTTGGGGTGGTGACTCTTAAAGCTGAGGAGGCTGTTACAGTTGGTCGCCTTCTTGTAGGTGGCCTTGTGGAGTTGTCCATCCTCCAAGGTGATCAGTAGGTCCAGGAATGGAATCTCCTTGTCACTGGCTGTCTTAGTGAAGCGTAGGTGGGGGTTGAGGTTATTGATCCATTCGTGGAATTTATTGCTGGTATCCACATCTCCACTCCAGAGAACGAGAACGTCATCGATATACCTCTTCCAGGTAATGAGGTTATCTTTGAACGGGTTACTGTCCGTCAAGATGTTGGTAGCCTCAAACTGTGCCATGTACAACCCTGCCAGGCTCGGCGCAAAGGTGCTGCCCATGCTGGTATCCTGTACCTGGTGATAGATGGTGGTTTTGTACATAAAGTTATTTTTCAGTGCAATGGTAATGATCTCGGTGATAAAGTCAGCCGGTGTACTGGTAGGGAGGTCAGTTTCTTGTAGTAATTTCCCCACTGCCTCGATGGTTGCGTCCTGGGGAATGTTCATGTACAGGGCCTCTACATCAAGGGTGAGGAGGAGGTTGATAACCTCTGTGTTGTCATTGGTGATCTCCTGTATTAAGTTTAGGACATCCCGTGTATCCTTCAGGTATGCTGGAGTCGCTTGGACTAGCGGGTGTAAAAAGTAGTCGCTTAATTGGTTCAGTGGTTCCAGCAGGGAGCCTATGCCGGATACAATCGGGCGGCCAGGTGGAGGGACGACCCCTTTGTGAATCTTCGGTAAAAGATAGAAGTAAGGCATCCTGGGGTTCCCATTCACCAGGAATGCCGCCTCCTGGACGGAGATCCACCCCTCAGTGGCTGCCTCGTTCACCATGATACGTATCCGTGAGAGTAGTCGATCCGTGGGGTCTGTCTCCAGTCTGTGGTAGTATTCGGTGCTGTTGAGTTGTCTGGAGCATTCCCTTTCGTAGTCCTCGATGTTGAGGATGACGGTTGCACCCCCCTTGTCCGCGGGTTTGATGATGAGTCTCATCGTCTGTGAGTGAGTTGACTGCGTCGCGTAGTTTCTTCGGCATGTTGTCATATGTTGGTTTTCCAGTGAGGCAATTGGCCTCCTTAAGTACAGCTTTTTCAAAGGTCAGCACCTCGCTGGGAACCATCCCTGCTGTAGGAGTAAATTTGGAGGGGGGTCTTAGACCTGTATCTTGACGTTCCGGTGTGGAGTTGTTGCTGAAGAAGGACCTCAGTCTTATCTTGCGGAATAGCTGGTGGAGTTCTTCATTCATGCGAAAGTTGTCTTCTTTAGGGGTGGGTACAAACCCAAGGCCCATCACCAGGACAGTGACTTTGTTAGTGCTGAGCTGTCTCTCCGATAGGTTGACAATCAAGGTCTTGGGTGTATCATACTCCTTGTCGTTCTCTGTTGTGCCTCCGTGTCCTGCCATTGCACCTGTTTTTGCCCTCTTCTTTTTCCTCTGCCTTGCCCCCTGCCTCTGTTCTGAAAAGGAGGTCGTCCGTTTTGGAAAAAGGGTTGCTGAAATCCCTGATGCGGTCCGGGGAACGCCGGGTACCACATGGGACCTTGCGGTGGGTAGGGTTGGTGAGGATACCCATACATGGGTTGCATGGGGGTTAGTGGTGGTGGTGGGAGGAGTCCTGGTTTGTTCGTGTTTCTTCCCCAGCTGCTGTTACTTGAGTTACTGTATGAGGAGCGTCCAGAGTTTGCCGAGGTTGACGAGCCATCATCGCATGAGGCATCGGTGTCTGATGGTCGGAAATCTTCCTTTGTGTAGGGATATCTTTTCCCTATCAAATTTTTTAATGTCCTTCTGCAGCTTGGAGATCTTCTGTTGCAGAAGGTAGTCACGGTGGTCTGTCATTTCCGCATTGATCTCGGCCCGGCGTGTTTTAAATGCGGAGATGCTAATGCCCGTCTTTAGGCCGTTCTCCGCAATGTTGATTTTAATGATCAATGCCTCGGAGAGGCGTTTGGCCGTACCAATAATCAGTATGAGCCAGTCGCGGGTACATTTCCACGCGATCTGGCTCCATTCCCGTCTGAAGACTAGATCGTCCAGGAAGATTCTAGGTGCCGTGCGTATTATTAGGCCGTTCTTGCGGCGTTAGCTCTCAGGTATTCCGTCATAATGGAGCCATGCAGTGCAATCTTGACCTGTTTTAAGGATGCCAGTGAGTTCCAGTCGCCTTGTATGGTGGCGCTGGCCATATTGCCCTCACTGTCCAGTAGTGAGGGGGCTCTTAGGATCTCGGACACGACATCCTCGCCGAAGCAGAGTCCTAGGTTCTCGCCCATAGTAGATGTGGTCATGTCTCGTGTACCAAGTGGGAGAAAGGAAAACAAAAAGGATAGGGGTAGGGTCCCTCGGCTGTGCTGATTGAGGTAACCCTAAACCTACGGGTTTTTACTCTGTCAAGGGTACCCCTTCATTAAAATTTATATTTGTGGTAACCCTTAGACAGTTTTAACTCACGTTGCACGCACCACATCACCCTCCAAGAGGACCCACTCCACACACCCGCATGCACCTAACGGCGTTTTGTCTAAAAAGATCTCCGCCAAAGTGACCCTTCGGGGGACCCGTGGGGTATTGCAGCGCCGGCCCGACGAGGAGCAAAACGCCCGATGATGAAGCATGACATCCTTCGGGGTGTGTGAGGGCATCAAGAGACAAGACTTGTTCTTCCCTCTCACAAGTGGGTCCTAAAAACCTAGGATTACTTACATCTCCCTCTCTGCTCTCCGTTATCTTTCCTCTCTGCTCCTTTTCTCCCCCTTTGTATCGAGTGGGCGACAATTTGCACCCCTCGACTGGAACAGTGCCCCCTTTTTGATTATAACGGTTCACGTTAGGAGCACGGGCACTGGACCTAAACTGGCTCCTGGTCCCCCCTTCTTGCATTTATACATTTGTAGCACGGCGGCACAGCTGAGGGACCCTACCCCTATCCTTTTTGTTTTCCTTTCTCCCACTTGGTACACGAGACATGACCACATCTACTATGGGCAAGAACCTAGGACTCGGCTTCGGCGAGGATGTTGAGGCCGAGATCCTAAGAGCCCCCTCACTACTGGACAGTGAGGGCAATATGGCTAGCACCACCATACAAGGCGACTGGAACTCACTGGCATCCTTAAAAAAACTACAGGTCAAGATTGCACTGCATGGCTCCATTATGACGGAATACCTGAGAGCTAACGCCGCACCAAACGGCCTAATAATACGCACGGCACCTAGAATCTTCATGGACGATCTAGTCTTCAGACGAGAATGGAGCCAGATCGCGTGGAAATGTACCCGCGAGTGGCTCATCCTGATTATTGGTACGGCCAAACGCCTCTCCGAGGCATTGATCATTAAAATCAACATTGCGGAGAACGGCCTAAAGACGGGCATTAGCATCTCCGCATTTAAAACACGTCTGGCCGAGATCAATGCGGAAATGACAGACCACCGTGACTACCTTCTGCAACAGAAGATCTCCAAGCTGCAGAAGGACATTAAAAAATTTGATAGGGAAAAGATATATCCCTACACAAAGGAAGATTTCCGACCATCAGACACCGATGCCTCATCCGATGATGGCTCGTCAACCTCGGCGAACTCTGGACGCTCCTCATACAGTAACTCAAGTAACAGCAGCTGGGGAAGAAACACGAACAAACCAGGACTCCTCCCACCACCACCACTACCCCCCATGCCACCCATGTATGGGTATCCGCACCAACCCTACCCACCGCAAGGTCCCATGTAGTACCCGGCGTTCCCCGGACCGCATCAGGGATTTCATCAACCCTTTTTCCAAAACGCGCCACCTCCTTTTCAGAACCGAGGCAGGGGGCGAGGCAGAGGGAAAAGAAGAGGGCAAAAACAGGTGCAATGGCAGGAGACGGAGGCACAACAGAGAACGACAAGGAGTATGACACACCCAAGACCTTGATTGTCAACCTATCGGAGAGACAGCTCAGCACTAACGAAGTCACTGTCCTGGAGATGGGCCTTGGGTTTGTACCTACCCCTAAAGAAGACAACTTTCGCATGAATGAAGAACTCCACCAGCTGTTCCGCAAGATAAGACTGAGGTCCTTCTTCAGCAACAACTCCACACCGGAACGTCAAGATACAGGTCTAAGACCCCCTCCAAATTTACTCCTACAGCAGGGATGGTTCCCAGCGAGGTGCTGACCTTTGAAAAAGCTGTACTTAAGGAGGCCAATTGCCTCACTGGAAAACCAAAAGTGACAACATGCCGAAGAAACTACGCGACGAGGTCAACTCACTCACAGACGATGAGACTATCATCATCAAACCTGCGGACAAGGGGGTGCAACCGTCATCCTCAACATCGAGGACTACGAAAGGGAATGCTCCAGACAACTCAACAGCACCCAATACTACCACAGACTGGAGACAGACCCCACGGATCGACTACTCTCACGGATACGTATCATGGTGAACGAGGCAGCCACTGAGGGGTGGATCTCCGCCCAGGAGGCGGCATTCCTGGTGAATGGGAACCCCAGGATGCCTTACTTCTATCTTTTACCGAAGATTCACAAAGGGGTCGTCCCTCCACCTGGCCGCCCGATTGTATCCGGCATAGGCTCCCTGCTGGAACCACTGAACCAATTCAGCGACTACGTTTTACGCCCGCTAGTCCAAGCGACTCCAGCATACCTGAAGGATACACAGGATGTCCTAAACTTAATACAGGAGATCAACAATGACAACACAGAGGTTATCAACCTCCTCCTCACCCTTGATGTAGAGGCCCTGTACACGAACATTCCCCAGAACGCAACCATCGAGGCAGTGGGGAAATTACTACAAGAAACTGACCTCCCTACCAGTACACCGGCTGACTTTATCACAGAGATCATTACCATCGCACTGAAAAATAACTTTTTTATGTACAAAACCACCATCTGTCACCAGGTACAGGGTACCAGCATGGGCAGCACCTTTGCACCGAGCCTGGCAGGGTTGTACATGGCACAGTTTGAGGCTACCAACATCTGCACGGACAGTAACCCGTTCAAAGATAACCTCATTACTGGAAGAGGTATATCAATGACGTTCTCGTTCTCTGGAGTGGAGATGTGGATACCAGCAATAAATTCCACGAATGGATCAATAACCTCAACCGCCACCTACGCTTCACTAAGACAGCCAGTGACAAGGAGATTCCATTCCTGGACCTACTTATCACCTTGGAGGATGGACAACTCCACACGGCCACCTACAAGAAGGCGACTGACTGTAACAGCCTCCTCAGCTTTAAGAGTCACCACCCCAAGGCCCTCAGGGAGAACCTACCATACGGCCAGTTTTTGAGAATACGACGCAACTGCAGCAGCATCCAGGAATACGACGCTCAAGCAGGCTCTCTTGCCAGGAATCTACATGACAGGGACTACCCAGGAGAGGTGATCAACAAGGCCAGGAAACGCGCAAGAAATAACAACCGGCAGGCGTTACTGGAAACAAGGGAGAAAGAACCATGCAACACGATCACATGCGTGACAACCTTCACACCGATGTCTAATAGAATCAAGAACATCGTTAAACGCAACTGGAGGATCTTGAACACTGGCACCCTAAACCTGGACCTACTTCGTTTTGCGTTCAAACGAACTACGAATTTGCGTGATCAACTGGTTAACACCAGACCACGAGCTAAGAACAAATCACAAGACACGACCCTGTGGGACCTACCTCCAGTGACAGGCCATTTCCCATGTGGCTCATGCAGTGTATGTCCCTCCACACGACACACTAAGATCCTCCACCTGGATGACTTCACATGGGAACAGTGTAGACACACGAACTGTAACACCAAGAATTGTGTCTACCTGGTTACTTGCCCTTGCTCACTGAGATATGTGGGGATGACGACCCGACCAATCAAAGTGAGGATAAGCGAACATAGAAGCACGATCAGAAGTGGCCGGACGGCCACTAAAATGACGAACTACTACATCAAGAAAGGCCATTCCTGCGACGAAATACAATGGACAATACTGGAAGCTAACCCGATGTGGAGCAACGCATCTCTGCTTCGCCGCGAAGAACGTTGGGTGCACCGTCTCCGTACACATGAACGCGGTCTCAATGATGAAATTCCCTGGGTGGAACTCTGACGCACCCAGTCTGCATAAACATTCCGCAATTGATATGCTTCAGACTGACGACCCTTCGTACATGGGGTGGGATAACATCACTGAGCCACACATACCAAACCCCACCCGAATAACACCCCCTCCTGATTAGACTCATGGGTTTATTGGTATGACGTCCACTCCACAATAAGTACATAGCGATAGGCAATAATGTGGGCTTGATATTCCTGCTCTATCTCTTGTGTCAGGTACTGCTCAGTATTGCACGGCCTACCACTTTTTCACGTCAGACGGGCCCGCATGGGTTTGAACACACTTTGTGTCTTTCTGATGTGTATCATGTAACTATCTACCCTCTTCGAGGCATCGCGTTTTGAGTTATTTCCTCAAACGCAATGCAGATTCAGCAAAGAATTAATTTATGGTACATTCGCCCGCAGTCACGCCTTCCAATTGCGGCACTGGGGGAATAACCTATAGCGAGATACACGCATACGACCCAGCGCGCCGGAGCGTCATATAGCTCCATGACGACCGGGACCCGCACCACATTCTCTGCGCATGCGTTGGGGGTAAAGATCTCCCTAGTACACATGCGCAGTATAGCTGCCTCCTGACCCACACGCAGCTGTAGAAGATGATTACTTGACACACCGGAAGAGGGCCCCTCCCACAACAAATTAGTCTCACTGCTTATAGCCGTTCCCACCGATGACCGCACATTGCAGGCAGGAGTACGGATGGGGTAGGTGCGAGTGAGCCAGCACCCGAGCAAAACTGTGAGTAAGACCGCTGTTCTGGGGACATTAGGAGCGAATTAGTAAGTTCTCTTCACCGCACTGTGATGACAATACAAGGATAGTATCTGATGTTTGTGTTCCACATTGTATCATCATTTGTTTAGCCCGGTAAGGTGCGGGCGTCCTACTCTCCTAGCCTATGGAGAAACTCTCCTGATATTTATAGGTAAGAGGATCATGTGACTTCTTATTACTGTAGACCACAATCGTGGGGGACTAGTCACGGCACTTGGAGGCTCCAACACCTGCAGGAGCCTCTCCGACTGGCACGCAAGATCAGTGCCCGCTGCACAATCACAATTGAAGTGCGCTATAGGCACACACTGGCTTTTTAAATACTGGGCATTTTATCAGCAGGACGGCACTGAGCACGGGTGACTCCTAGGGTACCGGAGGGACCACATACGCTACGGCCATCCCTTCTGGCATGGCGTGTGCTCAGCCCGTCCGTGACTCGCAGTTGAGACTCCGCGCACATGCCGTTCCTCCAATGGCACCTTTTCTCATTCATGTCTCGTTCATGTCACCATGATGTGCGTAGCCCAATGATAGGCTGTGAGGACACACTGATATGCCCCACTTGTAGCTCTGAGGCATATTTTTTCTGCTTTCTGTCATCTCTCTCTTAGGTGACGTCCAGGAACGGCCATAACTAACTAGTTTTTGCAGCTAGACTGTAGGGTACACAGTTCCCTGGCCCGCCCTGACACCTTCGGAGGGTAAAAACCCTGACACTCTTCACGTGCACAACACTTCACCCTGCTTCTTCGGTCCTGAAGAAGCGCCACGGATCTTTGAGACCATACAGGCGCGAAACATGTCGACCTCTTTCACATTGTAGTTACCTGGGGCTCATTAAGCCGATTGAGGTAACCCTTAACCTACGGGTTTTTACTCTGTCAAGGGTACCCCTGCATTAAAATTTATATTTCTGGTAACCCTTAGACAGTTTTAACTCACGTTGCACGCACCACATCACCCTCCAAGAGGACCCACTCCACACACCTGCATGCACCTAACAATGTTTTGTCTAAAAAGATCCCCGCCAAAGCGACCCTTCGGGGGACCCGTGGGGCATTGCAGCGGTGGCCCGACGAGGAGCAAAACGCCCGATGATGAAGCATGACATCCTTCGGGGTGTGTGAGGGCATCAAGAGACAAGACTTGTTCTTCCCTCTCACAAGTGAGTCCTAAAAACCTAGGATTACTTACATCTCCCTCTCTGCTCTCCGTTATCTTTCCTCTCTGCTCCTTTCCTCCCCCTTTGTATCGAGTGGGCGACAATTTGCACCCCTCGACTGGAACAGTGCCCCCTTTTTGATTATAACTGGAATACATGACCATTGTTCTGTGTGCTCTGCAGAGAGGCCAACCCACTGACAGGCACTTTACTTTGGCTTCAGCGTCCGCGTCAGAGCTCTCAATCAAAGCCCCTCATAAACACCTGCACAGCTCAAAGTATGCACGAAAAAAAATACAGACAGAAACACAACATGATTAAATAGCTAACTTTCGAGGGAGGCAAGATTAAGTAAAACTTGATATGAGAGGAACTAGATCGCTGACCAGCATTGCTTTAACGTTTTTAACACTCATTGTTCATAAATCAATCTATGTTTTTGGCATTAATGTGGTTAAGGGCATGAAGATTAGGCCAATTTTAATGTCATACAGCAGATAACTGTCTATTGTAAGCACATATCTTGTCTTTGCACTTGACGCGAATATTTGTATCAACTTCAAAAGGGAACAAGAACACTGGCCTGCTCTTCTTTTTCATCCATTGCACAGGGAACAAATGCTGCAGCTCCACTTCTAATGGAGCCAGCGATGTGTAGCCAGGGCCTGGGGTGTCACAGTGGGGGAGGTTGGGGTGGCGAGGGGGGGGGGGGTCTCAAAACAAAACACATAATAGAAGATTAGCATTCTAACACTTACCATTACCGAGGACAAGGCTCCAAAACACACGGTCCTATGTGTGACGAATGGGAAAGTGTGGGATCTATGCCTGTTAATGATGGACGGCTGCTCTCACGCAGGGAGGGAGATTACAAGGCCCCAAACCAGGACGCTGACAGCGTCACTGGCCTATAGAGAATACTGCCATAGACTACAATGGCAATGATTCATTATGAAGGGCTTTAGAACAGTAAGCCCTGTGTCGTGCGTCCCAGTTCAGAAAGTTGATTTACTGCCTGGCTTCCGTCTCCTGATTCAGAGTGGGGCAGACAGCCTGGGACAGACAGCCCAGACTTAAATACATTGATTTGTTCAGAGATACGATTGTATCTCTAAATAAATCGATCTATTTAATATTTGTACAGGAATGTAAAGGAAATAATTTCAGGGGGCGCAGACCCAGAGTCCTAATGGAGAATCCGCCCCTGAGAGGCAATTTAAAAAAAAGAATTTATGGGGTGTCCCTGTTAACTAATTAAATGGGGAGATTGGAGGGTTACAGTTCAGTCCCCCTAAAAATATATAAAACATATTTATTTATATAATGTTTGGCCGCGTTTATTGCGCAAAATGTAGTGATATAAAACCCATATTTCACAGGGAACCAACCATGAAATATGGGAAACATTCCACAGTTCATTTCGCATTATGTATTCTGTTATATTAATGAGAGACCCTAAATCGCTAGGCACAGCCTTATTGTTCTCAGGGCCACTAGGATTATGTGATAAGGTTATCTAATTAATTCAGCAAAAAGGGGAAATAATATCGCACATTCACTTTCAATATTATTTTCATCCATTTGTGCTAGAATTTTTTTTGGGGGGGTGAACACCATACTTGCATAAACCTGCAAGGCTTCACCATTATCGTTTTTTGAGCCAACAATTTATTCATTAGTGGTAAACATAAACATTTTGATCCAACTCGGAGCCCATTGTTAGCTACACTTCAGCTATCACAAAATAAACATGTGATAAACATATTAATACAGAAAGGTTAACGTGCAATATGGTCCTATACTGCCATCTTGTGGTTATGATGACATTTACAAGCAACTCTGCATTCTACTTCATGGTGTAAGAACCACTCGATAGCTATATTAGAGGATATCAAACAGCCATCTGTTACTTATTCTGTGTGATCTGGACCTAGACCATTACTGATTCACTCCGTTTATGCAATGATAGTGTGCTTTCATTTTGCTTAAATACGTGTTTCTACAACTAATGTAGATACAAAAACAGTATGGCATAAACCATAGGTACCGCAAAAAGCTGAAGACCTGGCTCTTCAACTAATTCTCTGGGGCTGACTCCCTACACCCTCAGTCCCATGCCTTTTCCCCTGCTCCAGTGCCTGGATACCATACCGGGTGGTTAGGGGCGCTATACAAATCTATGTAACATAACAACATACAAACACGTGTAAAAGAGTGTAATAAGTTATATATCGCTCTTGTTGTGGGAGTGGATTGATATCCTGACAGATCTGAGGCTCTCTCGCTTGGGTCTTGGCTCCTCGCCACACAACAATGGTAATAAATAGCTTTTGGCACAGCAAATCTACAGATGTACTAAATATATGTAATAAAGAATTTTTTTTAAAACGCTTGGAGATTGCACAATGCTGCCACCTAAAGACGAAAACGAAATTAACCTTGGAAGAGAGAATTCATCAAATGTTAACACAAAAACAAATGGAAAACATAGGGTCTTCAAATTAATCACGTTGTGATTAAACTCTCTAGATTAATCACAGTGTAATTAATTGTAAAAAAATGAACACATGCAACCTGACAAAATGGTGTGGAGAACAATCACCTCTGTTAATCTGAATGTTTCATCAGAATTTAATCTAACCCATGAAATAATTGTTCTGCTATTCAATTTAGACTTTCTTGCGGAAAATGCGCACAACATGATTGCCACTAAGGCTCTTAATTACACTTGGAAATAGTGGCTACATTTAGGAAGTGCTTTTATATTTTCATTGACTTGCCCTGTGCAACAAAGTAGTAAAGCCGAATATTGCTAAATGGGTAATTACATGTGCCTCCAAAGCCTATGACACAACAAGTGTGGGGTTCTCCCTATAACCCTCGAGAGTATGGGAGACAAAATCAAAATAAAGCATGAAGTACTCCCTGGGGTTAGATCAATGGGTAGATCAATAGAGGCCATTAGTGACTTCTATCTACGTAGGTCACTAATGGATTTCGCTTTCACCTATGCAGGGACGAGTTCCTCTATAGATGCGATACCACCCGTTTACCTGAATAGGAGAATTGGATGTTAAAAACGTTTGTCCTTGTAGTAGTCCTGAAGAAGCCTCACTCAAGAAATACGCGGGCTGAAACGCGTCAACATTTTCCTAAGGAAGCCCCACCCACCGCACAGCCAGGAACATAGGACTTTGGATACTGGATGACAGCATTAAGGACTATATTGATGTGGGTCCAATAAATCATCTCATTGGCTTCCATTCTTTGAACCAGGACTAAACACAGACACTGGTTCATGTGAATTCAAAATACAAGGATACCGTGTGATTAATGGTGCAGTAGGAGACTGTATATCAGTGGTTTGTCCACAGCAATGCAAAAAATGTGTAAAAATGTTGATGGTTGATTGTTGTATCGTGAGTATTGATGCAGGTGAATCGGTTGTACAAGTAGAATTTTTCAAAGTGCACAACTTGGGATGAATTGAAAAACATTTGATGATTTTGTATAGGTATATTTCTAGATATCCGTTCACAATTTGTTTTTAAAAAACTGCATGTGTGAGAGGATTTGGTATATAAAGAAATCTGATGATATCATATAGGGGAATGATAAATGGTCAGATCATGGGCATTGGTGATTGAATGGCCAATTATTCTTGCCCTTTGAATCTCTACCCTAATTTTCATCAATCTATCCTCCAGGGAGTACAACATGCTTTATTTTTATTCCAAAGCGTAAGGCGCATTCAGCCTCTTCCTAAACGTCATGTTCATTCTTCTAGAGCCAAAGCAGCCCCTTCGGCTTTCAATAGACGCGCCCTCGCTGCAGAGGTTTGTAGAACCACCACTTAAACTAGCATTTATGCCTTTTGTAAGCGCTCCTCACCAGCTTAATCGCACTCTAGATTTTGGCCAGTAAGAGTGTGTCAACTGTTTGCTGCTAGTCTGGATAATGCTGTCGCCCATAGCAATGTTTTGGGACTGTGGAATAAGGTTCCACCCAGTTGGGAAAGAAAGAGAGAGGCGCCATAGTAAGGACAACAATGACCTTTCTGGACATTACAGTACTCTCACAACTTGCTGTCCCTCACTCTCACCAGGAGCCAACTATCCCTGTGTTAAGGCTATGTCACGCTTCTACCAGACATGGCAGACAGACATAGGTGAGCTGCTGGAACAGACAGGGTGTGGGTGGAGGGGCCTGAGAATAGATTCTAATGTTGGACCTCTAAGGAAAAAAAACAATTTACAGTGGCACCATCGCTTTGAAGTTGTGTTGTCTACTGTGCAATTTCTGTGCAGTTGTGAATGAGGAAAAGCAAGGCCTTAGAGTACCAGAAAAAATGACCGTAAACGTTGTTTTTCCATATCGCACATAGTGGCTGCTTAAACAGAGTGCACATTTCTGGCACACACTTGAGGTCCTGAAATAATTGTATGTTAATTGTCATGCATAAAATGTTGGCCAATTTGCGGATTGGAGGCCTACAGTTCAGATCTTGTCTTTGATGACTGATGGTGTGCTGTAGTATTTTGGCATGCCGTTTGGCTTACTAGTGTTTCCAGCGTGCAGTCTTGAAATGTCAATGCATCCGTTCTTTAAAGGTTGCAAATGAGTTTTAGGATAGCATTTCAATCTTCAGTAACAAAACAACATGTACTGAAGATATTCAAAAGCATCACCTGATGTACGACCTGTAGAATTTCAGATATGGAACACCTGCCCCAACTCTCTAGAGCTGGAGCGGATCACGCACAACTGATGTTAATTTCTCCAATTGAAGTGCCCAGATCGCAGGGACTGGGACCAACTGATTTGATTATTTGACAATTTCTAAACCTCATTAAAAAGATCATTGGCGGTTGTGACCAGCCCGACTGTCACTCAGGAAATAAGTTTTGGCAAGCAAACAGACGCTTGAGGAACTATTTCCTGACCTGTTGGGGCACAGCCAGCATTCACTTTTAAAGTTTAACAAAAAATGCATATAGCATACGTAAATAAATTGATGATATATGGCGTTACTGCAGTGGACAGCTCTTTAGGGAGGGATGTAGTGAAGGACGGTTTGGTTTGTGCTGTTAGACCCTACTTTTCCTCGAGTGTTCATGAGATTAAGGTCTGATGGTCACCACTGTATTGATATGCTATTTGACAAAGACACCAAACATTTCAAACTGTTCAGCTTAGACCCTTCCACCCCTGCAACTTTTATTTGTAGAGATCTGTGTTTGCAATAAGGAATGTGGCACAAATTGGGCACCAAGCAAAAGATTAACCTACATTCTTGTAGCTACCAACTGTTGAAGGAGGGGTTTGACCAGAAGGTAAAACTGGTTGCCAAGGAAGCCTGGTCCTGGGGCTGGTCTCTTCTCCAGCCTTTTCAAGGCAGACACTGCAAACTGAACAACAAACGATGAGCTGGCAAAGAGTGTCCTCAGCTTCAGGGCACCACACCCAGCTCTGCCATCTTGAATTCCCCATTATCACCTGTGAGTATAATCTGGCGCTGAACATTTACATGGACATTTAATTGGTCGGAATGGTGTCTGTGCAATTCTCTGTTTGGGATTTTTATCATGATAAGTCACAAACCATTCTGCATTTAGATGATGGGTGGGGTTATCAAATGAGATGTAATGAATGTACATAATGGTTGTGGGAGGGGTGTATCTTTAGTTCCATGGGTACTAGTAAACCGTTCGACACGCAGACGGATGATCCTTCCATAGGGATATGGGTGGAGACAACAAATGGACAGTCTCTGCCCTGAGCCATCACTAGGTGTGTGGAAGAACTGGATGAGTGCAAAGCATGCAACTCTGTGAACTTGCCATAACTGGATCCCATGGTGCAGAGTGTGCCATGTGATGATGGGTTGGGCCCCTGGCAGTGGATATGGAATCTAGACCTATGGTGAAGCTTTCAGTAGTTAGAATAGGGAAGTAAAGTACCTGAGCAGACTGGAAAACTACCACCCTCCACTCAAAGAGGAATAGGGCGAGTGGTTAATGTTAGACAGACCAAAACCAGACTTGTGGCCCTTCCTCTCCCTACATTCTTCTAGCTCGCCCATTGTTGTCTCTAGATTTAGTGGGGCGCACAACTGTTTTGTTGACATTGGTAGGTTTTGGTTTAATTTTGAGGGCGCATTTGGGGTATAGCTTTTATTAAATGTAAATGTGAAGTTAGGTGTGGCACTCACCTTGCCATTGTTTGTGATTGAAGTGTCCAGAAGAGTTCATTACTGTGCTAAGGAGTAACAGAAACACATCACGCACAGTATCCAGTAGTCTTGGAGTACAAGGCCACTGAGGGAAAATTCACAGGGGGGTCCAGAAATGGGAAATAAGACTGCATAATGCTGCTAATCATGCATTTAAGGGACTCTAATCCTTAAATCCAGCACCTGGGGGAGGAAATAGTAGAGACCGAATGGACAGAACCGGTCTGAACCTTTTAGTGTTTCAGAGCAGTTCCAGATTAGCAAATAGGCAAAGTAGGCATCGGCCTATGGGCCCCACTCCTTTTAGGGTCCCCACGACAACAGATCAAAATAATATTGATTTGATCTTGAAAGAAAATTACAGTCAAGCTTTCTTAAATATTGTTTCCGAAAGATAGAAAAAAATGATTCAACTCAAAGAAACGAAAACTTTACAATAAAGACTCTATAGAGAAAATACTGTTGTCATGTAATGTACCCATTAACAACTTAAAGTACATAAACCAGAGACATCAGATTCACATAACAGTTTGTCCTATTAAAGCTCATCTGCTGGCAGTTTGTAAGACAATCCTGTGCATTGGGTATTAGGAGATAATTTGCGGGGGCGAAATTTCAACTGCCTAGGGCCCTCTACAGGGTTTAATCAGGAGGGACTCATGCAGGTAAGAGTGGTGGGGCGGTGGGGCAGGGTTGGCGGCAGATTCGACAGACGACCACGAGGAAAAATTAAATAAAGAATTACATTTTCCCTCGTCGTCTGTAGAAATCCACCCCCCGGCCCGACGCTCTTACCTGCACCAGCTGCTGCTGGCTTTAATCTGGCACTGTTATAGAGCAAGAAAAATAGAAGCAAAACTGTGAGCAAACCGAATACAAGGAAACCAACCGGATCTGAATGGCACAGCAAATGGAGTTAGTCTGAACATAAACTGTACGGAGAGAAGAAATATGAGGATGCATGAGATCATGCAGGCGCTTAGAACAATACAGAGGAACTGGATGATGGAGATGAGTCTGGAAAGGTAACCATTTAGGAAAAGGAAGAACATCGGATATGTGAGCTGTAGGAGTAAACTTGAACAGATGTGCTGAAAAATATATAGGCTCTGTCAGTATTCCTGATGCAAACATAATTGTGAGGGAGTTTTGAAAGATCAAGAAGGCGCAAACGTGAAATGTAAAGTTGATACTTGCAAACTGAGAAACTGGTGATGAGACAAGAAAATGTCAGAAGAATAAAAGATTACTCGAAGGGTACAAGTCTTGCAAGAAAAAAAGATGTGAAAGGAGTGAAAGCCGATGCTGGACAAACATAAGGAAATGAGGCAGTAATATCAATGTTTCAGCTATGTTGCATTTAAAGTGAACATCGTGTTATTTAGGTTTGAGTGTCAGGTAAGCAGACTGGAATGGTGCATGAGTAGGGAAGGATGAAAAGGAAACAAAGTTGTTCTGAAAGAAAGGAAGATAGAACCTAAGTGAAAAATTAGAGGGCTTAGAGCTGAACACAGAGGAACATATAATGCAAGATGAGAGGTCAGATGACTGACTGACTTGCCAAGGTAAACTGGGAAAGTGCTAAGTGATGGAAAAAACACTGTGGTTGATTATTAGCAGTGCTGAACAGAGGAGTGTTATGGGTGAGTTGCAGTAATAAATAGAATTACTTAATTTAATTGAACTCGATTTACCGGCCTCCGAAGGAATTGAGGGAGTGATATGGAGGGAGAGTGAAGAGTAGGGGCGGGCAGAGAACTCCGCTCCGCCAGCGGAGTGTGCAGAGATTTTCCTACTCCGCGCTCCACTGAGAACGCGGAGTATAGTGTAAAACTCCTACTCCGCAGCGGAGGTCAAGCCCCGAGCCCGGTCCCAGTCCCAGCTTCCGAACCCTAGGCCAGGCCGGGGAGAGCCTCCCCGGGCCCCGATGGACCCCCGTCCCCAGCGCCCAGACCCTCGGCTGACTTGCAGGACTGGGGGCTCCCGCACACCAGGGCCCGCCTGATGGAGCTCAAGCCCCGAGCCCGGCTTCTGAACCCTAGCCAGGCCGGGGAGAGCCTCCCCGGGCCCTGATGGGACCACCCCACCCAGCGCCCGTACCCTCGGCTGGCTTGCAGGACGGGAGGTTCCCGCACCCCGGGGCCCGCCGAACGGAGCTCAAGCCCCAGGCCCGGTCCCAGCTTCTGAACCCTAGCCAGGCCGGGGAGAGCCTCCCCGGGCCCCGATGGACCCCCGTCCCCAGCACCCGGACCCTCGGCTGGCTTGCAGGACGGGAGGCTCCCGCACCCCGGGGCCCGCTGGATGGAGCTCATCCCTGGGCACGGTCCCAGCTTCCAAACCCTAGCCAGGCCGGGAAGAGCCTCCCAAGCCCCCATGGGACCCCCCGTCCCCAGCGCCCAGACCCTCGGCTGGCTTGCAGGACGGGGCTCCCGCACCCCGGGGCCCGCCGGACGGAGCTCAAGCCCCGGGCCCAGCTTCCAAACCCTAGCCAGGCCAGGGAGAGCCTCCCCGGGCCCCGATGGAACCCCCGTCCCCAGCACCAGGACCCTGGGCTGGCTTGCAGGACGGGGGGGCTCCCGCACCCCATGGCCTGCCAGACAGAGCTCAAGCCCCGGGCCTGGTCCCCGCTTCTGAACCCAGCCAGTCCGGGGAGAGTCTCCCAGGGCCCCGGTGGACCCCCTTGTCCCCAGCGCCCGGACCCTTGGCTAGCTTGCAGGACGGGAGGCTCCCGCACCCCGGGGCACGCCGGACGGAGCTCAAGCCCCGGGCCCGGTCCCAGCTTCCGAACCCTAGCCAGGCCGGGGATAGCCTCCCCGGGCCCCCCGTCCCCAGTGCCCGGACCCTTGGCTGGCTACCAGGACGGGGGGCTGCCGCAACCCAGGGCCTGCCGGGCGGAGCTCAAGCCCTGGGCCCGGTCCCAGCTTCCAAACCCTAGCCAGGCCGGGGAGAGTCTCCCCGGGCCCTGATGGACTCCCCGTCCCCAGGGCCCGGACCCTTGGCTGGCTTGCAGGACGGGGAGGCTCCCGCACCCCGGGCCCTGCCGGACGGAGCTCAAGCCCAGGCCCAGTCCCAGCTTCCGAACCCTAGCCAGGCCAGGGAGAGCCTCCCCGGGCCCCGATGGAACCCCCGTCCCCAGCGCCAGGACCCTCGGCTGGCTTGCAGGATGGGGGGGCTCCCGCACCCCCTGGCATGCCGGACAGAGCTCAAGCCCCGGGCCCGGTCCCCGCTTCCGAACCCAGCCAGGCCGGGGAGAGTCTCCCCAGGCCCCGATGGACCCCCGTCCCCAGCACCCGGACCCTCGGCTGGCTTGCAGGACCGGGGGGCTCCCGCACCCCAGGGCCCGCCGGATGGAGCTCAAGCCCTGGGCCCGGTGCCTTCTACCGAACCCAGCCAGGCCGGGGAGAGCCTCCCCGGGCCCCGGTGGACCCCCCCTGGAAGGCGCGGGACATCCGCAAGTCGCTGCCATCCCAGACGGGGCCCAGGCGTCCCCTGTTCAGGACTTCTCCAAGCTCTCCAAGGGATCCAGCTCCGGCTCGGCCCCCTTTCACGCAGGGCTGGCCTCTTGCCGCTCCTTGCCCCGGAGACAGCGGGGAGCTAGGTAGTCCTCCCCGCTCTGCAGCCGCCCTGCCTACTGACTGTCACCCCCCCACACCCAGACCCTTGGGTGTCAGGGTGCTGACTCGGGCGGGTGTGCCTTTCACCTTTCCTGGAGCCCGGGGGGCAGGAACCAAGGAGGGTTAAGCCCAGGCCACGTCCTCTCCCCGCCGGCCTGCCTGGGGAGCCCATTTTCCTCAACTATTAAGCCCCCACATAGTGGGGGCTTACAGAACCCTGGGGAAGGACAAATGTTGGAGTCAGCCTGGCAGGCCGGCCATCTGGTCACCCGGCCCGCAGGGCCATCTGGTTACCTGGCCCGCAGGGCCATCTGGTCGCCCGCAGGGCCATCTGGTCACCCGGCCCGGGATGACCCAGTGCCCAGATGGCATGAGACAGCCGGACCCAGTCGCCTTTGCAGTCCGACGACGGCGAGGGTGGCCAGGCGCTCTGAGGCCGCAGCTCGGGAGGCTCCTTCCCCGGGGCTGCTCGCCTCCCTGCTCGACTTACATGGGAGCAGTAGGAAGGGAGGTCCCCTGGCCGGCCCAGGCCATCTGGTCACCCTGCTGACCCACAAGGGATGGTGGCCCCCGGCCCCGCACCCCGGTGGGGCAGGGACGGGAGGGGGAGGCCCCCATGCGGGAGGGCACGTGGTGGAGGCAGCCTCCCACGTGCCCGAGTCGCCCCCTCCGCGTCCCTCCCGGCGGCCCGGCGGCAGAGGGACCCACCCCAGGGTGTGGTGGAGGAGGGCGTCGGCGGGTGCCCATGCACGGTGAGACAAAAGCTTGGCTCAGAGGATGACTTTCAATAGATCGCAGAGAGGTAGCTGCTCTTCTACTTACGAAACCCTGACCCAGAATCAGGTCGTCTACGAATGATTTAGCACCGGGTGCCCCACGAACATGCGGTGCACTAAGGGCGATGGAGGCGGCCCACTTCCATCCACGCTCCGGTCCACAAGCGAGTGGCTCTACGCACCGGCCCCCCGAGAGAGGCCGGCTATCCCAGGCCAATCGAGGCTCTACGGCACTGCGGTATCGTTACGGTTTAGGGGGGATTCCGACTTAGAGGCTTTCAGTCATAATCCCACAGATGGTAGCTTCGCCCCATTGGCTCCTCAGCCAAGCACATACACCAAATTTCTGAACCTGCGGTTCCTCTCGTACTGAGCAGGATTACTATTGCAACAACACATCATCAGAAGGGTAAAACTAACCTGTCTCACGACGGTCTAAACCCAGCTCACGTTCCCTATTAGTGGGTGAACAATCCAACGCTTGGTGAATTCTGCTTCACAATGATAGGAAGAGCCGACATCAAAGGATCAAAAAGCGACGTCGCTATGAACGCTTGCCACAAGCCAGTTATCCCTGTGGTAAGTTTTCTGACACCTCCTGCTTGAAACCCAAAAAATCAGAAGGATCGTGAGGCCCGCTTTCACGGTCTGTATTCATATTGAAAATCGAGATCAAGCGAGCTTTTGCCTTTCTGCTCTGCGGGAGGTTTCTGTCCTCCCTGAGCTCGCCTTAGGACACCTGTGTTATCGTTTGACAGGTGTACCGTTCCAGTCAAACTCCTCACCTGCCACTGTCCCCGGAGCGGGTCGCGCTGGGCGAGGGAGCCAGAAGTGAGAGCCCCACAGGGCTCGCCCCCCGCCTCACCGGGGAAGTGAAAAAACGATGAGTAGTGGTATTTCACCGGTGGCCCGAGGGCCTCCCACTTATCCTACACCTCTCGTGTCTCTTCACAGAGCCAGACTAGAGTCAAGCTCAACTGGGTATTATTTCCCCGCTGATTCTACCAAGCCCGTTCCCTTGGCTGTGGTTTCGCTAGATAGTAGGTAGGGACAGTGGGAATCTCGTTCATCCATTCATGCGCGTCACTAATTAGATGACGAGGCATTTGGCTATTTCTGTACCACCACGTGGTGGCTCATTCTGGGTTATTATGCAGCCCATCAGCGTCAAATCGGTTTTGCTTCCAACGATACAACATTCGTTCGCTCCGGAGTACAGCCACACTGAACGCTGTCCTCACTGGAACTGGGATCACGTATAGGCCAGAGATAGTACA
Source organism: Calotriton arnoldi (assembly GCA_963921515.1). NCBI lineage: Eukaryota > Metazoa > Chordata > Amphibia > Caudata > Salamandridae > Calotriton > Calotriton arnoldi. The sequence goes on along the minus strand of CAWUFW010004509.1, from coordinate 1,223,079 downwards.
CCCTGCAGTACTATTCCAACAATTTAAAATTGTCTATGAACAGTCCTGAGAAATTAAAGTATGATTAGCAGGACATCAATAAGCAATGTGTGGTATGTAGTGATTATGTGTATGTAATTATTTGAGACCTATTTTTCATTCAAGACATTTCAATAATCATGATGTACACATTTGTATCTAAATTGTTATAAGCACACATCTATAAAAATACACATCTATAAATTGCACATCTAACTAGAAAATGCACATCTATAAAAATTCTAGAAAATTCACATCTATAAAATTCCCACCTATACTAATTCTTGTGTCAACTATAAACTATTATGTAACTGTTTAACCACATTTAAATATTAATGAATCAACATTTAAAACAATATGTTTTATAAGGGTGACGTGTGCTGCAAGAAAGTGTACATCTCAGCATAAGCTTGATATTTAATTGTCCATGAATACTTGGCACATTTTAACAGTGTACATTAAAGTAGTCAGGCAAATATTTTTCTTGAAAGGGAATGACATTTGCAGACCTAGATCAGCCAGAGCAACATCATTACATTGAGGCCAAAAACCACGACATCCAACAATAAAGCCATGAAATTTTACAGTGTTACATTTGGTAAGATCTTTGATTTGCTGTGATAGATCCTGATAGTATTTAACTTTACTCTCAAACGCTAATTCAAGGGAATTCTGTGAGTTTTCATAACGAATTGAAACATCAATCACTACAGCTGTACCATTTTTGGTAAACACTACATCTGGTTTTCGTAGTTCACCTTGATTATTCTTAACATGAGGTTCCCTACATGCCATCCAACCACACCTTTTTGCTCTGTCAATGAGCAATTCCAAAATGTTGTTATGTCTTTTTATCCTAATGTCCTTGGTTTTGGGACATGCATCTGAACTATGTGAAATTTTTCCGCAAACATCTTTGCAGTACCTACATGTAGCAAATGTACGATTTCTTCCCCTAGTGATGGTTTCTCTAGTATATAAGACATTTGCTCTTAACATCAGTGCAGCTATGTACTGATTTTCTTTAATTTTGTTATGCTTGCTGATCCAGAAATTTGAGGTTGGATTACTTGCTAAGTATTTTATACCATCACCTTGGACAGAGAGATTTGCCCATTTTTCAAATTCTTCTTTTCTCCAATCATATGTTGCTAACAAATTCAAATCATAACTCAGAAACCTACTGTCTAAAATGTTGAGTTTGTGTGTTTTGATAATGTTATCAATTTTTTCATTGATTACTTCTCCTGCATACATGAATGAATGAGCTATGTACAGATCTGGAGCTGCCCTGAGATACAATAAACTATTGACTTTGTTTAGACCAATTGTTGTACATAGTTTTGGTATACAGAGGCCCCCAAAGGATCTTTTCGAATATAGGAGACCATCACATGTGTATGCAGGTAGGTGTAGAAAATGTTTGACATACTTTTTTATTGTTTGATCCAGAATGTTTAAAGGTTTAGCTTCTGTTCCTGTCATTTCCAATTTAAATGTCAGTTTAGGGATCAAGTACTGACACAAAATCTCTATTTTCTGTGTGGGCTTAAGTGGTAGATTATCAAGCTTTTGAGCCCAATTAACAAGAACCTCATTTATTTTGTTATTGCTTGTATGGCCAGTGTGTGGATCAAAGTTCAATCCGAGGTATCTCTCACTTTCTCCTGGATGAATGTTTTCAATGTTTTGTTTTTCAAATTGCCATGGTTTACAGTTGTTAATCAGGATTTTATCTTTATGGTGACTTATATAAAATCCATGTGTTTTTTTCACACTAAGTTTTAATCCTGTTGTTTTACTGAATTTTTCAATGATTTTCAGATTTGTACTCATTCCTTCCCAGGTGTTGCTGAGTACTGCGATGTCATCGGCAAAAGCGAGAGCGGTGATTTGCTCAATAAGACCATCAGATCCGAATGTGAAGCCCTTGCCGTCTTTCTGAAGATCACAGATCAGAGGATCCATTGCAATGTTAAATAGCAGTGGGGATAAAGAGTCACCTTGTTTAACCCCAGATTTCATTGTTATTTCAGGAGTTGCTTTGTTGTTCTTTCCCTTGAAAAATGTTGTTGAGTCAGTGTATAAGTCTTTTATTATGTCTCTGATGTATGATGGAACTCTGTCCTTTGCAAGCCTCTGTATAATGTGACCATGGCTGACAGAGTCAAAGGCTCTTTTTTTTTTTTTTTTTTGTCCTCATTTATGCGATCTTGTTGTAAAAAGCAACAGGGAAACCTCTCGTTAGACGCCCTCGAGAATGAGGTGGAAACCATGCTTTAATACCAACATTGCCATTTTGCCTGAGTTAGTATCTCGCTGTTCCGACCCCAATAAAACTCAGAATGACCATAATCACAGTTGTTTAAATCATTGGACCGCCCTTCCTATCCTACCGTCTGTATAAATCCCATAAATCCCAGTGATTTGTACGTTTACATTCCCCTCTGGCTCTATCCATATTCCTGAATTTATCTACAGACCGAACCCAGTCCTCAACCTTAGGAGGAGAAGGGAGGATCCAATTTATACAGATCTCACGTCTTGCGATTAAGATGAATGTAAAAAAAAGATATTTCTGCATCTTTGTTAGTGTGATATTAAAGTTATCGATATCCACTATGCCGAAAATGACATTAAAGGCGCTTACCTTGATGGTTGTGTTTAGGCTTCCATCAATGATCTTACCAGTTTCACTCCAACATGTGTCAAGGTAGTGACATGAATAAAACATATGGATATCGTTTGCTTTCCTCTCACCGCACTTTGGACATTTCTTGATCATCTGGATATTCATCTTTGATAACTTTTCAGGAGTCCAATATGATCTGTGCAGGGTAAACAAATGGTTTTTCCTGAGAGGTGTAGAAATTATAATGTGCCATAAAAAAGTGCAGGATACTTGCCAGACTTGCTGTAGTTCTTGAACTGGAAAGATCTTCTTCCACTTGAGGTCTGGAGTATCATTGTCGCCTTCCTTCTTCTCCACCATCTGCCAGTACCACTTCGATACTTCTTTCTTCCCAGAGTCTTTATGCAGTTCAGCCTCCAGATTCCCAACATAATCTGGCCAGGTCGTTTGCTCTTTAGACCAGCTAACCAGCTGGTAAAATTTAAACCTGGATATTCCATTCTTCGTTCTTTCCACTAACTCATCCCAGGATCTTAAATTACCAAATTCCAACAGCTCTCCCCACTTGTTAATCCCAACCCTTTTCAACGAAAGGGCTAATGAGTCTTTCAGGCATTCGGGAGTCCCAGGGGAGTTCCATATCGGTGCTTGAGGGCTATAATATGGATATTGCCATAGTTTCCTTATGTCTGACCATAGTTTGAATGCAGCTTTTGGCACCTTTAGTCTGATTTTCTTGAAGAACTTTTGATGTCCAAATTTATAGAGACAATGATCATGTATTGTCACTGCTTTCCAGTAGGGAGGATATGACTCATGATCTCGGAAGAGGTGCCTTATGTTCTTAAAATGGAAGGCTTTGTAGTATAAAATAAGATCCGGGCTAGCTATCCCCCCCTGAATCTTCTTCTGGGACAGTTTTTTCCATGCTATCCTAACACTTTTAGATGCCCAAATAAACGAGTTTATTTCGGCCTGAATTTTTCTTAGGCTTCGTAAATTAAACTCTAAAGGAATTGTGTTAAAAATAAAAGTAAATTTCGGAAGGATAGCCATTTTTATTACATTAGCTCTCCCCATGAAGGTGAGCGATAAACAGTTCCAAGAATTCAGTAGTTTCCTCATCTCTTTAGTTTTTATATCCAAGTTCACTTGAGCGATATCATCGATACTATTTAGAACTTGGATCCCTAGATATTTGATTTTTTTCTTGGACTCAATTTGTGGAGAAGGTATGTTCCAATGCATTACCTCTGTTTTATGATTATTTATTTGGTAACCAGAGATTTCCCCAAAATCTGTTAATATACTAATTATACTGTTCCATGATTCATTTAAATTACACGAGTAAAGCATCAAGTCGTCGGCATATAATGCCACCTTTAACTCCCAATTGTTAAAGCTAAAAGGGGGATTTCTTTAGATGTCCTAATTGTATTGGCTAGCGGCTCTATATACAAATTAAAGAGGTGGGGTGAGAGTGGACACCCCTGTCTAGTACCTCTCTTAATTTGGAAACTATTTGAAATGCTTCCATTGACAAGTATTTTCCCCGTAGGAGCCGAATAAATATTATCTATTACCTGTGAGAAATTTAAACCTAAATTATTGTGTAAGATGACTTTTTGTAAGTATGACCAGTTAACACGGTCAAATGCCTTTGCCGCGTCAAACGTAAAAATTGCCAAGGATACTTTCTCTTGAGTTGCAATATCAATGGCTCCAATCAGTTGGTGTGTGAGATCATGTAGTTGTCTACCTTTAATAAATCCCTTCTGATCCTCACAAATAATTTTATGAGATAATGAGCCGAGTCTTTTTGCTAAGAGCTGGGAAAATTTTTTGTAGTCTGTATTAAGGAGCGATATTGGCCTGTAGGACTCACAGCATAGAGGATCTTTTCCTGGTTTTAATATCAAGCTAATCGTCGCCTCATTCCAAGATTTAGGGATTGGAAGGCCCTCCAAAAAAATAACATTAAAGAGGACAGTTAATCTGGGTGCGAGACAGTCTTTTAGTGCTACATAGAACTCATTAGGTATGGCATCCGGTCCAGCTGCCTTACCTCTTTTGAGGTTGCTAATTACTTCCTGGACCTCCTTTAAAGTGATATGTGCATTTAAAATTTCACAAGAATCTTCATCTAACTTCAAACCACATGATTTGTTTAAGTATGTATCTATCGTTAGGGGAGAAGGTACTAGGTCTTCCTTGTATAATAACTGGAAAAAATGTTCAAAGGCCTCTTCGATGCCTAGCTTGTCTTCAATTATTTGTCCTCCATTTCCCTTGTGAATGGCTGTTATCTTGTTTCTATTTTGCTCTGTCTTGAGCTTCCAAGCTAACAATTTACCGCTATTCTCCCCAAATTCATAATTTGACAAAGTACTAGCTTGCCATCTCCTCCTTATCTTTTCCTCTAGTTCTGAGGTGAGCTCCTGTTTCAGCTTCGTTATTTCCTTTTTAAACTGCTACGATCTTCTTCAAGAGTCGAACTTTCTAGGTTGGCTTGTCTCTCTTGTAAGTCTGCCTCTATTTGTGAAATTTTAAGCTTCTTCAATTTATTTTTTCCTATTGCTATGCCGGCTAGTGTGCCTCTAAGCACGGCTTTGTACGCATCCCAGACTATCATTTTGGACACCTCCCCTTCACCATTTTCCTTAAAGTAATTTTCAGTTGTTACCACTAATTTGTCAATAACTTGTTGGTCTAATAGGAGTGTTCGATCCACAGTCCACCTTTTCTCGCCCTGCCTTAACTCAAACTTAATATGTAATTGAACTAATGAGTGATCGGACAAGTGTGCGGGCAAGTGTTGGACTTTCTTCACTTTATTACTTAAGAGTTTATCCACTAAGAAGAAATCTAATCTAGAGGCATGGCGATACTTATAGTTTCTAAAAGTAAATTTATTTATTTTGTCCCCTTTTAATTTCCAAATATCAATTAAACCCAGATCTTCTCTAAGTCTGTTCAGGTACTCTCGCATCTTGGGTAGATTTAAGACTTTACTTGGGGGATGTCTATCTCTTTTAGGATCTAATAAAATATTATAGTCGCCACCTAGTATTATTGGAGTGGACTGTAATAGCAACTGTGCGTATAATGACTGAAGGGGCACTGGATCATCTATATTGGGCCCATAGTACCCCGCTAAGGAGAAGGCGATATCATTGGCTTTTATATTTGCTATAACCCATCTTCCTCTTGAATCTACTGTTTGTCCTATTAGCGTAAGAATATGTGATTTTCTAATAATGATAGACACACCCTTAGTGTTACATGTTTGGTTGGTGGAAACGGTCTCCCCAATCCAATTCTCGTATTTTATAGCTTCAAGCCACTCATTTCTTAACAGATGTGTCTCTTGTAATATAATGATATCGCAATTTTGTTGTTTAAGGTACTCAAAAATCTTTTGACGCCTACCCCTTGTTCTTAGCCCATTCACATTCCATGTTGCTATTTTCAAATCACCCATTAAGTTGATTTCTTTCTTGTTGCCTATGGCGCCCTCCCTGTTTGCTATATAACTCACATATCGGACAAATATTTTTTTAGTTTTATCCCTAAATGCTCCCCACCCAAAGAAATTGTCAACGTGCACAAAGAAAACCCTAAAAAAGATGATCATACCCCCACCCTGGAGAACCCTCCCCATTTCCATTGGGCAACCTCGTTGCCCAGTTTGAGAACCGCAGTCGAACGGCTGTAATTTTTTAGAACATTTTAACATATAAGGCTACTTATCCCTGTTTGTCTTCATAATTTCTAGTAGCTGCTCCACTTCTTTTGGGGCTCTAATGTTATAGGTTTTGTTACACCACATTATGCGTAAAAGGGCTGGAAATTTCATCTGGACAGTGGCTCCTTCGGCCCTGAGGTCCTGCATATATTTTCCTAGGGCCCATTGCCTGTCAGCGGTGGCCTTGGAGATGTCAGAGCGGATTTTATAGTTATATCCGTCTCTTGTTAGGTTGCCAGAGTTTAGAGCTTTAATCAATATGCGTTTTTTTATTGAATAAGTTTTAAAATTGACTAAAACTCTGCGTGGGTTTTTCCTATCTCTATTTAGCCTAAATGGGTCTCTATGGGCTCTTTGTATGTCTTCGTCCAACACTTTCTCATCCAAATCAGGTATAAAATCTTTCAGGAGACTCACTACAAAAGATCTTATATTTTGGCCTTCCTGACCTTCACGAATATTTAGTAAGCGCAAATTATTCCTCCTAGCATTGTTTTCTAAGGTCTCAATTTTATCTCTGAGTTCACTTTCTGTTGAGAATATTTTCTTAATGTCACTCTGACAAATCCTCACATCATCCTTTATATGTTCCAGAGCCGATTCGACTGCTACCACTCTATTAACCAATGCGTTAACTTTAGCCTCCAGAGCCTCACAAGTGGCCTGAATTTTCTCCTGATTTTTCTCTGATTTGGCAAACCCATTTTTCATCTCCATTAACAGTGAGGCCGCTAAAACCCCCATATCCTCCCTTAAAGGGGTATCTCTAACTTGCTCGCTTCCTTGGCCAACAGCTAGCTTACTGTGGTGTAAGTGGCCCTCACTTTGTAAGGGTTCTGTATGTGGAGCTTCTTCTGAAGTAGCATCTGTGGTATGTTCATCGTCCTGGCCTTGATCTTCTAGCCTGAGAGTTTGATATTTGTTTTGTGGCTCCATTATGTTCAGTGCTAGTGTAGGCGTTACATTCGTAAAGCTTCGCTCTGTGTTGGCTTCTCTTGGATTTTAAAAAAGGAGCGCAATGAGGGGGTAATTTTTAAGTTAGAGCCTCTCTTTAGCTGTTTTTTTTGCTATTTTTGCGGCTCTAGTGGAAACCACAGCTGTCGTAACTCCTTTGGATTTTTGGGCCCTTTGTTTCCTGCTGACGTATTTAACTGAGCCAATATCCTGTAGTGAGCTCCAATCTTTAGCTTGCTCCTGGGCTGACTCAGGGATTTTATCTGACGACACTATTTCCACTCTTCCTTGACTCCGCAAGTTTGGCTTTTGAGACCCATTTCCTAATGTGTCAGACGTGATATTAGCGACTATAGGATTATGCTTATCACTCTTACCCGCTACCGGTGACAGAGACAGCTGTGAAACAGACGAGCCCCTCTTCTTGCCTTGACCTTTTTTCCTATTGGGATTCATGCAAACAGAGGGTTCCACTTCGTCATCTGTATGAAAGGATTGAGTGTGGGAGCCCGTTTGATATTTAATATTTTTAGTCCAGTTACTTTCAGCCTGGGTTTAGCATAAGCACAAGGGGCCTCTACATTAAATATTGAGGATCCTGGTAAACCCTCTGATTCTGAGTGGTAAAATAAATTATAGGGGGCCCCTCTAAAGTTTTGTTTGAATGTAGCCCTGCGTAAGTGCTGAAATGTGTGAGCTGCCACTGACCAAAAGTCCCCCAACTCACTTC